>JAADKA010000044.1:0-457309 GCA_009982855.1 Lizonia empirigonia | reverse complement strand
TTTACTACAAGTGATAAGCTTCCGCAGCATCACTCACGCTCCCAGATCAATCTACGGTCACACCAAAAAGACAGTCAGATGGCTAGGCATCTACTTTGACAACGCACTCGCATTCAAGGAGCATGCTGCTATAAGGATTAGCCAGGCCAGGTCAGCCTTCTACAGGATGTGCAGACTAGCAAACAGCGAGAGAGGACTCTCTCCCTACGCTATGCGGCAACTCTATCTAGCTTGTGTAACAAGTGTAGCCGACTACGGATGTGAGGTCTTCTGGAGAAAACAAACTGCCATCAAGAAGCAGCTACAAGGACTCCAAAACATGGCTCTTAGAAAGATACTAGGCACCTTTCGCACCTCACCAACGATTCCATCAGAGGGTAGAGGCTGCGCTACCTCCGCCAGCGATCAGGCTTAACACTGCTATCAGAAAATACGCCTTCAGAGCAAGGAAGCTACCAGCTAGTCACCTAGTTCGCATCGCTATCCAAGCTCTAAACGAAGCCCTACAACCAGAATCAGACGCAGACACAGATGTAGAAGACCTTGGACGCCAACTCAAGAAAGGCCCGCCTACGCAACTCACTCAAATTATTCAATCTATTCAGACTGCTGTATCAAGCCCCTGAAGAGAAGCTACTCGCAAAACCACTACCAGCCATGGACCAAAAATATGCCCTATACAGCTACACTCTCTACACTACCCAAGGACGAAGAAGCAGAGGCTCACAAGGCTTACATGCTATCAAGACTAGGAGACAACATGCTCGCTATCTACACAGACGCATCGTCAATCCAAAAAGGGACAGGAATTGGCATTGGCTAGCCAGCGTTCGACTACGCTCAACAAGCTCTAGAAACACACTACGAGACGCACAACATCGGCAAAGGCCAAATTGTATACAATGGGGAGCTAGAAGGCATCACTAGAGGCTTTGAACACGCTGCGACTGTAGCTGCCCCCTACCAGGAGATTCAGATCTATGCGGACAACCAGGCTGCTATCCATAGACTGAAGACGCCTCTAACCTACCTGGACAAGCGTGGCAGATACGCTGCGTAAAAGCAGCCAAACAGGTCATCAGCAAAGGAGCTACTATCAGCATTTACTGGGTCCCTGGACATCAAGACATAGCAGGCAACGAAAAGCAGACTGTCTAGCCAAACTAGCTGCCAAAAAGAGCCAGCCACGAACTCTACTAGCCTCGCCATGACTAGTACCAGGATCAAGAAGCTAGCAACGCAGGAATGGACAAAAGAACTCAAAAACTACTCCTCACAGGCAACACTACGCAATCCAAATACCTACTCAGCTAGGTACAGCTTGTCAATTCAGAAGAGAGTCAGAGTCCCACCAGGAACAAGAAGAGAGATTGCTAGCGCCTACTATCAGCTCAAACTTGGCCACGGATACAACAAAGCATACCTATTCCAGATAGGCAAAGCAGACCACCCCTATTGCAGCTGCGGAGCTAAGCAAACAGTGGAGCATCTACTACTAAGCTGCAAGTGGTACAAACAAGAACGCAAAATCCTCCAAAAATACGTGAGAGAATCAAGGCTGACTCTGCCTCTTCTCCTACACACAACACAAGGAATAAAGGCTACTCTAGCCTTTATAACAAGCACAAAGATAGGCACTCGCAAGTGGCATCTCAACCAGGACGTAGAGGAATAACTTTCCTTTATATCTCTTTACTGCGCAGCAACTTTGTTTCCTAACAACCTTGCTTAGGGCTAAAGCCCTCACCATCTCTTGTATTTTGATAGAAACACTCCCTGCAAAAAACACCCTTTGTATTACCAGAGCAGCTTAGCTGCTCTCGTCTTCCATAGTCTTCGACTCACATAGGACGTTAAACTAATAAATAAATAAATAAATAAATAAGAGAGCAGAGAATACCTGAAAAATAGTTTCTGGCTGTGTTTTGTAGGCGGCCGTGATTATCTCCTGGTTGATAGCGTCTGGTCCTGGACTGCTACTCTTAACTTGAGGTGAGCAGGCTGCTTGAACTTCTGCTCTAGTGAGTGCTGGCCAATCCCAATTGCCCTGTTGGTAGGTGTTCCACTGGATCGCGCTAGATGCTGGTGGAGGTGGAAAGAGCGTAGTTCTAAAAGGCAGAGCATTTGCCTTGAAACGACTCTTCGAGCCTGTTTGCTGACTGGATTGCAGGGATGCTTTGACTAGCAGTCGGCTTAGTATATGCCATTGCCTTGTAGATAGACTTCGCATCCTCCTTCTCCAGAAAACTGGTTCCAATGGTCCTGTTTTGCTGCTTTGATAGCTCGCAGATACGCGTTTCTAGCTACCAGATAGTCTTTCTTCCATAGAAAACCTTCTACAATAGAGGAGGCAGCTACCTTGCGTTGGAACAAGCGTTGTCTGTTTAGCATCGTAGTTCGTAGAGAGTGCAAGTCTTGGTTCCACCATGGCTTGCTCTTTGGCCTTGTTGCTAGTCGTGGAATAGCAGCTGTTGCTGCCTCTATGATAGCAGCAGTAATCTCATTTCCAAGCTGCTCTAGTTGTTGTTGTAGAGCAGGGTTCTGCTCCTGTATAAGCAACCTTGAAGATTCTGTAGAGACAGTAGGGAGACTATGAAGATTGCTGAGAGTGGAGCTGCGAGCAATAGCTGTAGCAAGCCTGCCATTAAAGAGGTCCCAGTTCGCTTTCTTTGTGTTATATCTCAGTGTAGAGAGATTGTTGTTGTGTCTAGCAGGAACCTTGATGGCAAACAGAATGCCAAAGTGGTCAGAGCCAATGCTGGTTGTTACTTGCCAGTCTTCTATCTTGCTTGCAAGGTCTGGAGTAGCAAAAGCTAGGTCTAGGACGCTTTCTCTGCTCATATTTGAGCGAAAAAAGGTGCCTTCTCCAGGTGTGTTTAGCAGCTCTAGATTCTGTCGTTCAATCCAGTCTACGAACACGCTAGCTTTAGAAGAGATAGTAGCTGACTGAGGGTCCCACCAAGGGTGGTGTGTGTTGAAGTCGCCTAGGAGAATGGAAGACGGTAAGAGAGTGTTTGTCAATAGTGCTCTTTCGATAGTATTTGCCGAGGAGCCTTGTTGGTCTTGCTCGTTGTAGAGGTTGTAGATGTGGAAGGTGGAGTTTCTTGTCTTTACCGCAACTGCTAGATAGTCTGGATCGGCTACTAGATTTTGCAGAGGGCTCACCTGAGCCTGAAGAGAGCGAGAGATGTAAATAAGGACGCGAGGGCGTAGTGATGAATGAGGAGAGTAGGTAGAAGCTGCGTAAACGAGGGGTGGTTTACTGAGCGCGTTTCTGAGAAATCTAAAGGCGTCTGGTGCGGTAGAACAAGCCAAGGCTCTTGTACAATAACAAGATCAATAGCTAGCTCTACTGCTATCTGAAGAGCGCTTTCAGTGGCCTGGGCGCTCTTGTTTAGATTAATCTGAAGAACTCTTATGTTGTCTAACATTCTGTTGTTGTTGGCGCGTTCAAGGTAGCCGTGTACATCTCACACTGCCTGCTGTCTGCTGTGTGTGCCTTTTTGCAGTTTGCGCAGACAGGTAATGTGTGTACACAGGTCTTGCCTTTAGCGCCGCAGGTGTTGCATCTGTGCAGAGCTGTAGCGTGAGGCTCTGCGCAGATTTTGCAGGCAGTGCTGTGTAGGCACCTCGTCTCTAGGTGACCGAAGCGTTGACACTTCTGGCATTGTGTTGAGGCAGGCGTAGAGTACAGCTTCTCTACTCTAACACTAATGCCTAGTAAGTAGAGTCTGCCTCGAATAGCTCTTACAGCCTCCTGTTCTGTTGCAAAGGCAATGCACACTGAGCCTGTGTGCTGAGTTTGTCTTCTCTCTCTGCTAGTAAGCCAGTAGGGGTTGCCTACAGTCTGGAACCCTCTATTGAATGTAGAGATCTCTGTTTTTAGCACCTCTAGGCTTTCATTGGTAGAGAAAGAGGTTGGTATATTGTGGAGCACTACTTTGTGCCAAGGCTGGATAGGTAGCGCCTCTTTGAAAGCAGTAATGTTCTTCCAGATCTGTATGTTCTCAAGTAGGTACTTGGCGCTGAAGGAGGGTGTAGTCGTCAGAACAATGTTCTTCTTTACGCTAGTAGTTACTGATGCTACAACAGGGGAGCTTACTCCTTTGCTAGCAAAGGCCTCGTTGAAGGCATTACGCATAGCAAGAGAGCTAAAGGAGTTTGTAGTAGAGTTTGTACTAGTTTGTTGGTCCTGGAGCAAGACAAGTTGGCGAGTGCTAAGCGAGTTCTTAGGTGTCGGAATAGATGTCTTCTTTGCAACTGTTTGCCAGTCTGTTTTTGGTTGACCCTTTGCTGCAACAGTAGCGTAGGAAGAGGCCGTAGTGGTAGAGGCAGAAGTGGAGGCAGAAGTGGAGGCAGAAGTGGACCCAGAAGTAGAGGCAGGAGTGGAGGCAGCAGGGGTAGAGCGCTGAGGCAGGGCTTGAGGAACGGAAGCCAAAGCTGGCTTCTGTAGGAGCTTGGTTTTCGATCCAATTGCTCTAGATACTGATTCCAGATTTGATACTTGCGAGGCTAAGACAGAGACGCTGTGTTTGTTGACTCTGTTATTCTCTGTGTAGTCTCTAAAAACTTCGAGCAGATCCAGAAGATCTGTCTGGGTCTTACGAGATGTGGCGAGAGCAGATGCTTGGATTACCATGCTTCTAGCAATGCTGAGAGCTTCTTCACAGGTGCTGGCTACTGGTGCCTGGGCTAAGGGTCGGCTAGCAGCTGTGAATTGGAACGGGGCTGGTCGTAGGGCGTCAGGGATAGCAGATCTACTGCTAGCAGTTCTTTTGTGGGAGGTAGCAGTAGCTGCATTGGCAGTAAAGGCGTAGCTGGATTGTGTAGGGCAGTGTGTTGAAGGGTCTAGCTCTCCTAGAGGGTCGGGAGAGCTAGGGACATTTAGGTCCATCTCTACTATAGACTCTGTGTCTACAGGGTCCAGAGTAGAGTGTCTAGAAGCTGGCGAGATTCTAGAGCTCTGGTATAATCCAGGGTCCGGGATGTCCATAGGTCTAGGTAGTGGTCCTGAGAAGAGCGTGGTCCAATTTGCGGTGGTTTGTGGTGGATCGTGCTTTTGCTGATAAGATAAGAGCGGTCTGTGCGCAGAACGTGAAAACTCAGAAGAGCGTGAACTGTAGGTTTGCACCTGGCTGCGCTCCTCTACCACGAGCTTAGAGGCTGTGAGAGTGATAAGAGAGCTTCTCTGTGTTGTACTGCGATGGATTCTAATGGTTTTGGGATGCTGGAGGCGCTGGTTTCGATTTTGCTGACCCGGCAATTGTCGCTAGGTGTTCTCTGCTCTCTTCAACCACGGCTACCACCCAAGTAGATGGAAGCAAGCTACTGGCATCATTCTAAAGAAGCCTAAAAAGCCCGACTACTCAGCGCCTAAAGCATACAGAGTAATTGCCCTACTCAACTGCCTAGGAAAAGTAGCAGAGCGTCTAGTAGCTAAACGTCTAGGCGCGCTAGCAGAGGTTTCGCACCTCCTACATCCTTCGCAAATTGGCGGTAGAATCCAGAAGTCTGCGATTGACGCGTCTCTGCTCCTACTCAACCAAGTGCAGCAAAACAGAAAACAGGGACATACTACCTCTACAGTCTTCTTAGACATTAAAGGAGCCTTTGACCACGTAGCCCGGAATCAGCTACTTGCTATCCTGCAACAACTAAAGCTACCCTGCAGCCTAATAGCGTGGATCCAGTCTTTTCTCACAAATCGCCAGCTTCGGCTATCGTTTAATGGAGAAACAGAAGACTTTAGCAACATATCAGCAGGCATCCCACAAGGCAGCCCAGTATCACCAATTCTGTTTCTGATATATATCAGACCTCTGTTTTCATCAACCGTCAACTACTCACTTTCGTATATGGACGACCTCTCCATCTCTGCTTCTTCAACAAGCCTACAGAAAAACATACGCCTGCTAGAACGCGACATAGCTAGTCTCTTTACCAAAGGAGCCAGCTGTGCTATACAGTTTGACGCTGCAAAAAACAGAGCTTATACACTTTACTACAAGTGATAAGGCTTCCGCAGCATCACTCACGCTCCCAGATCAATCTACGGTCACACCAAAAAAGACAGTCAGATGGCTAGGCATCTACTTTGACAACGCACTCGCATTCAAGGAGCATGCTGCTATAAGGATTAGCCAGGCCAGGTCAGCCTTCTACAGGATGTGCAGACTAGCAAACAGCGAGAGAGGACTCTCTCCCTACGCTATGCGGCAACTCTATCTAGCTTGTGTAACAAGTGTAGCCGACTACGGATGTGAGGTCTTCTGGAGAAAACAAACTGCCATCAAGAAGCAGCTACAAGGACTCCAAAACATGGCTCTTAGAAAGATACTAGGCACCTTTCGCACCTCACCAACGATTCCATCAGAGGTAGAGGCTGCGCTACCTCCGCCAGCGATCAGGCTTAACACTGCTATCAGAAAATACGCCTTCAGAGCAAGGAAGCTACCAGCTAGTCACCTAGTTCGCATCGCTATCCAAGCTCTAAACGAAGCCCTACAACCAGAATCAGACGCAGACACAGATGTAGAAGACCTTGGACGCCAACTCAAGAAAGGCCCGCCTACGCAACTCACTCAAATTATTCAATCTATTCAGACTGCTGTATCAAGCCCTGAAGAGAAGCTACTCGCAAACCACTACCAGCCATGGACCAAAAATATGCCCTATACAGCTACACTCTCTACACTACCCAAGGACGAAGAAGCAGAGGCTCACAAGGCTTACATGCTATCAAGACTAGGAGACAACATGCTCGCTATCTACACAGACGCATCGTCAATCCAAAAAGGGACAGGAATTGGCATTGGCCTAGCAGCGTTCGACTACGCTCAACAAGCTCTAGAAACACACTACGAGACGCACAACATCGGCAAAGGCCAAATTGTATACAATGGGGAGCTAGAAGGCATCACTAGAGGCTTTGAACACGCTGCGACTGTAGCTGCCCCCTACCAGGAGATTCAGATCTATGCGGACAACCAGGCTGCTATCCATAGACTGAAGACGCCCTCTAACCTACCTGGACAAGCGTGGCAGATACGCTGCGTAAAAGCAGCCAAACAGGTCATCAGCAAAGGAGCTACTATCAGCATTTACTGGGTCCCTGGACATCAAGACATAGCAGGCAACGAAAGAGCAGACTGTCTAGCCAAACTAGCTGCCAAAAAGAGGCCAGCCACGAACTCTACTAGCCTCGCCATGACTAGTACCAGGATCAAGAAGCTAGCAACGCAGGAATGGACAAAAGAACTCAAAAACTACTCCTCACAGGCAACACTACGCAATCCAAATACCTACTCAGCTAGGTACAGCTTGTCAATTCAGAAGAGAGTCAGAGTCCCACCAGGAACAAGAAGAGAGATTGCTAGCGCCTACTATCAGCTCAAACTTGGCCACGGATACAACAAAGCATACCTATTCCAGATAGGCAAAGCAGACCACCCCTATTGCAGCTGCGGAGCTAAGCAAACAGTGGAGCATCTACTACTAAGCTGCAAGTGGTACAAACAAGAACGCAAAATCCTCCAAAAATACGTGAGAGAATCAAGGCTGACTCTGCCTCTTCTCCTACACACAACACAAGGAATAAAGGCTACTCTAGCCTTTATAACAAGCACAAAGATAGGCACTCGCAAGTGGCATCTCAACCAGGACGTAGAGGAATAACTTTCCTTTATATCTCTTTACTGCGCAGCAACTTTGTTTCCTAACAACCTTGCTTAGGGCTAAAGCCCTCACCATCTCTTGTATTTTGATAGAAACACTCCCTGCAAAAACACCCTTTGTATTACCAGAGCAGCTTAGCTGCTCTCGTCTTCCATAGTCTTCGACTCACATAGGACGTTAAACTAATAAATAAATAAATAAATAAATAAGAGAGCAGAGAATACCTGAAAGATAGTTTCTGGCTGTGTTTTGTAGGCGGCCGTGATTATCTCCTGGTTGATAGCGTCTGGTCCTGGACTGCTACTCTTAACTTGAGGTGAGCAGGCTGCTTGAACTTCTGCTCTAGTGAGTGCTGGCCAATCCCAATTGCCCTGTTGGTAGGTGTTCCACTGGATCGCGCTAGATGCTGGTGGAGGTGGAAAGAGCGTAGTTCTAAAGGCAGAGCATTTGCCTTGAAACGACTCTTCGAGCCTGTTTGCTGACTGGATTGCAGGGATGCTTTGACTAGCAGTCGGCTTAGTATATGCCATTGCCTTGTAGATAGACTTCGCATCCTCCTTCTCCAGAAACTGGTTCCAATGGTCCTGTTTTGCTGCTTTGATAGCTCGCAGATACGCGTTTCTAGCTACCAGATAGTCTTTCTTCCATAGAAAACCTTCTACAATAGAGGAGGCAGCTACCTTGCGTTGGAACAAGCGTTGTCTGTTTAGCATCGTAGTTCGTAGAGAGTGCAAGTCTTGGTTCCACCATGGCTTGCTCTTTGGCCTTGTTGCTAGTCGTGGAATAGCAGCTGTTGCTGCCTCTATGATAGCAGCAGTAATCTCATTTCCAAGCTGCTCTAGTTGTTGTTGTAGAGCAGGGTTCTGCTCCTGTATAAGCAACCTTGAAGATTCTGTAGAGACAGTAGGGAGACTATGAAGATTGCTGAGAGTGGAGCTGCGAGCAATAGCTGTAGCAAGCCTGCCATTAAAGAGGTCCCAGTTCGCTTTCTTTGTGTTATATCTCAGTGTAGAGAGATTGTTGTTGTGTCTAGCAGGAACCTTGATGGCAAACAGAATGCCAAAGTGGTCAGAGCCAATGCTGGTTGTTACTTGCCAGTCTTCTATCTTGCTTGCAAGGTCTGGAGTAGCAAAAGCTAGGTCTAGGACGCTTTCTCTGCTCATATTTGAGCGAAAAAAGGTGCCTTCTCCAGGTGTGTTTAGCAGCTCTAGATTCTGTCGTTCAATCCAGTCTACGAACACGCTAGCTTTAGAAGAGATAGTAGCTGACTGAGGGTCCCACCAAGGGTGGTGTGTGTTGAAGTCGCCTAGGAGAATGGAAGACGGTAAGAGAGTGTTTGTCAATAGTGCTCTTTCGATAGTATTTGCCGAGGAGCCTTGTTGGTCTTGCTCGTTGTAGAGGTTGTAGATGTGGAAGGTGGAGTTTCTTGTCTTTACCGCAACTGCTAGATAGTCTGGATCGGCTACTAGATTTTGCAGAGGGCTCACCTGAGCCTGAAGAGAGCGAGAGATGTAAATAAGGACGCGAGGGCGTAGTGATGAATGAGGGAGAGTAGGTAGAAGCTGCGTAAACGAGGGGTGGTTTACTGAGCGCGTTTCTGAGAAATCTAAAGGCGTCTGGTGCGGTAGAACAAGCCAAGGCTCTTGTACAATAACAAGATCAATAGCTAGCTCTACTGCTATCTGAAGAGCGCTTTCAGTGGCCTGGGCGCTCTTGTTTAGATTAATCTGAAGAACTCTTATGTTGTCTAACATTCTGTTGTTGTTGGCGCGTTCAAGGTAGCCGTGTACATCTCACACTGCCTGCTGTCTGCTGTGTGTGCCTTTTTGCAGTTTGCGCAGACAGGTAATGTGTGTACACAGGTCTTGCCTTTAGCGCCGCAGGTGTTGCATCTGTGCAGAGCTGTAGCGTGAGGCTCTGCGCAGATTTTGCAGGCAGTGCTGTGTAGGCACCTCGTCTCTAGGTGACCGAAGCGTTGACACTTCTGGCATTGTGTTGAGGCAGGCGTAGAGTACAGCTTCTCTACTCTAACACTAATGCCTAGTAAGTAGAGTCTGCCTCGAATAGCTCTTACAGCCTCCTGTTCTGTTGCAAAGGCAATGCACACTGAGCCTGTGTGCTGAGTTTGTCTTCTCTCTCTGCTAGTAAGCCAGTAGGGGTTGCCTACAGTCTGGAACCCTCTATTGAATGTAGAGATCTCTGTTTTTAGCACCTCTAGGCTTTCATTGGTAGAGAAAGAGGTTGGTATATTGTGGAGCACTACTTTGTGCCAAGGCTGGATAGGTAGCGCCTCTTTGAAAGCAGTAATGTTCTTCCAGATCTGTATGTTCTCAAGTAGGTACTTGGCGCTGAAGGAGGGTGTAGTCGTCAGAACAATGTTCTTCTTTACGCTAGTAGTTACTGATGCTACAACAGGGGAGCTTACTCCTTTGCTAGCAAAGGCCTCGTTGAAGGCATTACGCATAGCAAGAGAGCTAAAGGAGTTTGTAGTAGAGTTTGTACTAGTTTGTTGGTCCTGGAGCAAGACAAGTTGGCGAGTGCTAAGCGAGTTCTTAGGTGTCGGAATAGATGTCTTCTTTGCAACTGTTTGCCAGTCTGTTTTTGGTTGACCCTTTGCTGCAACAGTAGCGTAGGAAGAGGCCGTAGTGGTAGAGGCAGAAGTGGAGGCAGAAGTGGAGGCAGAAGTGGACCCAGAAGTAGAGGCAGGAGTGGAGGCAGCAGGGGTAGAGCGCTGAGGCAGGGCTTGAGGAACGGAAGCCAAAGCTGGCTTCTGTAGGAGCTTGGTTTTCGATCCAATTGCTCTAGATACTGATTCCAGATTTGATACTTGCGAGGCTAAGACAGAGACGCTGTGTTTGTTGACTCTGTTATTCTCTGTGTAGTCTCTAAAAACTTCGAGCAGATCCAGAAGATCTGTCTGGGTCTTACGAGATGTGGCGAGAGCAGATGCTTGGATTACCATGCTTCTAGCAATGCTGAGAGCTTCTTCACAGGTGCTGGCTACTGGTGCCTGGGCTAAGGGTCGGCTAGCAGCTGTGAATTGGAACGGGGCTGGTCGTAGGGCGTCAGGGATAGCAGATCTACTGCTAGCAGTTCTTTTGTGGGAGGTAGCAGTAGCTGCATTGGCAGTAAAGGCGTAGCTGGATTGTGTAGGGCAGTGTGTTGAAGGGTCTAGCTCTCCTAGAGGGTCGGGAGAGCTAGGGACATTTAGGTCCATCTCTACTATAGACTCTGTGTCTACAGGGTCCAGAGTAGAGTGTCTAGAAGCTGGCGAGATTCTAGAGCTCTGGTATAATCCAGGGTCCGGGATGTCCATAGGTCTAGGTAGTGGTCCTGAGAAGAGCGTGGTCCAATTTGCGGTGGTTTGTGGTGGATCGTGCTTTTGCTGATAAGATAAGAGCGGTCTGTGCGCAGAACGTGAAAACTCAGAAGAGCGTGAACTGTAGGTTTGCACCTGGCTGCGCTCCTCTACCACGAGCTTAGAGGCTGTGAGAGTGATAAGAGAGCTTCTCTGTGTTGTACTGCGATGGATTCTAATGGTTTTGGGATGCTGGAGGCGCTGGTTTCGATTTTGCTGACCCGGCAATTGTCGTGTTGGTGCAACGGCTCTTTACTTAGATATATAGATCTACTGCCTTAGCGAAGCAATAGATTGATTGATTAGTTTAACGTCCTATGTGAGTCGAAGACTATGGAAGACGAGAGCAGCTAAGCTGCTCTGGTAATACAAAGGGTGTTTTTGCAGGGAGTGTTTCTATCAAAATACAAGAGATGGTGAGGGCTTTAGCCCTAAGCAAGGTTGTTAGGAAACAAAGTTGCTGCGCAGTAAAGAGATATAAAGGAAAGTTATTCCTCTACGTGCTGGTTGAGATGCCACTTGCGAGTGCCTATCTTGATTTGATTTGATTTGATTAGTTTAACGTCCTATGTGAGTCGAAGACTATGGAAGACGAGAGCAGCTAAGCTGCTCTGGTAATACAAAGGGTGTTTTTGCAGGGAGTGTTTCTATCAAAATACAAGAGATGGTGATTGATTGATTGATTGATTGATTAGTTTAACGTCCTATGTGAGTCGAAGACTATAGAAGACGAGAGCAGCTAAGCTGCTCTGGTAATACAAAGGGTGTTTTTGCAGGGAGTGTTTCTATCAAAATACAAGAGATGGTGAGGGCTTTAGCCCTAAGCAAGGTTGTTAAGAAACAAAGTTGCTGTGCAGTAAAGAGATATAAAGGAAAGTTATTCCTCTACGTGCTGGTTGAGATGCCACTTGCGAGTGCCTATCTTTGTGCTTGTTATAAAGGCTAGAGTAGCCTTTATTCCTTGTGTTGTGTGTAGGAGAAGAGGCAGAGTCAGCCTTGATTCTCTCACGTATTTTTGGAGGATTTTGCGTTCTTGTTTGTACCACTTGCAGCTTAGTAGTAGATGCTCCACTGTTTGCTTAGCTCCGCAGCTGCAATAGGGGTGGTCTGCTTTGCCTATCTGGAATAGGTATGCTTTGTTGTATCCGTGGCCAAGTTTGAGCTGATAGTAGGCGCTAGCAATCTCTCTTCTTGTTCCTGGTGGGACTCTGACTCTCTTCTGAATTGACAAGCTGTACCTAGCTGAGTAGGTATTTGGATTGCGTAGTGTTGCCTGTGAGGAGTAGTTTTTGAGTTCTTTTGTCCATTCCTGCGTTGCTAGCTTCTTGATCCTGGTACTAGTCATGGCGAGGCTAGTAGAGTTCGTGGCTGGCCTCTTTTTGGCAGCTAGTTTGGCTAGACAGTCTGCTCTTTCGTTGCCTGCTATGTCTTGATGTCCAGGGACCCAGTAAATGCTGATAGTAGCTCCTTTGCTGATGACCTGTTTGGCTGCTTTTACGCAGCGTATCTGCCACGCTTGTCCAGGTAGGTTAGAGGGCGTCTTCAGTCTATGGATAGCAGCCTGGTTGTCCGCATAGATCTGAATCTCCTGGTAGGGGGCAGCTACAGTCGCAGCGTGTTCAAAGCCTCTAGTGATGCCTTCTAGCTCGCCATTGTATACAATTTGGCCTTTGCCGATGTTGTGCGTCTCGTAGTGTGTTTCTAGAGCTTGTTGAGCGTAGTCGAACGCTGCTAGGCCAATGCCAATTCCTGTCCCTTTTTGGATTGACGATGCGTCTGTATAGATAGCGAGCATGTTGTCTCCTAGTCTTGATAGCATGTAAGCCTTGTGAGCCTCTGCTTCTTCGTCCTTGGGTAGTGTAGAGAGTGTAGCTGTATAGGGCATATTTTTGGTCCATGGCTGGTAGTGGTTTGCGAGTAGCTTCTCTTCAGGGCTTGATACAGCAGTCTGAATAGATTGAACAATTTGAGTGAGTTGCGTAGGCGGGCCTTTCTTGAGTTGGCGTCCAAGGTCTTCTACATCTGTGTCTGCGTCTGATTCTGGTTGTAGGGCTTCGTTTAGAGCTTGGATAGCGATGCGAACTAGGTGACTAGCTGGTAGCTTCCTTGCTCTGAAGGCGTATTTTCTGATAGCAGTGTTAAGCCTGATCGCTGGCGGAGGTAGCGCAGCTTCTACCTCTGATGGAATCGTTGGTGAGGTGCGAAAGGTGCCTAGTATCTTTCTAAGAGCCATGTTTTGGAGTCCTTGTAGCTGCTTCTTGATGGCAGTTTGTTTTCTCCAGAAGACCTCACATCCGTAGTCGGCTACACTTGTTACACAAGCTAGATAGAGTTGCCGCATAGCGTAGGGAGAGAGTCCTCTCTCGCTGTTTGCTAGTCTGCACATCCTGTAGAAGGCTGACCTGGCCTGGCTAATCCTTATAGCAGCATGCTCCTTGAATGCGAGTGCGTTGTCAAAGTAGATGCCTAGCCATCTGACTGTCTTTTTTGGTGTGACCGTAGATTGATCTGGGAGCGTGAGTGATGCTGCGGAAGCCTTATCACTTGTGGTAAAGTGTATAAGCTCTGTTTTTGCAGCGTCAAACTGTATAGCACAGCTGGCTCCTTTGGCAAAGAGACTAGCTATGTCGCGTTCTAGCAGGCGTATGTTTTTCTGTAGGCTTGTTGAAGAAGCAGAGATGGAGAGGTCGTCCATATACGAAAGTGAGTAGTTGACGGTTGATGAAAACAGAGGTCTGATATATATCAGAAACAGAATTGGTGATACTGGGCTGCCTTGTGGGATGCCTGCTGATATGTTGCTAAAGTCTTCTGTTTCTCCATTAAACGATAGCCGAAGCTGGCGATTTGTGAGAAAAGACTGGATCCACGCTATTAGGCTGCAGGGTAGCTTTAGTTGTTGCAGGATAGCAAGTAGCTGATTCCGGGCTACGTGGTCAAAGGCTCCTTTAATGTCTAAGAAGACTGTAGAGGTAGTATGTCCCTGTTTTCTGTTTTGCTGCACTTGGTTGAGTAGGAGCAGAGACGCGTCAATCGCAGACTTCTGGATTCTACCGCCAATTTGCGAAGGATGTAGGAGGTGCGAAACCTCTGCTAGCGCGCCTAGACGTTTAGCTACTAGACGCTCTGCTACTTTTCCTAGGCAGTTGAGTAGGGCAATTACTCTGTATGCTTTAGGCGCTGAGTAGTCGGGCTTTTTAGGCTTCTTTAGAATGATGCCAGTAGCTTGCTTCCATCTACTTGGGTGGTAGCCGTGGTTGAAGAGAGCAGAGAATACCTGAAAGATAGTTTCTGGCTGTGTTTTGTAGGCGGCCGTGATTATCTCCTGGTTGATAGCGTCTGGTCCTGGAGTGCTACTCTTAACTTGAGGTGAGCAGGCTGCTTGAACTTCTGCTCTAGTGAGTGCTGGCCAATCCCAATCGCCCTGTTGGTAGGTGTTCCACTGGATCGCGCTAGATGCTGGTGGAGGTGGAAAGAGCGTAGTTCTAAAGGCAGAGCATTTGCCTTGAAACGACTCTTCGAGCCTGTTTGCTGACTGGATTGCAGGGATGCTTTGACTAGCAGTCGGCTTAGTATATGCCATTGCCTTGTAGATAGACTTCGCATCCTCCTTCTCCAGAAACTGGTTCCAATGGTCCTGTTTTGCTGCTTTGATAGCTCGCAGATACGCGTTTCTAGCTACCAGATAGTCTTTCTTCCATAGAAAAGCTTCTACAATAGAGGAGGCAGCTACCTTGCGTTGGAACAAGCGTTGTCTGTTTAGCATCGTAGTTCGTAGAGAGTGCAAGTCTTGGTTCCACCATGGCTTGCTCTTTGGCCTTGTTGCTAGTCGTGGAATAGCAGCTGTTGCTGCCTCTATGATAGCAGCAGTAATCTCATTTCCAAGCTGCTCTAGTTGTTGTTGTAGAGCAGGGTTCTGCTCCTGTATAAGCAACCTTGAAGATTCTGTAGAGACAGTAGGGAGACTATGAAGATTGCTGAGGGTGGAGCTGCGAGCAATAGCTGTAGCAAGCCTGCCATTAAAGAGGTCCCAGTTCGCTTTCTTTGTGTTATATCTCAGTGTAGAGAGATTGTTGTTGTGTCTAGCAGGAACCTTGATGGCAAACAGAATGCCAAAGTGGTCAGAGCCAATGCTGGTTGTTACTTGCCAGTCTTCTATCTTGCTTGCAAGGTCTGGAGTAGCAAAAGCTAGGTCTAGGACGCTTTCTCTGCTCATATTTGAGCGAAAAAAGGTGCCTTCTCCAGGTGTGTTTAGCAGCTCTAGATTCTGTCGTTCAATCCAGTCTACGAACACGCTAGCTTTAGAAGAGATAGTAGCTGACTGAGGGTCCCACCAAGGGTGGTGTGTGTTGAAGTCGCCTAGGAGAATGGAAGACGGTAAGAGAGTGTTTGTCAGTAGTGCTCTTTCGATAGTATTTGCCGAGGAGCCTTGTTGGTCTTGCTCGTTGTAGAGGTTGTAGATGTGGAAGGTGGAGTTTCTTGTCTTCACCGCAACTGCTAGATAGTCTGGATCGGCTACTAGATTTTGCAGAGGGCTCACCTGAGCCTGAAGAGAGCGAGAGATGTAAATAAGGACGCGAGGGCGTAGTGATGAATGAGGGAGAGTAGGTAGAAGCTGCGTAAACGAGGGGTGGTTTACTGAGCGCGTTTCTGAGAAATCTAAAGGCGTCTGGTGCGGTAGAACAAGCCAAGGCTCTTGTACAATAACAAGATCAATAGCTAGCTCTACTGCTATCTGAAGAGCGCTTTCAGTGGCCTGGGCGCTCTTGTTTAGATTAATCTGAAGAACTCTTATGTTGTCTAACATTCTGTTGTTGTTGGCGCGTTCAAGGTAGCCGTGTACATCTCACACTGCTTGCTGTCTGCTGTGTGTGCCTTTTTGCAGTTTGCGCAGACAGGTAATGTGTGTACACAGGTCTTGCCTTTAGCGCCGCAGGTGTTGCATCTGTGCAGAGCTGTAGCGTGAGGCTCTGCGCAGATTTTGCAGGCAGTGCTGTGTAGGCACCTCGTCTCTAGGTGACCGAAGCGTTGACACTTCTGGCATTGTGTTGAGGCAGGCGTAGAGTACAGCTTCTCTACTCTAACACTAATGCCTAGTAAGTAGAGTCTGCCTCGAATAGCTCTTACAGCCTCCTGTTCTGTTGCAAAGGCAATGCACACTGAGCCTGTGTGCTGAGTTTGTCTTCTCTCTCTGCTAGTAAGCCAGTAGGGGTTGCCTACAGTCTGGAACCCTCTATTGAATGTAGAGATCTCTGTTTTTAGCACCTCTAGGCTTTCATTGGTAGAGAAAGAGGTTGGTATATTGTGGAGCACTACTTTGTGCCAAGGCTGGATAGGTAGCGCCTCTTTGAAAGCAGTAATGTTCTTCCAGATCTGTATGTTCTCAAGTAGGTACTTGGCGCTGAAGGAGGGTGTAGTCGTCAGAACAATGTTCTTCTTTACGCTAGTAGTTACTGATGCTACAACAGGGGAGCTTACTCCTTTGCTAGCAAAGGCCTCGTTGAAGGCATTACGCATAGCAAGAGAGCTAAAGGAGTTTGTAGTAGAGTTTGTACTAGTTTGTTGGTCCTGGAGCAAGACAAGTTGGCGAGTGCTAAGCGAGTTCTTAGGTGTCGGGATAGATGTCTTCTTTGCAACTGTTTGCCAGTCTGTTTTTGGTTGACCCTTTGCTGCAACAGTAGCGTAGGAAGAGGCCGTAGTGGTAGAGGCAGAAGTGGAGGCAGAAGTGGAGGCAGAAGTGGAGGCAGAAGTGGAGGCAGAAGTGGACCCAGAAGTAGAGGCAGGAGTGGAGGCAGCAGGGGTAGAGCGCTGAGGCAGGGCTTGAGGAACGGAAGCCAAAGCTGGCTTCTGTTGATTGATTGATTGATTGATTGATTAGTTTAACGTCCTATGTGAGTCGAAGACTATGGAAGACGAGAGCAGCTAAGCTGCTCTGGTAATACAAAGGGTGTTTCAACACGACAATTGCCGGGTCAGCAAAATCGAAACCAGCGCCTCCAGCATCCCAAAATCATTACAATCCATCGCAGTACAACACAGAGAAGCTCTCTTATCACTCTCACAGCCTCTAGGCTCGTGGTAGAGGAGCGCAGCCAGGTGCAAACCTACAGTTCACGCTCTTCTGAGTTTTCACGTTCTGCGCACAGACCGCTCTTATCTTATCAGCAAAAGCACGATCCACCACAAACCACCGCAAATTGGACCACGCTCTTCTGAGTTTTCACGTTCTGCGCACAGACCGCTCTTATCTTATCAGCAAAAGCACGATCCACCACAAACCACCGCAAATTGGACACAACACACCATACTGCAGCCTTTTGCTTAGTTTTCTGCTATTTTACTCCTAATCAATTCCTAGAGGTCTACTAGTTAGGCTAGTAAGAAGAGAGAGGGAGCAAAACGAGTAAAACTAAGACGCCTTTTTCCCTGTTTTTCAGCTCTGAAAAGCTGATAGAGACTAGGTACCTCTATCTGTGCAAAAACAAGCTTTCTTCTAGTCATTTCAACTATTTCTTTGTCAAATAAAAGAGAAGGAAACCTATCACCTGGACCTATGGACATTCTGGACCCTGGATCACATGAGAGCGCTAGAAGCCCGCCAGCTTCTAGCGTATCTACACTAGACGCTGTAGACACAGAGTCTATAGTAGAGATGGACCTAAACGTCCCTAGCTCCCCAGACCCTCTAGGAGCGCCAGATTCAACGCGACGCCCATCTCAACCTAGATACGCCTTTACTGCCAATGTAGCTACTGCTACTACCAATTTATTTTATTTATTTTATTTATTTATTAGTTTAACGTCCTATGTGAGTCGAAGACTATGGAAGACGAGTGTGATTAATATGCTACTACCAACAAACGAACTGTTAGCAGTAGATCTGCTACCCCTGACGCCCAAAGACCAGCTCCTTTCCAATTCTCAGCTGCCAGCAGACCTCTAGCTCAGACGCCAGTAGCTAGCACCTGTGAAGAAGCTCTCAGTATCGCCAGAAGCATGGTAATCCAAGCCTCTGCCCTCGCTACATCTCGCAAGACCCAAACAGACCTGCTAGATCTGCTAGAAGTCTTCAGAGACTACACAGAAAACAACAGAGTCAACAAACAAGGTGTCTCTATCTTAGCCTCTCAAGTATCAAGCCTTGAATCTGTGTCTAGAGCAATTGGAACAAAGGTCAAGCTCCTCCAAAAGCCAGCGTTAGAAAACGCCACTCGATCTCCGCCTAACCGCCCTACACCCACTGCTTCTACTTCTGCCTCGACTTCTGCCTTGACTTCTGCCTCGACCTCTGCCTCGACTTCTGCCGCGACTTCTGCCTCTACTTCTGCCTCGACTCCTGCCTCTACTACCACGGCTCCCTCATACGCTACTGCGGCTGCTGCAAACAGTCACCTAAAAACAGACTGGCAAACAGTTGCTAAGAAGAAGACACCCATCCCTGCACCCAAGAACTCGCTTAGCACTCGCCAACTAGTTCTACTTCAAGACCAGCAAACTAGTAGATACTCTACTGCAAACTCCTTTGACTCTCTCACTATGCGCAATGCTTTTAATCAGGCCTTTGCTAGCAAAGGAGTAAGCTCCCCTGTTGTAGTATCAGTAACTACTAGCATAAAGAAGAACATCGTACTTACTACTACGCCCTCCTTCAGCGCCAAATATCTACTTGAAAACATAGATATCTGGAGGAACATCACCGCTTTTACAGAGGCGCTACCTATCCAGCCTTGGCACAAAGTAGTGCTACACAACATTCCAACCTCCTTCTCTACAAATGAGAGCCTAGAGGTGCTAAAAAAAGAGATCTCTACCTTCAACAGAGGCTTTCAGATTGTAGGCAACCCCTACTGGCTTACTAGTAGAGAGAGAAGACAAACTCAGCACGTAGGATCAGTGTGCATCGCTTTTGCAACAGAACAAGAAGCGACAAGAGCTATCAGAGGCAAGCTCTACCTACTAGGTATCAGCGTGAGAGTAGAGAAGCTGTACTCAACGCCTGCCTCAACACAGTGCCAGAAGTGTCAACGTTTTGGTCACCTAGAGACTAGGTGCCTACACAACACTACCTGCAAAATATGTGCAGAGCCGCACGCCACAGCTCAACATAGATGCAACACCTGCGGCGCCAAAGGCAAAACCTGCATACACACACTACCTGTGTGCGCAAACTGCAAAAAGGCACACACAGCAGACAGCAAGCAGTGCGAGATCTACACTGCCACATTAAACACGCCAACCACTACAGAATGCTAGACAACCTACGAATCCTCCAGATTAATCTAAACAAGAGCGCTCAGGCTACTGAGAGCGCTCTTCAAATGGCAATAGAACTAGCCATTGATCTTGTTATTGTACAAGAGCCTTGGCTTGTCTCATCGCACCAAACACCTTTAGATTTCTCAGAAACGCGCTCAGTAAACCACCCTGCGTTTACACAGCTTCTACCGACTCTACCTCATCCGTCACTACGCCCCCGCGTTCTTATCTACTTCTCTCGCGCTCTACAGGCCCAGATAAGCCCTCTGCAAAACCTAGTAGCCGATCCAGACTACCTAGCAGTGGCAGTTAAGACAAGAAGCTCTACCTTCCACATCTACAACCTCTACAACGAGCAAGACCAGCAGGGCTCCTTAGCAAATACTATTGAAAGAGCACTGCTTCCAAACACTCTTCTACCATCCTCTATCCTACTAGGCGACTTCAACACACATCACCCCTGGTGGGACCCTCAGCTAGCTACTACCTCTTCTAGAGCTAGCTTGTTTGTAGACTGGATTGAACGTCAAAATCTAGACCTACTAAACACACCTGGAGAAGGCACTTTCTTCCGCTCAAACATGAGTAGAGAAAGCGTACTAGACCTAGCCTTTGCTACCCCAGACCTAGTGGGCAAGATCGAAGACTGGCAAGTTATACCCAATATTGGCTCCGACCACTTTGGCATACTGTTTGCTATCAAAGCGTATAATAAAGATGAAAACAACCTCTCTACGCTAAGATACAACACAAAGAGAGCAGACTGGGATCTCTTTAATAGCACACTTGCAGCAGCTATTGCCAATAGCCCTGCTCTTAGCAATCTCTGCAATCTCCCTACTCCCTCTATAGCCACCTCTAGGCTGCTTATACAAGAGCAGAACGCTGCTCTACAACAACAACTAGAGCAGATTGGAGACGAATTTACTTCTGCTATCACAGAGGCAGCAGCAGCTGCTATCCCACAACTAGCTACACAGCCAAAGAGCAAGCCATGGTGGAACCAAGACCTGCAGCTTCTACGCACCAGTATGCTAAACAAGCAACGCTTATTCCAACGCGAGCTAGCTGCCTCCTCTATCGCAGAAGCTTTCCTATGGAAGAGAGACTACCTACTAGCTAGGAACGTCTATCTACAAGCCATCAAAGCAGCAAAACAGGACCATTGGAACCGGTTTCTGGAGAAGGAGGATGCGAAGTCTATCTACAAGGCAATGGCATATACTAAGTCTACTACTAGTCAAAGCATCCCTGCAATACAGCTCGCAGACAGGCTAGAAGACACTTTTAAAGGCAAATGCTCTGCCTTTAGAACTACGCTCTTTCCACCTCCACCAGCATCTAGCGCGATCCAGTGGAACACCTACCAACAGGGCAATTGGGATTGGCCAGCACTCACTAGAGCAGAAGTTCAAGCAGCCTGCTCATCTCAAGTTAAGAGTAGCACTCCAGGACCAGACGCTATCAACCAGGAGATAATCACGGCCGCCTACAAAACACAGCCAGAAACTATCTTTCAGGTATTCTCTGCTCTCTTCAACCACGGCTACCACCCAACTAGATGGAAGCAAGCTACTGGCATTATTCTAAAGAAGCCTAAAAAGCCCGACTACTCAGCGCCTAAAGCATACAGAGTAATTGCCCTACTCAACTGCCTAGGAAAAGTAGCAGAGCGTCTAGTAGCTAAACGTCTAGGCGCGCTAGCAGAGGTTTCGCACCTCCTACATCCTTCGCAAATTGGCGGTAGAATCCAGAAGTCTGCGATTGACGCGTCTCTGCTCCTACTCAACCAAGTGCAGCAAAACAGAAAACAGGGACATACTACCTCTACAGTCTTCTTAGACATTAAAGGAGCCTTTGACCACGTAGCCCGGAATCAGCTACTTGCTATCCTGCAACAACTAAAGCTACCATGCAGCCTAATAGCGTGGATCCAGTCTTTTCTCACAAATCGCCAGCTTCGGCTATCGTTTAATGGAGAAACAGAAGACTTTAGCAACATATCAGCAGGCATCCCACAAGGCAGCCCAGTATCACCAATTCTGTTTCTGATATATATCAGACCTCTGTTTTCATCAACCGTCAACTACTCACTTTCGTATATGGACGACCTCTCCATCTCTGCTTCTTCAACAAGCCTACAGAAAAACATACGCCTGCTAGAACGCGACATAGCTAGTCTCTTTGCCAAAGGAGCCAGCTGTGCTATACAGTTTGACGCTGCAAAAACAGAGCTTATACACTTTACCACAAGTGATAAGGCTTCCGCAGCATCACTCACGCTCCCAGATCAATCTACGGTCACACCAAAAAAGACAGTTAGATGGCTAGGCATCTACTTTGACAACGCACTCGCATTCAAGGAGCATGCTGCTATAAGGATTAGCCAGGCCAGGTCAGCCTTCTACAGGATGTGCAGACTAGCAAACAGCGAGAGAGGACTCTCTCCCTACGCTATGCGGCAACTCTATCTAGCTTGTGTAACAAGTGTAGCAGACTACGGATGTGAGGTCTTCTGGAGAAAACAAACTGCCATCAAGAAGCAGCTACAAGGACTCCAAAACATGGCTCTTAGAAAGATACTAGGCACCTTTCGCACCTCACCAACGATTCCATCAGAGGTAGAAGCTGCGCTACCTCCGCCAGCGATCAGGCTTAACACTGCTATCAGAAAATACGCCTTCAGAGCAAGGAAGCTACCAGCTAGTCACCTAGTTCGCATCGCTATCCAAGCTCTAAACGAAGCCCTACAACCAGAATCAGACGCAGACACAGATGTAGAAGACCTTGGACGCCAACTCAAGAAAGGCCCGCCTACGCAACTCACTCAAATTGTTCAATCTATTCAGACTGCTGTATCAAGCCCTGAAGAGAAGCTACTCGCAAACCACTACCAGCCATGGACCAAAAATATGCCCTATACAGCTACACTCTCTACACTACCCAAGGACGAAGAAGCAGAGGCTCACAAGGCTTACATGCTATCAAGACTAGGAGAGAACATGCTCGCTATCTACACAGACGCATCGTCAATCCAAAAAGGAACAGGAATTGGCATTGGCCTAGCAGCGTTCGACTACGCTCAACAAGCTCTAGAAACACACTACGAGACGCACAACATCGGCAAAGGCCAAATTGTATACAATGGCGAGCTAGAAGGCATCACTAGAGGCTTTGAACACGCTGCGACTGTAGCTGCCCCCTACCAGGAGATTCAGATCTATGCGGACAACCAGGCTGCTATCCATAGACTGAAGACGCCCTCTAACCTACCTGGACAAGCGTGGCAGATACGCTGCGTAAAAGCAGCCAAACAGGTCATCAGCAAAGGAGCTACTATCAGCATTTACTGGGTCCCTGGACACCAAGACATAGCAGGCAACGAAAGAGCAGACTGTCTAGCTAAACTAGCTGCCAAAAAGAGGCCAGCCACGAACTCTACTAGCCTCGCCATGACTAGTACCAGGATCAAGAAGCTAGCAACGCAGGAATGGACAAAAGAACTCGAAAACTACTCCTCACAGGCAACACTACGCAATCCAAATACCTACTCAGCTAGGTACAGCTTGTCAATTCAGAAGAAAGTCAGAGTCCCACCAGGAACAAGAAGAGAGATTGCTAGCGCCTACTATCAGCTCAAACTTGGCCACGGATACAACAAAGCATACCTATTCCAGATAGGCAAAGCAGACCACCCCTATTGCAGCTGCGGAGCTAAGCAAACAGTAGAGCATCTACTACTAAGCTGCAAGTGGTACAAACAAGACCGCAAAATCCTCCAAAAGTACGTGAGAGAATCAAGGCTGACTCTGCCTCTTCTCCTACACACAACACAAGGAATAAAGGCTACTCTAGCCTTTATAACAAGCACAAAGATAGGCACTCGCAAGTGGCATCTCAACCAGCACGTAGAGGAATAACTTTCCTTTATATCTCTTTACTGCGCAGCAACTTTGTTTCCTAACAACCCTGCTTAGGGCTAAAGCCCTCACCATCTCTTGTATTTTGATAGAAACACTCCCTGCAAAAACACCCTTTGTATTACCAGAGCAGCTTAGCTGCTCTCGTCTTCCATAGTCTTCGACTCACATAGGACGTTAAACTAATCAATCAATCAATCAATCAATCAATCAAATGGCAATAGAACTAGCCATTGATCTTGTTATTGTACAAGAGCCTTGGCTTGTCTCATCGCACCAAACACCTTTAGATTTCTCAGAAACGCGCTCAGTAAACCACCCTGCGTTTACACAGCTTCTACCGACTCTACCTCATCCGTCACTACGCCCCCGCGTTCTTATCTACTTCTCTCGCGCTCTACAGGCCCAGATAAGCCCTCTGCAAAACCTAGTAGCCGATCCAGACTACCTAGCAGTGGCAGTTAAGACAAGAAGCTCTACCTTCCACATCTACAACCTCTACAACGAGCAAGACCAGCAGGGCTCCTTAGCAAATACTATTGAAAGAGCACTGCTTCCAAACACTCTTCTACCATCCTCTATCCTACTAGGCGACTTCAACACACATCACCCCTGGTGGGACCCTCAGCTAGCTACTACCTCTTCTAGAGCTAGCTTGTTTGTAGACTGGATTGAACGTCAAAATCTAGACCTACTAAACACACCTGGAGAAGGCACTTTCTTCCGCTCAAACATGAGTAGAGAAAGCGTACTAGACCTAGCCTTTGCTACCCCAGACCTAGTGGGCAAGATCGAAGACTGGCAAGTTATACCCAATATTGGCTCCGACCACTTTGGCATACTGTTTGCTATCAAAGCGTATAATAAAGATGAAAACAACCTCTCTACGCTAAGATACAACACAAAGAGAGCAGACTGGGATCTCTTTAATAGCACACTTGCAGCAGCTATTGCCAATAGCCCTGCTCTTAGCAATCTCTGCAATCTCCCTACTCCCTCTATAGCCACCTCTAGGCTGCTTATACAAGAGCAGAACGCTGCTCTACAACAACAACTAGAGCAGATTGGAGACGAATTTACTTCTGCTATCACAGAGGCAGCAGCAGCTGCTATCCCACAACTAGCTACACAGCCAAAGAGCAAGCCATGGTGGAACCAAGACCTGCAGCTTCTACGCACCAGTATGCTAAACAAGCAACGCTTATTCCAACGCGAGCTAGCTGCCTCCTCTATCGCAGAAGCTTTCCTATGGAAGAGAGACTACCTACTAGCTAGGAACGTCTATCTACAAGCCATCAAAGCAGCAAAACAGGACCATTGGAACCGGTTTCTGGAGAAGGAGGATGCGAAGTCTATCTACAAGGCAATGGCATATACTAAGTCTACTACTAGTCAAAGCATCCCTGCAATACAGCTCGCAGACAGGCTAGAAGACACTTTTAAAGGCAAATGCTCTGCCTTTAGAACTACGCTCTTTCCACCTCCACCAGCATCTAACGCGATCCAGTGGAACACCTACCAACAGGGCAATTGGGATTGGCCAGCACTCACTAGAGCAGAAGTTCAAGCAGCCTGCTCATCTCAAGTTAAGAGTAGCACTCCAGGACCAGACGCTATCAACCAGGAGATAATCACGGCCGCCTACAAAACACAGCCAGAAACTATCTTTCAGGTATTCTCTGCTCTCTTCAACCACGGCTACCACCCAAGTAGATGGAAGCAAGCTACTGGCATCATTCTAAAGAAGCCTAAAAAGCCCGACTACTCAGCGCCTAAAGCATACAGAGTAATTGCCCTACTCAACTGCCTAGGAAAAGTAGCAGAGCGTCTAGTAGCTAAACGTCTAGGCGCGCTAGCAGAGGTTTCGCACCTCCTACATCCTTCGCAAATTGGCGGTAGAATCCAGAAGTCTGCGATTGACGCGTCTCTGCTCCTACTCAACCAAGTGCAGCAAAACAGAAAACAGGGACATACTACCTCTACAGTCTTCTTAGACATTAAAGGAGCCTTTGACCACGTAGCCCGGAATCAGCTACTTGCTATCCTGCAACAACTAAAGCTACCCTGCAGCCTAATAGCGTGGATCCAGTCTTTTCTCACAAATCGCCAGCTTCGGCTATCGTTTAATGGAGAAACAGAAGACTTTAGCAACATATCAGCAGGCATCCCACAAGGCAGCCCAGTATCACCAATTCTGTTTCTGATATATATCAGACCTCTGTTTTCATCAACCGTCAACTACTCACTTTCGTATATGGACGACCTCTCTATCTCTGCTTCTTCAACAAGCCTACAGAAAAACATACGCCTGCTAGAACGCGACATAGCTAGTCTCTTTACCAAAGGAGCCAGCTGTGCTATACAGTTTGACGCTGCAAAAACAGAGCTTATACACTTTACCACAAGTGATAAGGCTTCCGCAGCATCACTCACGCTCCCAGATCAATCTACGGTCACACCAAAAAAGACAGTCAGATGGCTAGGCATCTACTTTGACAACGCACTCGCATTCAAGGAGCATGCTGCTATAAGGATTAGCCAGGCCAGGTCAGCCTTCTACAGGATGTGCAGACTAGCAAACAGCGAGAGAGGACTCTCTCCCTACGCTATGCGGCAACTCTATCTAGCTTGTGTAACAAGTGTAGCAGACTACGGATGTGAGGTCTTCTGGAGAAAACAAACTGCCATCAAGAAGCAGCTACAAGGACTCCAAAACATGGCTCTTAGAAAGATACTAGGCACCTTTCGCACCTCACCAACGATTCCATCAGAGGTAGAGGCTGCGCTACCTCCGCCAGCGATCAGGCTTAACACTGCTATCAGAAAATACGCCTTCAGAGCAAGGAAGCTACCAGCTAGTCACCTAGTTCGCATCGCTATCCAAGCTCTAAACGAAGCCCTACAACCAGAATCAGACGCAGACACAGATGTAGAAGACCTTGGACGCCAACTCAAGAAAGGCCCGCCTACGCAACTCACTCAAATTATTCAATCTATTCAGACTGCTGTATCAAGCCCTGAAGAGAAGCTACTCGCAAACCACTACCAGCCATGGACCAAAAATATGCCCTATACAGCTACACTCTCTACACTACCCAAGGACGAAGAAGCAGAGGCTCACAAGGCTTACATGCTATCAAGACTAGGAGACAACATGCTCGCTATCTACACAGACGCATCGTCAATCCAAAAAGGGACAGGAATTGGCATTGGCCTAGCAGCGTTCGACTACGCTCAACAAGCTCTAGAAACACACTACGAGACGCACAACATCGGCAAAGGCCAAATTGTATACAATGGGGAGCTAGAAGGCATCACTAGAGGCTTTGAACACGCTGCGACTGTAGCTGCCCCCTACCAGGAGATTCAGATCTATGCGGACAACCAGGCTGCTATCCATAGACTGAAGACGCCCTCTAACCTACCTGGACAAGCGTGGCAGATACGCTGCGTAAAAGCAGCCAAACAGGTCATCAGCAAAGGAGCTACTATCAGCATTTACTGGGTCCCTGGACATCAAGACATAGCAGGCAACGAAAGAGCAGACTGTCTAGCCAAACTAGCTGCCAAAAAGAGGCCAGCCACGAACTCTACTAGCCTCGCCATGACTAGTACCAGGATCAAGAAGCTAGCAACGCAGGAATGGACAAAAGAACTCAAAAACTACTCCTCACAGGCAACACTACGCAATCCAAATACCTACTCAGCTAGGTACAGCTTGTCAATTCAGAAGAGAGTCAGAGTCCCACCAGGAACAAGAAGAGAGATTGCTAGCGCCTACTATCAGCTCAAACTTGGCCACGGATACAACAAAGCATACCTATTCCAGATAGGCAAAGCAGACCACCCCTATTGCAGCTGCGGAGCTAAGCAAACAGTGGAGCATCTACTACTAAGCTGCAAGTGGTACAAACAAGAACGCAAAATCCTCCAAAAATACGTGAGAGAATCAAGGCTGACTCTGCCTCTTCTCCTACACACAACACAAGGAATAAAGGCTACTCTAGCCTTTATAACAAGCACAAAGATAGGCACTCGCAAGTGGCATCTCAACCAGCACGTAGAGGAATAACTTTCCTTTATATCTCTTTACTGCGCAGCAACTTTGTTTCCTAACAACCTTGCTTAGGGCTAAAGCCCTCACCATCTCTTGTATTTTGATAGAAACACTCCCTGCAAAAACACCCTTTGTATTACCAGAGCAGCTTAGCTGCTCTCGTCTTCCATAGTCTTCGACTCACATAGGACGTTAAACTAATCAATCAATCAATCAAGGTTGTTAAGAAACAAAGTTGCTGTATGAGAAAGGAGATAGTTACAAAAGGGGAATAGAGGGGTCTGTTACTTTGCTGTCACACAGACAAGGGCTGTGGTAGATAGCATATGTTGAATATAACAAGGAGCTCTCTTACTATCATTGTAGCGTTTCGTACCCGTATCCCTCCTCTTGCCTATCAAGGCTTTGGCAGTTGGAATAGCACAAAGTGTGCAGTTGGTTGAAGGGAGCTGGTGCTCTGTCGAATTGCGGTTGTTGATACACATATAGCTTGATAAAAGCTATTGCTTGGGTTGCTGGAGGTGTATAGGGCTAGCTTAATTAAAGGCTATTACTCCGGTTGCTAGTGAAGAGAGCCGTTGCTCTGTCGATTTGAGTTGGTTTGTAGATATAGGGGGTCGGTATAGCTAGGTCGGTAGAGGGTGGTTCGGTATAAGGCAGCTAGGTATATAGATCTATTGCTTCGCTAAGGCAGTAGATCTATATATCTAAGTAAAGAGCCGTTGCTCTGTCGTTCCGAGTCGCTTGGTATGGTAGGTATAGGGGGTCGGTATAGCTAGGTTGGTAGGGAGGGTTCGGTATAAGGCGGTTAAGTATATAGATCTATTGCTTCACTAAGGCAGTAGATCTATATACCTAAGTAAAGAGCCGTTGCTCTGTCGTTTCGTTTCGGTTGGGTTACCTTCGATCGAATCTAAAAATCAGTTGGCGCACAGGCCATGTGCAGAGATTTTATCTCAACTGAGATCAGGTCACAACTCTGCTCAACTGCAGTGGCCAGCGCGCCTGCTACAACGCCTGCACTACAAAGCAGGCGTTGGAAACTGATATTAGGAAGGCATTTCGGATGGGTTTGGGTGAAAAATCGATGAAAATCGACCTTTCGCCAACTAACAAAAGTTGGTGTTCGATGTGGCGGCCTTCCATAAGATTCGACTGGCAAAAGGAGAAGAATGGAAGACAGCCTTCCGGACAAGATATGGGTTGTTTGAATGGCGCGTAGTTCCCTTTGGACTGACGGGAGCACCTGCCGCCTTCCAACGTTACATCAACAGTGTACTACAAGACTACCTTGACGACTTCGTTTCAGCTTATGTTGACGATGTTTTGATCTATTCGTCAGGATCGCTCCAGGATCACAGGCAGAAGGTTGGCAAGGTACTTCAGCGCCTCACCGATGCGGGACTTCAGGTGGATATCGACAAATGCGAGTTCGAGACAAAGAGAGTGAAGTACCTTGGATACATCATCGAAGCACAGAACGGGATACGAGTCGATCCTGACAAGATCATTGCTATTCGCGAATGGGCTACGCCGTCGTCAGTAAAAGCTGTTCGAGGATTCATTGGATTTGCCAATTTCTACCGAGTTTTCATCCCGGAGTTCTCTGATGTTGCCGAGCCGCTCCTCAATCTGACAAAGAAAGAGGTTGTATTCCGCTGGGACGAAGCTTGTAATCAAGCATTTGAGAAGATCAAGGAACTCCTCATCACAGCACCAATACTGGCCCACTTCGACCCAGACAAGGAAACACTGGTAGAAGCCGACTCATCAGGACATGCAACCGGTGGCCTGCTCTTACAGAAAGATGCAAACAACGATTGGCGACCTGTTGCCTACTACTCAAAGAAGCACTCTGCAACCGAAGCTAATTACCCCATCCACGACAAGGAGCTCCTCGCTATCGTTCGCTGCTTAGAGGCTTGGACTCCAGAGTTACACATGGCTGCCAAGTTCACTGTCTTGACTGATCATAAGAACCTGAAGTACTTCTATCGAGAGAGACAGCTATCGGAAAGACAAGTGCGTTGGTCGGAATTCCTCTCACGGTTCAACTTTACTCTCGAATGGAAACCAGGAAAGACTATGGGAAAGCCAGACGCGCTTTCACGACGAGAACAGGACCTGCCTGCAGACTACGACGATGAACGACTTCGATCCCGATTCATTCGACTCTTTCAAAACAAGCACCTACGGAGTACACAGATCCGTTCTCTCGACACGTTGGCTGATATCGATTTCACGAGAGAAGTACGACTATTCGAGGACGAAAGCATGCAAAAGCTCTGGCATGAGAACCGTCAGAAAGACAAACTCTACCAGGAACTTACGACTCTAGTGGCAAACAGAGAGCGCAACCTCCCAACTGAACTACAGAAGGAGAAGTCAGTGAGCATGGCCGAGTGCACTTTGGACCAGAGAGGCTTGTTGCGGTTTAGAGGTCGAGTATGGATTCCAAGTGGCGAACCGTTACGTACACAGATTATCCAAGACATTCACGATTCGCACATCACCGGTCACCCTGGACGAGATCTCACCTACGCGATTCTTTCGAGACAATTCTTCTGGTCAGGCGCTGCAAGCGACGTGCGTCAATTTGTCCGGAATTGCGAAATCTGCGGAAGAAATACGATATGGAGAGAAACGAAAAAAGGCTTGCTTAAACCGCTGCCAATCCCTGAACGCATCTGGGGAGAGATTTCGATTGACTTCATCACCGATCTACCACCATCAGGACGAGACAACGCTACAAACTGCATGGTAATTACTGATCGATTGACGAAAGGAATCGAACTGGAAAGTATGCATGACCTTTCAGCAGAGGCCGTTGCACAACGACTTTTTGAGCGCCATTACCCTACCCACGGCATCCCGACGGCAATTACAAGTGACAGAGGCCCCCAATTCACAAGCGACCTTTGGAAGCATTTCTGTAAGCTCCTAAACATTCAACAACGCTTGTCGACTGGATATCACCCGCAAACCGATGGTGCTACCGAACGAATGAACCAAGAGATTGAGAAGATGATTCGCATTTGGGCCACCTACACGCAGGAGAATTGGTCGTTACTACTTCCAATTATCATAGGAGCAATCAACAACCGTGAAGCCTCCTCTACCGGGCTGAGCCCCTTCTTCTTCATGCACGGATACCACAACGAGCCGATCCAGCTGGTGGAAGAACGTATGGTTCAGAATGGAGCAACGAAGGACGGTGAGGCTTTGGCAGAGAGTTTCCTTGGGAGACTTCAGAACGCAACAGAATGGGCTCAAGCTGCAATAGCCATGGCGCAGGAGAAACAGCAACGCCAGGCTAACAAGACAAGAACAGCAGCACCCCAGTACAAAGAGGGAGATTGGGTGTTCCTCAACCTACGAAACGTAAAGACGACAAGGCCATCTAAGAAACTAGACTGGCTTCACGGGAAGTACCAGGTAACACGACAAGTCAACTCGCACTCCTATGAACTCGACGTTCCCGGAAAGATCCACCCTGTCTTTCATGTCGACCTGCTACGATACGCGCCAAACGACCCTCTTCCATCTCAAAAGGTTGGAAACACCCAGCCAGGCCCCATTCTTGTAGATGGAGAAGAAGAATGGATAGTTGAACGAATACTGGACGAAAGAACAACAAAACATGGGAGGAATGCACTTAAACAAGCACATGTAAAATGGCAGGACTACACTGAACCGACCTGGGAGCCTGTAGACAACGTTCGCAAGACCCACGCCTGGAAGAAGTGGGTTAAGACATGCGCGAAGAGGAAAGGAGGGGGGTAATGTAACGGGCTGAGCCCGAGGTCATATGACTAGGCCCTGTGGCCTAGCCGCCTTTCCCGCGAGCACGTGGACCGTGCACCAGCTTTCGCAACGCCAGAAAGCTACCCAGCTTCCTCCTCTTCTCCTTACCTTGATTGTAAATAGCATCTTGACTAGGTAGCTGGAATCCAGTTCCTAGAGACCGTTCACACAGAGCACCAGCTCCCTTCAACCAACTGCACACTTTGTGCTATTCCAACTGCCAAAGCCTTGATAGGCAAGAGGAGGGATACGGGTACGAAACGCTACAATGATAGTAAGAGAGCTCCTTGTTATATTCAACATATGCTATCTACCACAGCCCTTGTCTGTGTGACAGCAAAGTAACAGACCCCTCTATTCCCCTTTTGTAACTATCTCCTTTCTCATACAGCAACTTTGTTTCTTAACAACCTTGCTTAGGGCAAAAAAGCCCTCACCATCTCTTGTATTCTGATAGAACCCCCTCTAGCTAAAACACTCCTTGTATTACTAGAGTAGCTCTGCTGCTCTCGTCTTCCATAGTCTTCGACTCACATAGGACGTTAATCTAATCAATCAATCAATCAAGCCGTTTCTTGTGTTTTTGCTGATAAGATAAGAAGAGTGGTCTGTGCGCAGAACGCGAAAATTCAGAAGAGAGTAAACTGTAGGTTTGCACCTAGCTGCACTCCACCGCCACAAGCCTAGAGGTTGTGAGAGTGACTAGAGAGCTACTGTGTGTTGTGCTGCGATGGATTCTGATGATTTTGGGATGCTAGAGGCGTTGGTTTTGATTTTGCCGACGTGGCCGGCCGTGGTGATCTCGGCCCTTTGCGCTTAGTAACCTCTGCTAATTGCTCCTCAAGCTCTCGTACACGAGCCTTGATTACATTTTCATGCAGCATCTCCTCAGCTCCTTTTACCAGCTTTGAGAACCCTTCCTGAGCAGATGTTGGTGATCGTACGAAGCGCTCACTTACGAGCTTTGATTGCGACCCAAATTCGTACGTATTGCTTGGGGTTCTGGATTGCCATGGTGTTTCTGGTAGAGGTACTGGTGGAGGGGTATGAAATCGCACTTCAAGCCGATCAAGGACTACCTGCGCGTCAATAGGGACCATTCCTGAGGCCTGAAAGGCCTTCCTGCAGTTCCCGTACGTAAACACGTCAAAAAACGCGTCTCTAAAGGCTGGAAGGAAGCCTTCTTTGTTGATGTGGAAGATGCGTTGGGATGCCAAGGCTCGTACGCGTTGGGAGTACTTCAGTTTCAATGGTGAGAAACACATCACATCAAGTGGCTGAAGTATGTGTGATGAGTGAGGAGGCATACAGAGGGTCAGGATTCTGTTCTCCACACAGTAGTCCTTGAAATCCTGGTTGAGGTGGCTCTCATGGCCGTCCAAGATAAGCAGCCTGTACGACCCCTTCTGACGCGCCTTTGTATGCACATCAAAGTGCTTCAACCACTCAAGACCAAGTGCGTTGTTTGTCCATCCGTTCTCAGAGACTGAGAGCTTCCAATCGTACGGAATTTGGGTCTCCTCATACCAGGCAGAGATGTGGACACGCTCTTTGTAGATAATGAAGGGTGGGATAGCATACCCAGCAGCGCAGATGCTCTGGATGACTGTGACCCACTCCCGATCGCCTGGCTGGATGAGATTAGGCCTCGTACGCCTCTCTGAGCCTGTAATAACCTTCATTGAGCCAATAACTCCCATCTGGAAGCCTGTCTCATCAAAGTTGTGGGTATCATCATCTAGGACCCCATACTTGTCTTTTGTCTCTTGTACGAGCTTGAACCAAGCGCTAATCACCTCTGGATCTTCCTGGAGTATTCTCTGACGATCCTTTGCTCGATTGAAAGCCATCTTGAGCCCCTCCGTACGCGATACAAATCGCTCAGCCCAGTTCTTGCCAACAGGTGTCCCACCACGTACTATGGCACCCGAACATCAACTTTTCCAGGTCAGCGAAAGGTCGATTTCCATCGATTTTTCGTTAAAACACGACTCAAATGCCTTCTTAAATCTGTTTCCCAACGTCCTCTCCCCGCTGCAGGCGTTGTGGCAGGCGCGCTGCCCTCTTTTGTCTTTCAGCTCTTCGCTGAGCTGAATTCTCTTCAAAATGGCCCGTGCGCCACTCAGATTTTCACGTTCGGTCGAAGGCCACAACCACCACCAAGACAAGGAGACAGTTTTGCCACTCCTTGTTCTTGCAGTATAAGGGCATCGCCAGGCCTACCGCAAGGCTCTCCACGCGAAGAGCTACGGCGCAATTCGACAGAGCACCGGCTCTCCACACCCACAACGATGAGAGCTGCTTTCAGCTCTCTGAAGACCGACTGTCAGCGTCCCAGACCTGACACAACACGCAAACAAGGCAGCCAGCATGGCCTTAGATTTCACGACCCTTGGGGATAAAGAAGAAGGACAGGCCTGGCTCTGCCTACCTACTACACCTATCTCCTCAGACACAGGCATGGCCAAGCCTAGTACAAAGGCTCTCCTCGCGCAGAGCCACGGCTTCGATTCGGCAGGGCACCGGCTCTTCACACCCACCTACTCTTTCCTACTCTCTCTCATGGCACTCAAACCGCCTCTGAATACACACAAGGGAACCACCCTGATGTACACACACTGCTCAGTCTCCCCAATTGGAAGGGGAGCTGTAGTTCTGAAATGGTAGCAATACCCGCGCAGGCAAGAAATGCTTTCTAAGGTAGTGTGTCAGCACTGTAATTCCATAGCTTAGCACGTCGTATATGCCCTTCGGGAGGCGAGATGGTGGACTTAATCCCCATCAACTAGACGTAAAATGAATACCAACCAACCAACCAACCAACCACGTATAGCCAACAGTTTATCTGCAATATCTGCCACCTCACACAGCCGGGGGGCAAATCCACGCGAATCAAGGTCGAGGATGTATCGTACGATCGTTTGCTCTTCTATCGCAGAAAGCTTTCGGCCGTTGGGTGGTGTTTCGCGTCGAAATGTGATTTTGTTCAGCCGATCAGAGAGCCTCTGGAAAGGTACCTTAAAGGCAGCAGCAGCGCTCCGTACGCTCTTAAATTGTCCTAAGGTATAGGCCTGAAGCGCAAGAACAATTCTGCCTTCTTGCTGGGTTAAAAAAGCCGTACGTTGTGGTTGCATACTTGCTTGTACAAGATATTTGCAATGCCTAGGAAAAGTGTCCGGCTCGGTAGTGTTGTTAAGTACTGATAGGAAGCGGGGCAGCGCCTCGGATGACAACGTGTCACAAGTCACGTGACCTCGAAACCCTCACGCCAAGCACGAACCCTCTCAACCCTTACAGGAGGGCTCAACCCTTAGTGATGACACGAAGGGCTTAACCCTTACGGGAGGGCTCAACCCTCAGTAATAACACGGAAGGCCTAACCCCTAGTGAGGGCAGCACGTATTTCTTATGTATATAAGCAGTAGGAACACAACTCTTATAGTTCGTGTTCAACCTCGTCAATCAAGTTTGTCTTTGGAATCTCAACCTGCCCTCGAGCTAGATAGTACCCTCTATACTACTCAGTGCAACCCCTATCATCACGAGCTTTGCTTAGGTGATAACCCTACCGATCCAGATACCTTACTCATCCCCGAGAACCAATAGAATCAGTGCTCACGGTCTTTGACTAGAGTACGACTTCAACAGGCCGCGTTGATAATTGATGCAAGTGGATCAATGGCAATAGGTAGAACACCGATTGTACCAGCGCTGCCTGTGCCGGAACTAATATCGCCAAAAGGAGTGTTGATTCCACCACAAGTGATACAGCTGATACCCAGACATGTCAACAATCCGTTCAGTCAGTTTGCAACCCTTGGCTTGAATTGAACTGCAAGAAGCAGGCCGAAAAATCTTAACAAACTGATTGAACTGTCTTCCAGCAAGGCTCGAACTGAACTGATCAGGTAACTTATTTAAACTGATTACTTTTTTACATACAAATTAGACTTCGCTATTGTGCCAATCCCCTAAGTTATACATGCTATCAATTGCCTCGTCGCTAAGTAGAGACTCTGCAGTCTCTCCTTCAACACCAAAGCCAGCCCGCAACCAAGCGCGTACTGACTGTATTGCTACTAGCAATTGTGATGAGATCTTCCTCCTTTTTGGCCGCAAAAGATCGCCAAGCTCACTAAACATACGCTCACAGTCGCAGCTGGAGGCGGGTATAGAGAGGACGTCGAGCGCGAGGCGCGTAAGGTTGGGGTAGTCGCGGCGGCGTGAGAGCCAATAAGTGATTGGATTGTCGACAGAGGGGACCCAGGGCTCAAGTTTCCAGCGCGTGTACTCATCCAAATCGTTGGAAACTCTAACGCCTTGATGAGGCTCCATCATAGACGCGATAGCGTCGTTGAGGTCGTTGTTTACACGCGCCCGTGGTGCTGCTGGCGCTGGCGGCGGTGCTGGGTTGTCCTTGTACGTGCCCCAAAGCGTCTGAAACGCCGACTGCGCTGCTACCAACCACTCTGGTTTATCCCTCCACGCGTTGTCGCAGTAGTGTTTGTACGCTGGATGGAGAGAGGTGGCAGCATAGTAGGCGGGGGAGTCATCAAGCTTAATGAAGTACTCGTTCGCCTTCGCCCAAGCAGCGCGGAGGTTGATGGCAATGTGGTCCTCTGGCGCGCCAGGTTCGTCGTAATTGACGCCGCTGTAGGACTCTACGCGCTCCTCGTAGCTAGATAAGATGGTCTCGAAGACAGGGATCACCTCAGCAAGTGAGCCAAATCGCTTGTAGGTACCGCGACCTTCAAGGCGCTTTGTTGCCAACTTCAGCGGTCGTAGCATCGCGAGATACTCGTTGACAGTCTGCCAATCAGCCGCAGTAAGACCACCTGAGCGCATCCAACGCTGCGCGTCAGGCTCTTTGTTGCCGCTCGCAGCAGCGTAGGCGTCCGCGTTGGCGGTGTTGGTAACATGGAGTTGACAGTAAGCGTTGACTGCAGACTGCAGCGTAACTGCGCGCTTAAAGCAGCTAAAGTATGAGTTCCAGCGCGTAACAACAGGCTTAATAACCTCAAGAATCTTGCGATCTTTGGCGGACAAGTCAGCGTTTGCGCGGTGTTGAAAATTGATAAAAAGCTCATGCTGCTGTGGTGTTTTGATGTAGTTAATAACGTCAAGCAGCACGCCAAGGGGACCATCTTTACGCCACTCTCTCATAAACCTCACCTCGTCACTAAGCTCCTCGGGCGCATTGTCATACGCCTGCTGATTGTTACCCCAAAGGAGCGTCTGCCCGATAAGGTTGAGTGTATGGGGACCGCAGCGGAGGCGGCGGTGGACTGGCAAGAAGTCGTAAATCTCTGCAACCACAGCAATAGCGGTGTCGTTGTTAGCCGCGTTGTCAAGTACAAAGTAACCCAACTTGGCGCTATCAACACCAAACTGCCGCAACGTTTGGTCAACAACCTCAGCTATCCTTACGCCTGTATGGGCACCTGTAAGCTGAGGAAGCGCAATAGGCAGATCTGTAAGCTCGCCTGATGAGCTCACAAAGTGCGCAACAATGCCTAAGAAGCCTCGCTTGCCTCCTTGCATTGTCCATCCGTCAAAGCTTATGTGTATCTTACTCAGCGCGTTGGACAGCTCAACAGCAACACGGGGTTGCAGGTAGTTGTAGAGACGCATAACGTACCTCGAGACACTGTTGTGGCTTGTCCATAGCGCAGTTACCGCCTCTGGGTTGGCTGCCTCCAACATAGCTCGAAACTCCGGGCGCTCAAACTCAGATAGTGAGTGGTTGCCTTCGACAAGCCAAGTGACCGCCTTAAAGCGAAACAGCTGTACGTCAAAGCCAGTAAGGGCGTTGTGTACATCCTGAGGCACCTTGCCGCCTGCCTTGTAGTATGAGCGTAGGGTGTGTTCCGTTGTAATTGCTGCTAGAGCCGCGGGTTTTTCAGGGTTGTAGATCTGGTGGGTGGTGTTAAGGTGACGCGCTGCCGTCGACGGCGAGGTAGTAGTGTCGTAGATGCCGCTGCAGGCTTTGTGATACCTAAGATGGCAGATTTTGCACACAAAATAGACCTTGCTGCTGAACTGAGGGGCAGTAGAGTTGATGCGATAACCATAGGCATAGATCCAGCTTTTCTTATGCTTCTGCGGCACAAGCGGTGCCCTGTAACCAGGCAGCCTTAGCCAGATAATATCATCGAAGTTGTCAGCAAATCGCGTGTCAAACCCTGCCGCCAGCGCCTGCCCTACTGTGCTGTTGTCATTAGCTGAAGCAACTGTAGGAGCGCGCGAGGCGGCGGTAGGTGCAACAATAGCCCCCTCTAGCTGCGATTCACGCAGCTCAAGCTCGAACGCGTCATCCTTAGATAGCGGTTGACTCCCTTGCTGGCTAGCAGCAAGCAGCGCGCGTGGGGAGGACAGACGCGTTAGCGCAGGCGTTGATAATGCAGGTGGTGTTTGACGCGCTGGCGTTGCAGCTACCCGCGCGCGCTTTGTTGGGCGAATTTCCGGCGTTGCAAAGTCAAGCTGGGCTTGCCTGACCTTTTCGGTAGGTTTAATCGTACGCTTAGGGTGCGTCATGGCGGCGTTAGAGAGTAAATAGAGGGAAAATTGTGGGTTGCTCGCATCTACAGACGCGCTAGTTAGCGTTCCCACGGTACAAAAAGACGCTTATAAATTAAATTACAACACAAAAAGTTTTTAGCTTTAAAAGATCCTAAAGCAAATGTTAAGCCTAATTAGGCACCCTAAAACTTTAATACTATTAGGCCTTTCAGGCCGTTCAATCAGGCCTTTACCCTTAGCTTGAACGGACTGCAAAATTTGAGTGGTCTGGCTTGAATTGAACGGACTGATCACGTGTCAGGCCGAACAATCCGTTAACGGGAAACTGACGGATTGTTGACATGTCTGCTGATACCAAGGTCGATACCAGGTGCAACGCGACCTTTGAGTTTACTTGGAATTGTCGCGCTGTTCTTGAAACTGATGGAACTTCTGGCATTAACAGAAGACCGGCATTGGGGAAGCCAGGGATATCCGTGATGAGGTCATTGATGATTTCTCCTCTAGACTTGCCAACGTTTTTGATAACATCATCAACACCATTGGCGACGTCTACGATAGACTCGCCTGTGTCAATGCCGCCATGCAAAAATTCTGGCATAACACTGTTGATGACTCCCCAACTGCGTTCCCAGCGTCGTCGAAAACATTGGCAAGTACATCAGTAATTTCATTGATAGGATTGCCAGAGCTAATAGGGAGGGTCCCATAAGGGAGCAGGCCACCGAGATTGTCGTCCATCGCGTTGCCACCAGTATTGCCAGTGTTGGGCAAGCCAAAAGGGGCCCCATGAACAGGGATCAAGGCAATATCGAAAAGATTGCCAGATGAAAGCACGCGTCTTGGCAGCGCTTTGACCACCTCAGCGCGCCCGTTCCGAGCGGCCATCGGTCGACGACTTCATCCACAGTCCATATCATCTCGTCATGAGCGATCAGGCCTCACCTTTAGGCCGAGATAATGATGAACAACCATCTTCGCCTAAAAGGAAAAAGATCCGGCAGAAGTATGCGCCGAAAGCATGTATGTCGCGCCTATAGCCCTTCTTTGTCGTCCTTGTTGGTCCTCGAGACCGTTCCGATCATTCCGCGGCGGTTGCTCCCAAGTAATCTAACAATGCTACACACACCTGCGGCTTCATCGTAGCTAACATGGTTCTCTAGGCGTGTCATGCAGGAGGTCGAAGCTGAAGGTACGTCACCACCCGCCTCCGTCGCCCAATATCAAACCTGACACCATACAGTGCTCCGGCGACAACCCCTGCCAACGATGTCGAGACAACGGCAAGCGCTGCTTCTACTCTGAAGACCAGACGGCAGCAGAAGCCTTGCAGAACCTCAGTCGACCCTCAGTGTCACAACAACCCTCCACTTCGGCATCAATAAGCAACGGCAATGGTTTTGCACGACGAAACATCATGCCAAGGCATCAGGTCGCTGAGCGGAGAGCAGGTGACGCCGGCGCACTCGGGCTGTCAATGGAAGCACGCATGGCTCGTGTCGAGGCTATGATGGAGACACTATTGCAAGATCGTGCCGTGACTATAATGGCCCATGGAGGCATGGAGCGCAGTGAATCCGGCAGTGATATGGCCATGTCCATGCCGTTGCTCGACCCCATCAATCCAGCTTTAGCGCTTCTCGGCCAGTCTCCACAGATGGCATACCCTCAGGGAAGCCCAGCATCGGCCATAGACCCACTACTGAGTACTGACACAACCACTCTGCGCGTAGGCAGTCGGAGCATACCCTTCCCCACCCCCATCGTTTATCAGGGCTATATCGACAGCTTCTTCCGTGAGCTACAATGCTTTCATCCATGCGTGAACGAGCGACTCTTTCGGATACGCAGCGGGAACATGGTGGCGAAAACAGAAGTGCACTCAGACGATGCGTGCTTTCTGGCTTTGAATTATATAATATTCGCATGGCGAGACGCCTTGTCCGAGGCCCCAGAACCAACCCCTGACGACAACAAGCCTGCAGGTTGGCACTGGTTACAAATTGCCGATGATGTCGTTGGTCGTAGACAACTTTATGGGCAGGGTGATGTTAGTCTTGCCCAATTCTTGGTTTTCAAGGTGGGTATTGTCCCCATCTTACGATAAAACACAAACTGACGCAGACGCGGGCAGGCTCTATATTGCGCTCTGATAGACCAGCCCTGCCTTGCCTACAATACGATTGGTCTCGCCAGCCGCTATGTGCTTCAGCAAGGGTTGAATCGCCGATCTTCGCATTCCGAATCGAGCGTGTGGGAGACATACGAGCGCCTACAAGTCTTCTGGATTGTCATGATCGTCGATCGCCGCATATCCTTGTCATGCGGCCGTCCATACACAATCCGAGATATTGATATCGATGTGGAACGGCCGAGTGACATGTACAAGCGGGTGAGTTCACACGATCTTAAGACTGCCTTTATGTCTAATCATTTGGATAGGATATTGTGTCAAATATGCAACCTTCAGATTCACGTGCCAAGTTCGACGAATTTGACAGCGCGAATGCTTTTATGGACTGTATGATCCACTGGTCTCGATTCGCCGGCTCTTTGTGGGATAGCCTTCTCGCAGCCCATGTATCCACCAACGTCTTCGTTGACAAAGTCGCTACTTTCGACGCTGCCATTACAGATTTCTTTGACAACACTTTTCCTGAGCTGGCAGCGGTGGTTCGTCCATCTTACTGTCACGATTACATTCAAATGAGCTTCGATAACCTTCGGCTTCTGGCCCCACGTGCGGTCATGATGACTTTGCAATTCGATGGCACCAACACCCATGTCTGCAGCAAAATAGTTGTCGACACTGCTGCACATGTATCAGCATACGATATCAACACCAAGCACGCTCACATCCTTCGCCATTACATGATCCCCTCACTTTCAAGCAGTCTTCTCATGTTGTGCAGCCTGCTTGTCAGCGACTTGAGATCACTTGGTCATAGCCTGGATGACTGGGTTCCAGTATACCATCAGCTGTTCGACACAGATATTGGTCTCCTACAGCGTCTGGCAGCACAGGGCATCCCGCTTGCCCAGCGCGTGCTTGTAGATTTTGGAAGGATCATTCCAGTGATAGAAACAGCAATCGCCAAATGGGTTAGTGAATCCTCGCTCCTGCAAGCTTCGCCTAGCTGGGACATCATCAGGGGTGTTTTCCCCCAAAACATTGCTGAGCTCTTGCCCTACCGAGAGCAAGCTCCCGATATTCACTTTCCTTACATCTGCGATGGAATGTGGACTACTAATGGGGGGTTTGTGGACACTGACCACGGGTCCTCGGCTTGGGACGGAGGCATTGAGACCGGCAACGCAACGTGCCGCGTGCTTTGGATATAATATTCGCGACGATTGGAAGGACCGTGCGTTCATCTAGCTTACCTTTGTGTTTGGTCTAGTTAGGATCCTTTGCTTGTCTTTGAGAGATACCCACTTGCATAGGACTGATAGCGGGCGCTATGAAATTCACTTCCTATGACTCCCGTTGGCCTGCTCTCGTGTCGTCTGCGCCGCATCCACCGCCGTGTGAACAGCCCTGCCCAAACCCTGCAGCCACGCTTTCCTTTCGAGTCCACTTCCCTAATTTCTCAGCCAAGCTCTCGATGAGAGTGAGAATGCGGAAAGCACAAGATCTGTACAACATAGATTTCATGCAACCGCCTCACCAATCCGAATAACACCACGTTTCTCTGCGCGCATGCTCTCTCTATGGTCAACTGAGCCACCAGTACGAACGAGATGTCTTGGAACTACTCAGTCTTCGGACTCACACCCACACTCATAGATCCAAATGTGGTAGCGCGTATCAACCACGTATGTGAAAGTCATCTGTTGGCAGACTCGACTCCTGCGCGCTACACGTTACATAACCCGTTCACTGATGAGCTTGTTCAGTCAGGTGAGGTAGTTCAAGACTGCAAAAGTATTTGCATTGTCAATTGGTGTTGAGATCCTTGCGAACCCGTCGGATTGGGTGAGCATGCGCGCGTTTACAGCAAGCATGTTGGTACGACGCATATTCCTTTCATTTGGTCTAGAGAGCTCTGACTTTGAATCTGGTGGCTGCGTCTGTCTGTCATCGAAATAAGAGAAGTGTAGCGCTTGACATGCGCTTTTTGTACAGTTGTGTCTTCATTTGTTCACCCGTGAGCGGCACAGTTGTAGAAATCAGTTGCATTGTACCTGGTCTCGACCATGTCCTCCAGCATATAGGGATTTATTCAGACTGTAGAGGATGTCGGTGACGGTGCATGGGTTCACTGTAAGACTGAATGTGTGCTTCCGAAGAAGAATACTACGATTGCTGATCTAGCTGGTGGTCGATAACAGCACGCGAGTATCCGCAAAGTAAAGACGTGGGACGTCTTTGGAGCGACTGGTAGAGATTGGCCATCATCTCACTATCTAGTGTATAGATTGAGTAGACACACAGGGAGTTGGTGCCAGGTCGATACTGTAAAGATTTCAGAACCAGGAACGTTTTTATGTCACTTGCCGAGCAGGAAACGAAGGGCGCAAAACGTACGGAGCTCAAGAGGGCACATACCAACTACAATACCCCGTTGATGATGTTAAGGCTTGTGTGTAGCGACTTGTAAGCTGGGACTCGTAACCATGTCACCAACGCTTCTCAAGCTGCGCGACCGTAGCTAAACGGGACACTTGCGCTTGATGCCAAGTATAACACTAATGATCGATCAGTGCGTTCGAACAGACTTCGGGCATCAGCAAGGTCCCTTCACCAGCTGGCTGCGTTTAAATGAAGCCCTGTGTGATCATCGCGATGTCGAAGTCCAGATGTCGTTGGGTCCACCAAGCTGCACGACTTCATCCCCGAGTCTCACAGAGTCGCTTGCCTTACAACTCAAGCCCCCCAATCTCCGAACCATTCATTCAGGCAACATCCCCAATATCAGGCACCAACGGCAACCCGCGCCTTATGCCTACGTTTCGTCCACCACATGACCTGTGCGTTCTTCACAACTCCACCTGTATCAATACCGGGTATCAATACATGTCCACATTTTCGCAGCACACGCACCTCATGTGCTCCACCTCTGCCCTACGCCCAGGCATCCCAGCCCAACGTGCATTTTGCAACGCCAGACGACCCATAACCCGCACATTCACCACTCCCATTCAAATCATTGGAAGCGCCGAGCTTTGGTTCGCCGGCACATCTGCAAAGAGTTTGCATGGAACAGTGGCAAGGAAGGCGTCCAGAAGAGAAAGGTTCGGATGTGGCTTTGGCCAAGGCAACGCATGTCGAACCGAAGTCTATTGGATACGCACGTGGGCGTTAGTGCGCGTCGAACGCGCGCAGAACGCTTGTAGAGACTATCTCGAGTGTTTGCGAATCGAAAAGCGCTGGGATGCAGCACTTGCTGCAAGGCCCAGATGCAAATATTCAACACCATCATCGGGCGACTGCAACAGTGAAACAATCACTGCAATTATCTCGGCAGCAACGCGCCGAACCATCATCACTTGTCCAACTCGCTCGGATACAGGGAACAAGCGACTGGAATAGGAAATGCACTAGCAAGCGCCGCAGATGAGGCTCTGCGGGAAGCCCAGACTCAAATGGGGCACTGCAAATTCATATGGTCGCCTTGACCGCTCCCAAGTGTGTGGCTCAGCGAACGCGCAAAGTAACACGATTTGCGGGTCCGGCGCTGAAAACAGGACGGTCTTCTCGAGGTCTGGAAGCGTGGCTGGGACGCAAGTGACCTCGCACGACCGGGTCATTTCGGAACAGTGCTTTGTCGTGCGCGGACATGAATTCAGCGCACGTGAAACAGGACAAGAACGTGAAAATTTGCGGGGTTTGGCGTGTTGAGAGTGGGCAGTTTCAGTCAAGAGGCCCACTGTTGGATGATTTAGCAGGAGCTTGTCGATTTACCGAGCAGAACTACGACCACTGCGGAATAGACAATGATACTGTCGGCGGCTGGTTTTGCGGAAGAATGACAGGGCGAAGCAGAGCAACAGAAATTCCTGATAGTGCTGACAGGTAGAGAACGATTAGTACGTGGTTTGGCGAAAGGCCGGCGAATTCGATGTTTGAGGCTCTGCGGCTATCCCGTTCTGCAGACATGCTGCAGCAGAACAATAGCTTTTCGAATCTCAACAAAGGTTTAGGGCGCCAATGACAGGCGCTTATGCTGGGCGTCGTCGTGGGTATCTCATAACTGCATGAGAGATCGTGAGAATCACCTCTGGCTCCCCGGAGGCAGTGGACACGGTGCTATGATATGTAACTAAGACGCATCCTTCGCATCGTCCTTTATGCTTACTACGTGAGCTGCGGATACACGCAGGGCATTTGGGCGGATCCAAAAAGGAGGCAAGATCGAGAAGTTTGTTGTGTACCTCGACCACAAGGCAACAAATCAGGTCTCCACAGCTGAAGGGGACATGCCAGTGACTGCTGGTCGGCAGCGAGAAGAAATCATTTACCTGAACTCAGTTCCTTGAGTTGCTTGCACCGCTTGGATTCTATGACGTATGCGCATCCTCGGCGCCACCTAGGTGCCGCAACAAGTCGTCTCACTGTCGATGTAAACCTTTTGGTAATACAGTATGTGAGGCTGCGCAAAGACCCTCCATGGTTTCTCGATGGTATCGAATGCAGGAACGATCGCCAATCTGCGTGATGGAAGCCAGGAACGTCATATTGTACTAACGTGCTTCACAAGCGAGTCGCGCATACAAGCGAGTCGCGCACCCTACCAACTTTGCACACCTCTCCTATCTTAACGTACAATGGCTCCACGTAACGTTACTAAATTACTATCAAATGAAGCAGATATTCAGCTTGCTATCTTATCTATCGCATCTAGTCAAATTCAAGAAAATCAACGCGCTGCTACTATCTACCAAGTTCCTGAATCTACGCTGCGTGACCGACGCGCTGGTAGACCTGCCCGACGCGATTGCCAGCCCAACTCGAAGAAGCTTACCTAGCGAGAGGAGCAGGTAATTGTTACCTATATACTCGACTTAGACCGACGTGGATTTGCGCCTATGTACGCTGCTGTACGTAATATGGCTGATAAGCTGCTGGCTGCGCGCAGCGCAGGTCAGGTTGGGAAGAACTGGCCAGCCAACTTTGTCAAGCGTACAGACAGTCTCACGACGCGTTTCAATCGAGCGTACGATAGGCAGAGAGCTCTGTGTGAGGATCCAGTCCTAATCAGCGCCTGGTTCAAGCTCGTAGAGGAGACAAAGGCGAGGTACGGCATCTGCGATGACGACGTCTACAACTTTGACGAGGCTGGCTTTATGATGGGCAAGATCACGACTCAGCTCGTCGTGACAGGGTCAGAGAGAAGAGGCAGGCCAAAGGCTATCCAGCCAGGCAATCGCGAGTGGGTGACGTTGATCGCTGCGATCAACGCTGCTGGCTGGTCAATCCCGCCGTTCCTCATCTTCGCTGGCCAGTATCACCTATCTGCCTGGTATGAGGAGGATATCCCACGCGACTGGGCGATTGCAGTGAGTGACAATGGCTGGACAAACAACGAGCTAGGAGTAGAGTGGCTGAAGCACTTTAACGCTCACACGAAGACTCGCGTTGTTGGTGCGCGTCGCCTACTCGTCCTTGACGGCCATGAGAGCCACCACTCGAGTTTCAAGAGCTCTGCAAGGAGAACAATATCTACACGCTCTGCATGCCGCCTCACTCATCCCACCTGCTGCAGCCGCTTGACGTTGGCTGCTTCTCGCCGTTGAAGCGCGCGTACAGCCGTGAGGTTGAGAGCCTAATCCGCCACCACATCAACCATATCACCAAGCTTGAGTTCCTGCCAGCCTTCAAGACAGCGTTTAATCGATCGTTCACCTCAGCCAATATCTGCTCAGCCTTTCAAGGTGCAGGCCTTGTGCCTCTCCAGCCAGATGTTGTTCTGTCAAAGCTTGACGTGCAGCTGCGTACGCCTACTCCAGCTGCTCTCCCAGAGGCTCCCTGGGAGGCTCGTACGCCGAGCAACGTACGTGAGCTTGAGGCTCAATCAACGTTATTACGTGATCGCGTGCGACGGCATAAGAGCTCGTCGCCAGCTTTAATCATTGAGGCAATTAACCAGCTCAAGAAGGGCGCTGAGGTGATGATGCTCTCAGCTGAGCTGATGCGCGATCGGATTACCAGCCTTGAGAAGGCTAATAAGGCAGCGTCAGCGCGCAAACAGCGTAAAAAAAAGCGTATACAGCAGCGTGGGGTCTTAACAAAGGGAGCTGGAGAGGATATACTCGCTCAAAGAGAGGCTGATCAGCAGATTGCTCATAAGCAGCGTCAGGGAGGAGAGCAATCAGGCCTCAGCCGCCAGGCTCTAGCGCGCTGCACAAGGTGTAGAGAGACTGGCCATAACTCACGTACGTGCAAAAAGGATATTTAGATACTGCTTAATCTACCCTGTAAATATCTATATTATTGAGAAAGAATGACTCTCTCAGTCATGGCATGTAAGTGTGTAGATTGGAGTCTGCTCTACTCAGGGGCTAAATACAGGATTATCGGTCACGTGGTGCTAGCCTGATCAGGACAGTGCAATTCCACTTTCCAACACTCCCCCAGAAGTGCAATTGTCTTAAGAAGGCAAGCCACTGCTAGAACACCCTCTAGAATAGTAAAACTCCAGGACTTGATCTGGCTACTCTCGTAGCCAATCGGACTTCTATGTGCCTTGTCAACAAGAATGAAACCTCCCTGTCACCCTGTAGCGGCCGTCACGTTGCGAGTCCCTCAAGTAAAGTGAGGTGTCGGCCGAGTGAAGAGTCGAGAAAGAAGGTCGAGAAAGAAGGTCGAGAGAATTTTCGCGTTTGAAAATCAAGGTAGAATCGATATCACCAACATACCGACTCTCCCTCGACTCCTACGTGAGAGTCAGCGCTCCCCCAGCTTGGTACTCCCAGTACTCCAGCTGTGTACGCTCTCCTGTCTCAGCGCTCCCCCAGCTTGGTACTCCCAGTACTCTAGCTGTGTACGCTCTCCTCTCTTGTTGTCCCCGCTCCGTTCCTCCGCTCCTGCCTCCTTGTCTGTGTCCTATTCGGGGCTCCAGACCCTAACACCCTTACTCTCCCCCATCGTTATATAAGCCTTTGCTTCTTTGCGTTTATTTGACGAAATCCTTTGGAAAGAAGATAAAAAATCCATCGAGAAATCGGGGGGGGTAGGTGGGTAGAGTTCGAGAGAGTAAAAAACCTCGAGCACCGTTAAACGGTAGGTTTTCGAGTTTGAGGAATCGAAAGTAGCTGTCGAACTGTAGCTACCGGTATAAAAGAAGGGCTCGAAAGGTTACCATCGATAGGCAGGCAATTCGAGTCGTTTTCGGAAGAATCGATGGTTACCGTCGGTAGGTAGGTATTCGAATCGTTGTCAAAAGGTTGGTTGAAAAGGGATAGAGCAACCATTGCTCTCTTCGACTCGCGCGTCGGAATTGGGTATAACTCGCCCAAGGTATCTTCGAGACGCTCCCAGCTTCTCCGGACGATAGTCCATTTTTCTTCGGACTTAATACCCTTCGCGGCAGCCAGGGCGACGACCCAGTGTCTTCAGGACTTAATACCCTTCGCGGCAGCCAGGGCGACGACCCAGTGTCTTCAGGACTTAATACCCTTCCCGGCAGCCAGGGCGACGACCCAGTGTCTTCAGGACTTAATACCCTTCGCGGCAGCCAGGGCGACGACCCAGTGTCTTCAGGACTTAATACCCTTCGCGGCAGCCAGGGCGACGGCCCATAGAAGGCGACGACCTCCTGGGTTGTTCTGGCGCAGACACGCATATACCAGCTTGCTGCCCATATCGAAGAAACGACACTCCGGACACTCACAATGCACACGCAAGCGCGTAAACCCGGGCTCATAACCTATTGAGAAAGAATGACTCTCTCAGTCATGGCATGTAAGTGTGTAGATTGGAGTCTGCTCTACTCAGGGGCTAAATACAGGATTATCGGTCACGTGGTGCTAGCCTGATCAGGACAGTGCAATTCCACTTTCCAACATATATATTATATCATCACGTTGTTGAGATATACAATTGTAGAGGTGCGCAAAGTTGGTAGGGTGCGCGACTCGCTTGTGAAGCACGTTACCGGCCCGCGAAAGCCCCACAGGGGACAGTGCCTTCGATGCGGAGGCGCCGGTCTTCCAGAAGCCCACGACTACACAGCCGGGCCTCTACAAATGACTACAGAACGGCGTATAAACCAGTAAACCCGACAAACTACCAGAAATTTTCCGGATGCTGCTCAAAAAACCAAGGAGCTTGATCGTAACAGTGACTTCAACCCGACCACTTCCAGCAATCTGCTTAGGTAGAGATCGTCGTGACCCAGGGTGCAGGTGATGCGAGATAAAGTGAATACCCTACGGCAGCGTGCGACGGCGCTGCAACGTGCCAGCCAAGGAGAATGATGCCGTTGGCCCGTCAGTTGTTTGCTTGACTGGTATTTCGATGTGTAACATCAATGTGTTGTCTGGGGTTGCCGGTTGGGGAAAGTTTTGGGGTCGCGCCAGGCTAACGGGGAAGCACAGTAGCGTAGCCGAATCTTGGCTTCATCGGTGAAATGCCGCGAGCGGAAAGACTTCGTCCCCTAACCGTGCACTTAATTGAACAGCAGTAGGCTTGAATGGGCTATTGACGAGTCAATTGCGGGTGGTAGTCTTGTTGTCATCTAGGGCCAAAAGCACATGCTGAGCTCAACGCCCTTGTTGCGTCGACTGAGGGTGTGGAGTTGGCTCAGCTTGACAAGGTGCCAGTCATGGTTGAGCTGCAATGTCATTGCCGTTGCTGACCGCACATGGCGGCGCTGGCGAAGAGCCAGGATGTGTCGCGTGGAGTTGTTCCGAAAGCAGTAAGGCGGCCAAGGCGCCTCCGCTCATGCGGGGGAATATTGCAGATTCGATGTGCAAACTCAAGCAGCGCAGCTGACCTTTGGATAACCGTTTACCCCCTGGCACAGCGCAGATCAGGGTCTGTATCAAAACCCCGAAAAGAAACGCATCGTATGTAGAACGCTCGAACTGCCTTGGGTAGCGGTATCCGACTAGCTACGTCAATACAGAGCGCTACAGAGGTAGTGTATCTGCTAGCTTTTGCAGCCGAACTGGGCGTTGTTGCACATGAACACTTTGCATCATATCTTTGATTTTACCATGAATGCTTGCGTGTTGTTCGCTTGCGGGTCAGGCGATGATGTCACTCGTCCTAGAAGGAGAGGCCTGGAATGGAAGGCTGCAACTACTGGCATCCGATGACCTCGGTCAAATCTTCGAAGCTGACGGCCGAGGGCTATGAGCCATGAACGACTTGGACGATACGCGAAGGCCTCGTATTCAAATGCCGGACGTTGACATGACGGCTGCAAGCATGAGGACGTGCAGGTCATCTGCAGTACAGTTTGATCAGTCTGACGTTTATGCAGGCGGGCTGGAAGAGTCGCTTGTATTGTACGAAGATCAGATCATAACGTTGAAGCTCGCCGGAAATCTCTCCGGTCACGAACGCATTGGACTCAAACCAAGGCTGGTAAACTGATCACAGTTTTGGTTCCTAGTCAAAACGTGGGGCGGCGACTAGATGCCTCGGCACATGAATTCGGCTGCTAAATTGTGCACCAGTGATGGTCCGACTCGCTGTTCACCTTTTGAATCGTGAAAGCATCTGAAACGCATATCCGAGGCTGTGTGATGTCAGCAGGTACGAGCGTAGATTTGCAGAATCAAAATGTGGAGAGTAGGGCTGCATGATCTCTGGGCGCTTCTATGCGAGCTCCACAGAACGAGGCGCATTTAAGTTGACCTATTCTTGGGGATAAAACTTTCGTTCCGAGTGCCTCGATCTGTATTAGTTGCCCAGGTCGACATTAAATGCGGCCAGGTTCCTCTCATCAAGAGCCAAAGTTGGAAGAGCCTGGTGCAATCGTGACTTGCCGAAAGATCGAGTAAGGTGGAATTGCCTGATCTCCAGGGCCGTGGGAAACTGAGACATGCCAGCGAAATCCGGAGTGACGACGCACGTTCGCCCAAGCCCGTGAAGTGTAAGGCAGCTGCTAGTAGGTAGATCTCGCTTCTTGCCTCCGACAAACCCGCCGCCGCTATCACCGCGATCAGTATAGAGCTCTAGAAAACCAGGCATTTGATGGTGGCTACAACGACCAAATGCTATCGACACTGCTTGTGGTAAGTGTACGGTACTCACTTCTTGATTGTTGTAGTTTTGGATCTTTGATATACAAAGTACGTGCTTGACATCAACCATAGCACGTGAAACCTTAGCTTTTGCAGATCTTTTTGTCTCGACCGCGAATTACTCGCTCGTGTTCCACTTGGTTGGCTCACACCCTGAGTTGACTTTTAGGATCTCGGGATGTGGGGCCATGATCAAAGTGTAACTTATCGCTCGCATTCTTAACATTTAGACATGTTAATTGATATCGTTACCCCTCAAGCTTCGGATACGAGCTGAGCGGTATGAGAGGTGGGCATTGCGATGAAACCTGGGCAAATGTTTGCACGGGACGGGCTTTTGCGATGACACGACAGGCTGATGAACAAAGCTTGATTTGACGCGCGTTAAGTTGATATGGTCTGATGTCTGCAAGCGTGGTGTTGAAACAATGTTTGTGGCTGAAGAACGTTTCCAGGCGGACGCAGGGAAATATTGATGGTATGCTGGCGTCTGACAGCACCGCGAGGCAATGGCATCTTTCCCACGCATGATCCATTATCGAGAATGATCAAGAATTGTTTCCTTGATGTATGAGGTCTGCAATTGAATGTATGTTCACATCTGGAACCTCCAATTCGTCGAGAGGTTGCATGTACATTGAGCGCCAGGTTTGTATACAGTAGCATTGACGAGAGGAAGTATGTCACCACTTGTGTGACAGTGTCAGAGCATGTGACGAGACCCCACGAGTGCAACGAATGGGAGTTGCGATGCCGCGAGATGAGGTCACAATCACAAACGAGGGGCGAGAGTGTGTAATTAAGCTGCCGGTAGGAAGTGCTATCTGAAGCCTTCCATGGTGGCGGAGCTGCCGTGTACATGAGGCTGAAGGGGCGACAAGTCAGAGATTGAATCTGTCTCGAGAAGTTCAGATGACCTTGTTGCAGGCGCTAAGCTGCCAACGCATCAACACCCTGACCGACTTGTCGCGGGGTAGTGCAGCGGGTTCCTGTTAAGGCAGTGCCGCTCATCTCCCCATGATAGTTGTTGTTTTTAGGTGCCGCCTGATCGATGGTCGCGAATCAAATCGTGAATAACCAGTCGAGCGTGGGAGGTGGCTGTGGATGCTGAGCACGCGAATCGAAGCGAAGTCCGATCGCGGCCATGTTAACCCATAGCATGTTGTTGGGTAACAAGTCCTCGAGCCTTTCGAGCAAGACCGGTCAGCTGGCGAGGCTTGCTTGGCCGTACGTGATGATGATACGGTACGGAAATGAGTAGGTTAAAGGGCGTCCTAGTGTCAACAGCAGATACAATGACGTGGAAAAGTTCCGAACGCCTCCTGGTTGTGTCAAACGCGGCCCACGGTCAGTCAGGTGGCAATGCGAAGATTTAGAGGTGCAAGTCGAGGTAGCACTTGAGACTTACACCTGAACCATAAGGCTGATGGGGCATGGCGGGATCGCCGTCGAGACTCGGACGCACGACTTGCGTGCCAAGATGCACCTCTTTTGGATTGTTGTTGTGCACAGATGGTCGCACGAGGCAGCGCCCTCGAGCACTGCATGCAGCGGCCCTTACCGGTTTCCCTGTGATGAAGCCGGCTGCTTGTCAGGTGCCAGGCACGCATCACAGGCAGTCACGGTGGACAGGAAGCCGGCCCGAGGGAAAGCGGTCAAACGATAGCCGCGGGTGTTCGTCAGTCGTCACAAGACGAAGATCTCGTTGTCTCAGATGTTGTTGTCAATAACGCGGGTCATAATGACACGCAACTTGCCTTTTCGAGCAGTCGCGGCAGCTGCAACGAGGTTCATGGGGGCTGTGGTGGAGAGAGTGGTAAGCGAATTCCGCCATTGGGTGGCACTTTGTGCTGCATTCGAGGTGTGCATAAGCGCTTGCTGGGCGCACAACCTAGAAGATGATTCAGAAGAGCGGTAAGGAGCCTGCCAAACAGATCAAATGTTGCTGTCAAGCGTACATAGTGTTGAGTTCAGACGACCATGACGCTATCAGCTTATCGTATCGGTTACAAGGTCCACGTCACAATCGCGCAGCTGTGAGAAAGGGTTGTTTTGATTTGTTGAACATTCTCCTTTTCGATTAAGTACCTAGCTAATTACCTGCTATCTCGTGTGAGGTAATGCTGCCGCAGTCCGGCTTCGCAAAGCCGACCTGTACTGGGGTATAATGGCTCTATTAAGCCCAAATAGAAGTACAGTGCAGGTAATAGTACAGACCAATGGACGAGTGACCGCTGCTTGAGAGCCATGTTGTCCAGGCGTGAGCCATGACCCTTCTTGGAAGCCGGATGATCCGCCATTTGAGTCCGCTGAAGGAGAATCGTAGCCTCGGAGGGCCTACATGATGCCTTCAAAGCATCGAGATTTTGGGAGGTCATAAGCCATCATCACCGTTCAAAATACTGAACGGTTATACAAACACACGAAACGCCATGAGCCCGATGCTCGCTTGTTAATGCCGCTAGAAGTACAAACGTGGAAAAACAATAAAGATAGACTACCATCCTTTGGTGTGGTAGCTTCCAAGACCTTGGTCAAAATAGCTGTTGGGATTCTTCGCACTGGTGTGCATAGGTTGAGGCTGAGGCATGGTGCTCATGCCTTGCAGATCAGTTGTAGTGGCAGCTCGCCTCATAGCTGCGTTTGTTGTTGCGTTCTTCTGCTGTCGTTCCCAGAGCAAATTTTGACGCAGAGAGCCGCTGAGCTCATTTTGAAGCATCAGCCGACGAGTGGTTCGTGGAGACAAGGCAGGTGGGTGCACGTTTGAAGTCGTCATAATGATGGGCTTTGCTCGCGAAGCTTGTTGACGCATCATTAAACCGCTATCTTCCTGGGGTGAGTTACCGATGGATGGTCCGTTCGGAGTTGTTGTGCGAGATCGACGGATGGCAGGAGGTGGCTGGCGCTGAGCCGCGTTTTGCATTGCCTGCGCACGGTCGCCTTCGTGCATCATTGTTGTCAGGAGAGAGCGGTGGGAAGTGAGATTGGGCTTGGAGTCGACACGCGGGAACATGCTAGAGGCTTGCAAGCTTGACTGGTGGCTCTCATCGGCTGCCTCGTCGTCATCGTCCTCCCAATCGTCTCCAGAATCCTCCTCCTCGATGGCGCTCTCATCGGGTTCGTCGCTGTCGCTCTCAATGGCACCTTCGCTCTCAGAGATGGCTTCCTGGTACTGACGTAGGCTGATCTGGTTGGCAAACGAGGTGGTCTTGCGCATTGAGCCAGCCTTGCGGAGGTTCTCGGACAGAGAGCTGCGCTGTGCCAGAGAGTAGGCCTCGAGAGAACTGCCGGGGTCCTCGTCAGACGAACCACCAAGGGTGAACATGGGCTGCTTCTTCTTCATTGGCTCAGCCCTCGAGGGTGGAGGCTTGACAATGAAGCTGGACGTCTTCTTCAGGATGGGCGCGGGTGCGAGGTTGGTGCTTGAACGCATCGACGTGGAGACGTGGCCTGGCTCGAAGCCACGGACGACACTGTGCTGGCTCATGTCGGTCGATGTGCTGGCTTCTGAGCCAGTAGCACTCAAATCGTCGCTGCCGCGAGCCGTACCAAAGGTTGATGTCGAGAGCTCGGGTGCGCAACGGCGCGCAGTCAAGGGTGGCGAGAGAGAGCGCGGGGCGATTGCGTCTTGCGGACGGCGTGCTTCCGTGACGGGTGGGGCGAGTTGCGGGGGAAGCGGCGACAAGGGCTCAATGGCCTTCTTCTCTTGTATCGAGTTGACGACCTTTTCCAGGTCAATGGGCGTCATGTGCTTGCCGCGGGCATTGCTAGTGGCCGAGTCGTGGCGGCGCAGGTCTGGGCGTGAGGCCGAGGAGTCGGAGCGGTGCTGCGAGGTGATGGCGTCGACGGACAGGGAGTCATCTGACGCTACACTCGTGGACAACTCTGGAACGTCGCCGGTGGCGGCGGCGGCGATGCGCTGGTCGAACGACCACTGCGGCGTTACAACGTGGTCTGGCTGGCAGCAGAACGTCTCGCGCGCCCACAGGCGCCAAGCCATGTTCTCGTAGCGCTTTCCGTCTTCCATAGCGGGCGAGCACTTGGAAAAGACTGGGGGGCGAGCGTGTTAGCGGGCGCGCAGGCAGCGCTGGGGCGGCGACGTCACTCACCACTCCATAGTCCGAAGAGGTTCTCCGGGTTGCGCGTCTCGATGGTGTGCATCGAGCTGTGCTCAACGCGCACAATGGGCAGGTCGGCTCTGAGCGGCATCGTGGATGTGCGGCAACGGCGTGCCGGGGTGGGTGGTGATATACGTGTGAGGAACGAGGCCCGTCGTGGTCCGCTTGCGTCGGTGACGCTGGGGGTGCGCTTGCGTCAATCAGGTGGGCAGCTGCCGAACGGATGGAATGCCGGCGTCGTTACAGGTGTCGCGGATACATGTGCGTGCAAATGTCGTCGGTGAGCAGTATGCGTGTATAGGAGGGAACCGCAGGGTGGGAGTGCATCTCTATGTATAAAGGCCAGGCCAGTGCGAAAGCTGCGCGGACAGGGATGGGCAGGAGCGACCGCCGACACGGAAGGAGCGACCTGGGCGCCCACACCTGGCCAACCACCCCTGCACTCCACCCTCGCCCTAAACAGGCCTTCACAAGCCCTTCCGGAGACTCCCCGGCATTGCACGTCCTGGCCCATCCACGGCCTACTGGCGGCCTACCGCTCTTTTCACGAGAGCCTAGAGTACCGCTATTGACCGTAAGACCTGCCGGCTGGCGTGTCCTGCACGACACCATCTGCTGCCGTCACGCTCCAGCCCAGCTCTGCTCATTCTTCCAGCGTTGCGCGGAGATGCCATGAGCCCCAGTGCCAGGACGCCTTCAGTATTCGCCGTGCCACTACGGCCAATGCGCTCTGGCCGAAAGCATCGGTGCCCAGTGCCCACGCGGTGGCAGCAGCTGGGCTTGTTCCCCCACGATGGCGCCTGTGCAGGGGCGCTTTCTTGCGCGCATGGCACATGATTGCAACCTGGACTGTGCGCACAGGCTTCTTCTTCCAGAATCCCCGGTGAAAGAGGCTGACTCGCACGCCGGCGAGGCGCTGCAGTCCACGACTGGCCTGTCTGCTCACCATTCACCTCGAGGCGAAGCTTTGCGACAACTCGACTCGTCGAGACCCTTCACCACTCAGGTGCTTTGCCGCTGGCTTCTCTGAACACTCGGGCTCGCTTGACTCAAGACTGCGCTGGCAAAAGCAACGAGCCCCACTCCTGCCTGTCACGCGGTAAACTATCCAATTTTACAATACGCACGACTCAGCCGTATTGAATGTGCGCAGTGGTCGTTGCCCAGGTGGTACGCCGACTGTCATCCCCACTGCGTCTAGCCGTCCGAGCATATTGCTCTTATCCCGGCAACCTCCAACAAGTCCTTGGAAAGTCTGGAAACTACTCAAACGTCTTCCTCATTGATCGCCTTGCCTAAGACTCTATCCACAGAAGATGAAGCACACTCGAAACGAATCAGGCAGCTTCACCCCCACATGTCAGCCTTTCTCCACTCGTCTCTCCGCACTGGGGCAGGTATCACGAGGCATATGACTTTTTCCGCTGTCGGTCAAGATTCTCTCGACATGCCGTTCTGGGAGGACCCTCTCCGCCACTATGTCGAGTGGAGATTCCTCCGCTTACCATGAACATTAGGCAGCTCATTCGCGTCTTTCTCAAGGCCCTGACGACACGCATATAGCTGCTAACAGCCATGCTTGGCTGGGTTTCGTCCCGCCAAGGTCAACCCTTGGAAGAATCAGCACGAGACTTCAGCCCAGAGCGCACAATAGCAGCTCTTGCAACACGGAACCCTCAGCTCTCGTAATATTGGGATAATGATATGTACCCCGCCTGAAATGCGTGCAGTACCCCAGCGCCGCCCTCGAGTACTTGCGAAAGTGGCAATGATGAGACGTCAACCATTTACAAGGCAAATTCTCGCGGTCATCTGGAATATCTTGTCGAATCACACGGCCGCACAAAATATCATGTGCGACGCTCCCGCTATGCAGCATGATTCTTATTTCATGGGTTATACAGCGGAACGCTTCATTCGGTAGATGCGTGGCACCTTACAACAGAAGAACTTCATTTCAAACATGGCTTCTGGTGTGTTGCTACCACGTCCAAGGTCCGTTCCTGAATACCACGCCCCTCGGCATGCCCATCAGCCGCCTTAGACAATCACGAGCACAAATCTTGCCGCCTTGAAGAACAGCACGTGAACTTCTCAAGCTTGCCAACTCATCTCTTCTCTCGCCAGGGACTTTGGAACTCGACTGCGGTTCTCCATCCCGTCTCTCCGTTAGGGCATACATATCTCAAAGGTGTCCTAGTTTTCTAGGTCAGAACGCTTACTACACATCAGAGGCATTTGCTGACCCTAAATGCAAATGAGCGTCGAAGTGTCAAACAGGCTCCTATTGCGGCTGCTTATGGGATGCAACTTGCATCAAGCTGTTGTGCAACTACCAACAAAGAATTTCCGTCAAACAAAACAGCGACACAGCGCAAACCGGGTACCATTCAAGCTTCCCCGGACTTACAGCATAACGTGTGCTTGGCTTGTCTACCCCATGGCTAATCATCATGTATCTCTGCGGCCTTTTGCTTTTGTCGCACCCCGTCGAAGCTGGCAGAGCAGTCGCCGATTCTGATATGCGCCATTCTTAATCCTAAAGACCCGGTATGAGCTGTCTTCGCCAACAAACGTTGCACAGAAGAATGATCGGAATGCAAATGGGCATTCTACGACACGCAATCAACCATGACTTGATGCGTCCGTTGTATTGCTGGCCGCTTGACCCTTTGTCGTCATACATGAACGAGATGGATATTACACCCCCTTGACTCTGCACAGCCAACAACGACCCTTACGAAATCTCTAAAGTACGAGACAACCAGATCACTAGACCTCGTAAGACTCACCGCGCGCAATTGATGACTGCCTCAAGCCAAAACACCATTCCGTCAATATGTGCAAGTAACATACTACACCCGATAATCGTCGACCGACCAGCGTCTGTGGGGCGCATACCCGTTGCAGGGGCATAGCACCTACTACTTTGTAAGTAACCCATACATTTACAAGATACAACAGTAGTAGGCACAAGAGGCTCGCCGGGAAATTATCATCAAATTTTGACGTTAAGATCTTACATGGTTGTTGAACTGTATGTCCCTTCACATATAGGGCTGAATCAGGCCTCCCGTATGCTAGTCGGTCGACGATTATCGGGTGTAGTATTGCTGCTACATTCGCCCCGCAAACCGGGCAACACAAACATGGTACACGATTACATCCACGATGGCGGCGTGACAGTGCCACATTCCCAAAACCTGGCGGGGGTGAAAGGCCCGACAGCCTGGTTCAAGCGGCTACCCGTCCCCAATACGGACCGGGGCTTGCACAATTCGCGTGGCTGCCATCCACGAATTCCACGAATCCCGCGAGGATAAAGCCGCCGGTTGTTGCGGGCTGTTGTTGCGGGTTGTTGCGTTGACCTCGTTCAGCTTCGATGTGTTTCAAGGCATCTTTACGGAGTACATGTGACTAAAAGAGTCGACCAGGCTTAAGTCGTCCCTATTTTCAATTCAGCGTGCATAGCGTGACGCAGGGAAGCCTTAAACGCGGCATGCATCGTAAATCCCACGCTGCAATCGACCAATCACAGCCCACACAATTTGATCAACATCTCGCGACACGATAGGCCGAGGTCTCGGCTGCCCGTCCCAGTACCCCCGTGATTTAACTTTCCGCTTGATTTGCGGCGCTCGAAAGTCCTCTCCTGAACAAGCTGTTCACGATCCCCATGTCCCTAGCGCACGGGGGGAAGTGAACATTAGCGCCCGCTCCATGATTCATTGCGCGAATTATATGGGAGGTGGTCGTATCATGTCGGAAAATCCTGCGACAAAATGAGCTTGTCGACGCGCAGGGTGATGCTGGTGAAGCGATTCCATCCCAGCAGGCGGGGAGGGCTTCTCCTATCAGTCGGGCTGCATGTGTATCGGAGGTCTCGAATCTGTACCTGGGCAGGGGAAGCCACCGGGAAATGTCACATTGCCACCTGCTCCGATGACTCGAGGAACAGCGACACGCACGCCATCGCTTCGGGCACCACCCGCCGGTCTCTTCGTCTCATGCAAAAGTAAAGAAAGTCACAAGCGACCGGAGCTGGGCCGGACAAGAATCTCGAAACTATCAATCCCACGCAGATGCGAGCGCACCAACAGTAACCTTCGAGTTTCATCCGGCCCTAGCAGTTCTGAAGTTCACATGGTCAAGCCCAAACTTGGCAACTGGTGTGGTTGCATGCTTTCCCCACGTGCTTATCGGGCACACGTGGGTGGCTTCGTAACCCGCCCCCAGTCGTCCACCACCGGCATTCTGTCCGCCCTGATTGCTGCATAGGGCAGTTGGAGCCTGTGCAGGTACATCTGTCGTGGGTCTGGCTTTCGCTACCTGCACGCTTTGTCTTTGCACACAGTATCCATTCGACACGGTACCCCGCCGGAAGTACCTTTGCAACGTTCAAAGCGGTGTTTCACGGTCGCCGTTTTGCTCTGTGGAGACTCGAGAGATTTCCCGCCAACGACGAAGCCTTTCGACCTTCCTGCAATGGGAGTGTTAAGGCGCCACCTTTGAATCCTCTCAGGATCCTTCGTGTCAGGCCCGACTTTTTTGTGGGTGAGTTCTAGAAGCGTGGGTGATGGGCGGATGGCTTCCCGTCTTGGCGCTCCAACCCCGTCAAACTCCTTTGCCGGCAACCACGGTGGTGGAACGAGTGGGTAGGCTATCTTACGAGCTGTATTGTAAACTTGGAAATTGGGACGAAACATGTACTGGGAATTGTGCTGGAGCGAGGTTGCAAAGTATCCTTTGCGACATTGTTCCGCTGCTATCTTTGGAAAGTTTTAAGTGTGGTTACACTGCGCGCTGACAAACTCTATCATCTGCTGGTTGTGTACAACTCAATCGCACTCCGTTGCGAGTGCTCTTGGTAAACTTCAGGCCTGACAAGTGTGCACAAGGTGCAAGTCGCAGGAGCTACAACAACACCTGTTCGAGAACCGGTTGGATGCTGACTGTGTCTTGAAGTCATCCACACTTTCAAGGGCCTACACTTCCTCAACACTCCAGAGCTGCTAGGTAGTACAATTACCATTCGAATGATCGGCCTACATTGATGCTCAAGCATCAACTGCAAATTCCTACCAACGGGACACGGAACCTCTAATCTGCGCTTCGGGCTTCACCGCTATCGTCAACTTGTCCCTAAGTAAAACGGGCATATCAAACCGCAGCTATGGCCAATGCCTTCCGACATAGCCAGGCCTCAATATCTACTTGCTGCTCTCACTCTGCCTCACCGCAAGCCGAACATGACCATGCCGGACCGCAAACTGGCGTTCATCCAAGACAGCCGGGCCGAGTTGGGCCAACTCCAACAGCGAAGGATTCGGAGGGGCGTCTAATCAAGGCGATTGCAACCCCAGCAAGCCCAGTGGACACGCACCTTCCTTGGGAACACTCACGAGCACCCGCCACCCACGCGGCTGGTAATTACCCTCCAACGCCTCCTACATGAGCAACGGCTCGGATGCTGCACGCTCGAGCACGAGCGTGATCCAGCACGGCGCAGTCTGGGTGATCATGCACACCGCTTGTGTCACCTGTTGGTGATGAGGAGGGCGCCTCGGTGCGACTGAGCCGTGGGCCGCGCCGTCATCTCGATGAGCAGAGGAAGCAGGCGTCTGTGAGTCCAGCCGCGGGTTCGAGAGCGAGCCACGTCGAATGTCTCAGGCCCGCGCCGAGGCGCAACGGTGCCCAGCCGGGAGATTCTCGAGACGTGAGCCGGCGGTGCGCACCGGTTTATTACCCCGGACTTTCACGTGCGTTTACGAGGGGATGCGATTGCTCGTTTTCCCGTGTCTGTTCGATGCGGCTGACATCAGCGCTGCGAACGGTGAGGGCCGGAGCGACGAGGGAGGTGCGGTGCGAAGCGGACGCCTGGCAGGTCGTAAAGGCCGGTCCCGGAGCTGAGATGCTCGTGATGGCTTGTGAGACGAGCATGTGTCAATGCGTGTCAGCCTCCATTTCCGCTGGGCTCCGACGCGGTCGATGTGGTGAGCTATTGCAGTCTCAGTCTCACTTCAGGGCTGTGGTTGCACAGTGAGGGCTTCGGATTCATTGCGTGTTGTGACTTTCCACGCACCCACGTAGTCATGGCAGAAATCATGTTCGTCATGACGCTGCATAGACTACTGTTTGCGACTCGCCTACCCCGAGCAAAGTCCATCTCTTCCTCATTGCTCTCACGAGCGCTACGTGGAACCCATCACCTAGAAGGCGAGCTGTCTGGCATCGTGAAATGCACCGCAGGGCCGTAGTCATATCGTCAGTGCATTGCAGCACTTGTAGACGCATTGAGTATGCATGTGTCGAAGCAACACGAAGGCTTCCTGCTGCGTGCTTCATGGCTCGGACTGCTCTTGAAATACATTTTGCTCTCAATGACATGTCAACAAGACTTCGCCTGGCGCTTCCTTCCTTCCCACTCCCACTACACCGTTTTCTAGGAACCCAACACGCCGTCCTTGCACAAACAGTCACAGCACAAATCACCTCTCGTTCAGCCATCAAGCCCCGTCTAGTGACAACACACTGCCCGTGTCAAAATGCTGTCCGTAAAGTCGGAGTGCAAGCAGCCACGACCAGAACTGCAGGCGTGCTATCTCGCAAAGGCGACGGGTACCGAGTGAGGGGACAGGATACTCCTGCCTCGGGAGAAAATGGGATGTCTGAGTAGTTGACTTAGCGAGTATGAGTAGGTCGCCCGCTTGAGAGCAGGACTTGCAAACCGCATCCAGGTAGAGGCATTAGGATGAAAAGCAGCGAGGGGATAGACATGCACTCTCGTGTAGGCTCCTGCTTTTTGCCATGTTTACCGCTACTGACAAGGAGTGTTGCATTGTTCATTATTTCTGTGGTCGCTTGCTGGACAGGCAGAGGGTCTCATTTCCCCCTCCGGATGCTGCATGAAGCTGTTGAAGAATTGTGAGTGCACTCTTTGCTAGCAAGGTAGACAGCCGACTGCTGGGTAGGGTGCTTCACGGACGTCTGCTTGGACACGGCGTTGCAACGCCGAGCTTCTTTGCCGAGTTGCTTCACCATGTCACGAGAGGAGCACAAAGTGCAGACAAGGCCTCGTTGCGTTGTTTACTTGTTTCATTCCTTTTGTATGTGGTATCGCTAGACTTGCAATTGATCGTCACATCGTGCCCACTTCGATCCCCCTGCTTATGCACCCTTGCTGGCCTCCACGTAAGGCTCTTCCGCTGGGAGGCCACGTCACGGTCGGTGCCAAGCGGTGCGCTTGCGTGTAACGGCGGTCGACTTGGATAGTCATACGGCGTCGACAAGCTTAGTAGCCCTCGTCGTCGCCGCCGGCAATGATCACGTTGTTGATCTGGAAGTATCGTCAGCAGGACTCCGGAGAAGGGCGCAGAAGAACGAGATAATGGTCAGGAACGCAGCGCGAGGTAAGGCAGGTGTTGGGCACATGATCGCCCGTGCGGCTCATGTTGACCACGCAAAGCGCGTTGGTCGCGCTCCTCGCGTGTAACGTGCGTGCCAACCTGACATCGCTTCCCCGCTCCCCCGAAAGCGAGGCCCAAAAGAGTAGGAGAAAGCAAGGGCAGTTCGTCGAGTAGAACAGTCAGGAAGGGGATGACGGGGCGGGACGCTGTATCGAAATGTGTAACAAATGACTGATTACATACCTTGAGTACCATTCGGCACAGCTGGGTAGCGAGCAGCAGTTGTTGCCTCTTTGAGATCAAGGGATCAATGACAAAATGCTCCTTCATGTCTGTGATTACATGTTAGCACGACTCTTACAGCAAATGCGGGCAAAGTTGATCAAGTGCATCCGTGTACACCGTCAACGTATCATCTCGGGTCGCGTGCTGACACGGTGTGGGGGCTCGTGCTACACCCCGCCCAGGTTGACGCGAAGTGCGTGGACGGACGGCAGCAAGATGCAGCTGGCGATATGCGGTAGGCAGCACAGATGCAGCGGTGTAGAAGAATAAGGTGCTGGCCGGCCAGCGAGAACGGATAGGAAGGGAGAGTACAGAAACGAACAAGAGGCTGGTTGCGTAGCCATGGGCGGGAAAGTGCTTACCGTTGCTTCCTGTCTGCATGCAGTCGACACCTAACCTGGTGTTCTTCTCCTTGGCTTGTCGTGACTTGATGTTGGCCAGCGTCTCAATGGGGCTGAGACCCGAGTTCTCGGCCAGGGCCATGGGTACGTTGTCGAGGGCGTCGGCGAAGGCGCGCATGGCGTACTGCTCGAGGCCGGGGCTCTTGACGGCAGCATCCTCGACGGCCAGCGAGCATGCAATCTCGGCGGCGCCGCCTCCGTAGACAATGCGGCTGTCGCGCACCAGGTTTCGGACGACGCAGAGGGCGTCGTGCAGGGAGCGCTTGGCCTCGTCGATGATCATCTTGTTGCTACCGCGCACGAAGACTGTGACGGCCCTGGTGTTGGCGCACTCCTCGATGACCAGCATCTTGTCGCGTGTTGTTCCGAAAGTCAGCTCGCGGACGATGCCGGCCTTGCCGAGCTTCTCGGCGCTGAGGTCCTCGAAACGTGGTACAATGCGTCCGTTGGTGGCAATGGCAATCAGCTCGATCTCGGGCCCGCCTACCCACCGCACGGCAGGCAGCTTGTTTGTGAGCAGAAGGTGGTTGGCCTCGTCGTCGAAGCCCCATTGGCAGATGACGACGTTGGCACCCGTGTTTTTGATCTGGTCGATCATCTCGGTGAACTTGTTGGACTCGTAGCTCTGGAGCTTCTTGAACTCTTCGACCGAGGTGATGTCGAGCTTGTGCTTGGTCTTGGGCTTTGGGGGCTCGAAGGCGCATGTGAGGATAGCGAGCTTGGCGTCGCGGACCTCGGAGGGCATCTGGGGATGGGAAAAGTCCTTGTCTATTATGACGCCCTTGACCAGTAGTGTGTCCTCGAGCGCGCCGCCGACCTTGGCGTCGACCTTGATGAGCTCAAAGTCGACGTCCTTGCGGTCCAGGTCTGCGACGGACAGGACGGCGTCGACGGCGATGTGGGCGAACTGGTCGTGGGCCTTGGAGACAATCTTGCTGCCCAGACTGGTCCTGGCGACGCGGAACAGCTCCTCGGTGTTGTCCTTTGTGAAGTGGATCTCGTCGCTGATTTGGTCGAGGCGGGCGACGGCGACCTCGCAGGCCTGGTCGTAGCCGTCTGCGATGCGGATGGGGTGGATGCCCTTGTCGATGAGGTCGGCGGCCTGGCCGAGCAGGGCGCCGGCGAGGACGACGACGCCGGTGGTGCCGTCGCCGATCTCGTCGTCCTGGGACTTGGAGAGCTCGACGAGCAGCTTGGCGACGTGGTTGGAGATTTCCATCTGGGAGAGGATGGTGGCGCCGTCATTTGTGACGGTGATGTCGCCGTCGGGGGAGATGAGGATCTTGTCCAGACCGCGCGGGCCCTACGTGTGGTCAGCCAGCGGGCCGCGCCGCCGTGGGTGGACGCGTACCAGAGATGTCTTGACCAGGTTCGCGACTGTCTGGGCGGCCAGAATGTGCGATTTGACTGCCTCGTTGCCGTGCTGCCTCTTCTTCTTGCCCTGGCTGCCTGCTGTCAGCGTCCATTCGTAGTTTCACGGCCGTGTGGTTTGTGACAGCTGCACTCGGCCGTGTGCTGTGCGGCGTTACGTACTCTCTGACGATAATGAATGGGCGGCCGGCCTCGTCCTTCATCACCTGGGCTGTTCCGCCTCGTCAGTGGGAGGCTCTGCTGCCTGTGCTGGTGCGCGGGGGGTTCGATTTCGGCGGCGTACCTTGCGACATGTCGAGATCTGGGGGTGGTGGTCAGCATTGTGGGTGTGTGGTGTGGTGTGTGGTGTGTGGTGTGTGGTGTGTGGTGTGTGGTGTGTGGTGTGTGGTGTGTGGTGTGTGAGGTGTGTGTGAGGTGTGTGAGGTGTGTGTGCGACTTACTCATGGCCATGGCGGCTGGATTGGGGATGCAGAAAACAAACAACAAAAAAGACAGGCTCCGGGAAGCTGTGAACTGGCAGGAGCGACGGACACGGCGCGTCGACGGTGGGATGAGGGGTGGCGGGGTCCGCGAGCGAGCGCCGACAGCTCGTCCAAAACTTTCCCTGCCAAGGCCGGGGTTGAGCTAGCGGCCGACGCGACACAGGAAGCTCAGCGCGTCCAGCAGTGTTCGCGTCCCATTCGCGCTGCCCAGCACCGCGCACCGCTCTCGACCGCCGCCTCTCGCGACCGCGCTCTCCCGCACTGCGCACTGCGTCTGCCGCACGGCCCACGGCCCACCGCCCGCTGCCAGCATGCCCCGTGAGCATCCCCCGTTGCCATTGCGCACCCTGCGCTGGTACTGACGCGCGCCCCAGCCGCCCTGAGCGACATGGAGTCGTCGGATAGCGAGATGCCCGCGACCAAGGCCGCGAAGCCGCCCAAGCAGTCCCGCACGCCCGCCGCGCCCGTCGAGCCCCCTGCAGACGACGACGAGGACGAGTGCGCGCCCCCTCCCGCCCACGCCGACGGCCTGTGCTAACGGTGCGCCAGATACGTGGTCGAGAAGATCCTCGGGCACCGCTTCACCAAGGGCGTGCTCGAGTTCGAGGTCAAGTGGCAGGGCTACGACAACCCCAAGGACCGCACCTGGGAGCCCGAGGAGAACATGTACCGCCCCCGCTCCGCCCCGCCCCGCCCCCCGTGACGCCGCATGCTAAGCCAGCCCAGGGAGACGGCAGCCGACGTGCTGAAGGAGTACTACGAGGACATTGGCGGGCGCCCAGAGCCCAAGGGCACCAAGCGCAAGGGCCGCGCCTCGACGGCCAAGGGCGACACGGGCACCCCCACCTCGAGCTCCAAGCGCCCCAAGCAGGCCCGCGACGAGCCCGTCGACAAGCCCTGGAGCCCGCCGCCCGGCTCCTGGGAGCATGACGTCTCCCACATCGACACGGTCGAGCAGAGCATCGACCCCAAGACGGGCAAGGAGGCCAAGTTTGCCTACATTGTCTGGAACAACCAGAAGAAGACGCAGCACCCGCTCAAGCACATCTACACAAAGTGCCCGCAAAAGGTAGCCTGTCTGCACCTACTCCCTGCGCCCACGCTGACCCGCCAGATGCTGGTCTACTACGAAAGCCACTTGGTCTTCACCACCCCCGACGACACCAACGGCGACGCCATGGACGAGGACCTCTAGAACCAGTCCTCGCAGCATGCACCGTTCGATTCTGCACGTCCCCCTGCCCTGCGCCAGCCCGCCTGTTGGCGACCGCACCGTGCTCCACTTGGGGGGCATGACCGCCTGGGAGCTGCTCTTCCCGCGTGACTGGGCGCCAATGCACTTTCAACAAGAGTGCGCCGTGAGCCAGTCAGTGCGCGGCAACATGTCCGGCGCGTCGCGTCGCGAGCAAGCTTAGGATTTTTTTGCCGAGACGTTTGGTGCGTGAGGTTTGTAAACTACATTACGTAGCCCATGCATACTTTTGTCTCCAGCCCGTCTGCGCCCTTTCCTCACAACAAATCATGGTCACCGAGAATGTGCATGCCAACACCACCATCGGCCGGCTGAATACCCCAGCACCGCAAGTCACCAAACGCATAGGTTCCAACACGTCCATTCGTCAGCATTGCGGGTATCGAAAGCCATCCTCCTCCAAACAAATCCATCCTAAGCCAATTCAACCTCCTATCATTGCCCAAGCCCCCTTTGAAAAGCACTCCCAAACGCCGATTATGCCATGCAATCTCCGTATATCATCTTGTCATACATTGTCCCTGTATCCACATTTCTGTCCCATGCCACACTCATCTCGCCTTATGCCACAGACGTCATGTCGCTCCCACTGCTCGTCGCTGTCCCACCTACTGCCATCCGCGTCTGCAGGTAGTAGATCAGGTACGCAATCAGCGCGATCAGGATGAAGAGGATCAGGATGATGAGGAAGATGACAATGTTGCGCTTCATCCTGTATGACGTGGACCGTGGTCGTGTAGAAGTAGTCTGTATGTGTTAGCCGTCTTGCAACAGTTTCAACAGTCTGTGCAACATACGTACTGCTCTTCAAATGCAAGCAAGCGCGTTCCAATCAGGCTCAGATGCTCAATGCAACAATTGTAAATGTCGTAAGATGGTAATATCCGAGTATCGTTAGATCGAGCGAGATGTCAAAATATCCTTTGTCGCAATATCGTAGTATCGTTATATCGAATCGAAATACTGTAAATCGTGTATCCTCAATCCTAAGGAAGATGAAAAATGTAACAGCGTCTCTACAACAGCACCAAATGCAAACCCTCACACCGAATGCCACAACTTTTGTACACCCAGGGCGGCTGGCGGGGGTGGTTGGGCCCAGCCACACAACCCGACTCATTGGTCCATCCAAGAAGGCTGGTCCTGCGACGCGTCAGGTACGCCCGAGCTGGTCGTCAGGGTCCTTCGTCCTGTACAGGGTGCCATCAAGTTTCTTGCGCGTCATGACTGCTGGGGGGTTGGGTTGCGCCCGTGTTTGGTTGTCTGGTTGTTGATGGTAAGCCGTTGCTGGGGCGCTAGCGCGGTTCCTCCCATCGACGCGTGCTTTCCTGGCATACTCACGCGCCCGGGTAGTGTGAGAGTCACGTTTTTGCCACCTCTGCTTAAGTCCCTCTCCTAACAAGTCTAATTGGTTCGATCTGCACGTGACTCTCAGATCTCTTGACTTTACGAGTACGTTCGTAGAGATGACCAAACTTTGAATGTCTTAAAACACTCGAATAACTTCGCTCTCCCAACGCCTTGGTTGCCACCCAACGCCTTGACGCTAATCATACATACGCACCCACCGCCGCAAATGCACTCCCTCAAGCAAACTCATCCTCGTTACTCTCTGAAATCCGGTGAGAAATCTTCCAAAACGCTGTTGGTCCCGCAGGTCCATGCGGATCAAAGTCCTTGTCGAACCATGACCCAACGACTCCGCGCTGAGACCTCAGCCCACCGACTTGAATCCCGTCACTGCGCCATCGCTCCTCTCCGCTGTCACAAGTCAGTAATACTCGGCTCTGGCGAAACACCTGAACCATCTAAGCTTACCCGTAAAACACTGAAATCGTCTGCCATCGTACTTCGCCTTCTGGTGTGAGACGAACAGAGCCCCTGACCCCCGAATTTGCATTGGGATCCCACGATGCTTCCACAGACTTCGATTGGCCTGCAAAGTACACGACTGGTAGCGCCGGGTTGTCGAACTGACCCGCTGGCTTGACATCCGTAGCCTTGATATCCATCGTAATGTGTCGAATCGCCTCTTCACTTACAATCGGGTCCCGGGGCTGGTCCGCCGGCCAGCGTACAGCATCCTCGTGAAGATTGTAGTGGTACAGGTCGTTGTAGTCCAAGAAACAAACAATCCGTGACCAGATCCCGCTGACGTTGTAAGGGTCTCTGAGGTGCACTGGCACCTCGAGCTCCATGGGCAGTGATGCTGGGTATGGTGGCATGATCCTTGCTCGCTCTGGGATAACGCCTTCAAAAGGATCGGTCCACGGCGGCCTGAACTTGGCCTGAAAGCGCCGACAACAGAGGCCAGAGCTGTACCCTAGAACAATCATGATGCTCTCGATCATCTGCCAGTCGGCCTTCATACTCCCGTCTTTACGAAATGGACCCCACTGCGTTTTATCCGTGTAGTTTCGCAAGTCGTAAACATTAGACCTCGCATAGGGATGGGTTGAGAGCGAGCGTCTCCCTCCTGATGTTGATGTGATACCGAACAAACACTGCAGCTTCGCGCTCATTTGTCGCCCCTCCTCATCGTCTGCAGGCTTTTGGTAGTCGGTCCCTGCGCGTGAGTAAAGCGACGAGCGACACATGAAAGCATCGCGGTTTTGTGTAATCGAGTCAAAAAGAGTAGCCAGAACTTGCTGGTTGTGGGACACGCCAAACTCATCAGCAGAGGCGGTGGCGACAAGCGAAAGGGTTGTACTTGTCACGAACTCGAACTCTTCTCGCTGCATCTTTGTCAGCTGTGCCTCTCAAATGAAAACCAACCTGATCTACCTTGAGGTCGTTATTAGCTGACTCGAGTATCTTCTGGCATCGGATGGCTCTCTGAAGCTCTGATACCCAGTCAGGCTCCGGGTCACCGGGTCGTTGACGAGGATCATCCTGAGTGAGTGTTAGGTGGTATATCATCCCTGCTATGCATATCGTAGTCGTACAAAAGTCTTCAGGTAGTGCGCTTTGTATAATCGTGCGTTCTTCTTGATGAACTCATGGAACCCCCACGAAGTTGAAGCGCATGCTGCAAGATCCGTTGGATGGATCTCCTCAAGGATCCGGATTAGGACATCATAGCAAAGATCAAGAAGCTCGGTCATGTTTGCAAGGTTATGCAGCCACCCGCAATGATGCCCCTCAAGCTGTGTGGTGAAGTGGCTGTTTGATCAATGTCAACGCCTTGTCATCCTCGTTCGGTAATCAAAGTGGGTGGGGCACGGAGATAAGCCTTAAATGCGGGTACCTTCAACGCATACTACTTCCCCAGTTCCTTACACTCGTCGCCTCTCTGTTGTAGCAAGTGTGCTCATTTACATCCTCTTCGCTACAAATTACATGCTGTGACGCGTGGAAATCTACAAAGCATGTCTAGCGCCCTCAAGGTGGATTCTGTCATACGGTCATACCTGAAAACCGAGCAGATAGCCGAGGTTTTGTCTATTCATCTCGAGCTGGAGACCTTCCGCTTACAGTCCTGTCGCCAGGCTGCCGCACACTCGTTCGACTTCGCAAGGGGGCTCGGTGTTGAGAGACTGTGGTCAGGGCTTGGACACGCCATTCCTCCATCGACCGTAGGAGCGCATCGTGCCATTGTGTTGTCAAACAATCGCGCGCAGAAGGGACAGTGGGAAGCACGTCACTCGCCGTATGGGACGGAAAAAAATGTTCGAGTGCAGATGCCCGTCTTGGACGCCCAGCGACAACGGAGCCTCTTGTGATGGCATCCCAATGTCAGGAAAGCCCAGCTGCACGGCTCGTGACGTACCAGGTGTCAGTCGACAGACACTTCGATGCGATGGAGTAACAGACTGACAAGGCGTCATCAGATCTCCATATCTGAGCTGATGATGCGGGCGAGAGACCGAGGACAATATATCTTCAAAGACCAGCGCTTCTTTCTCCTTGGCTGCTGCGGCTGACCATGACCATTTCCTACAGACGGAATAACGAAACTCAGAAGATCGCACTTCCAGACCCCACTACTCCACTGCATGATCGCCGTCGCCACCAGTTCGCAACTGCAGCTCAGTGACATTCGACAGTACATGCCTTGGCGATGCTCGACTGTCCTTTTCATATTCTAGAGTCAATGAAGCTTCTGTCTCCGTAGCGAAGATTGCCGAAAAGCTTGGTTTCATCTGGATCTGGACTTCTTGTGTCGGCTTGCCAGGGTAAGAAGACTGCGTCGCCAAGATCGCAATTGTCTCCAACTTGATCCGTCATTGATCAAGTGTGGTAAGATCTCAGTGAATGTGGTTCAACACATGAGGTTTTATGAGTGGAATCGACTCGAAAGAGCTTCCGACATCGCTGAGCCTTGCCCAAGCATTCGTTCATCCAACCACTTTCCACGTCAGCAGCAAGGTTCGCAACCACTCTGTTGGGTTCCCGTAGTATTGGCGATGTCTGGGCTTCCGAGCGAGAAACTGCAGTCGCCCACTCCGATGGTTATTGGAAATGAGGCCGCAGCGCTACCTCGAGGCTGCAGGGCTGACTGAATGCAGAGATGTGACAGCGATGCAGCCTTTAGTCACGTCAGGTGCGCGAGATATGTGGAGATGGTGGTACTCACGAAAGCTTCTGGCATCAACATTAGTACCAAAGGGCCGGTTGCCGTCGAGGGCCCTCAAGCCACACGTGCGTACATAGTAAGGTGCCTGAAATTTCGGAGACGCCAGGGCTTGTATTGGTTTTCCTAACGCAGGATGCCGACGAGCCTGTCGTTTCCGACCCTCCACTCTGCCCAGCACGCCCAGCACTGTGGCGGCGTTAACTACGTGGGGATCAACCAATTTCTTCAAGCAATACCCAGACTCGGTGTGGGCCTTCCAGGTATCGAAGGAATCGCCATGACCGGAGGCTCCGCGAACAACTTCAGGTGTCTCCAGCGAGACGACGGCACGCATCCAGTGCCGCTTGACAAATTGATGACAAGAGGTCAGCTGGCCGAGCGTGGAGCCCGAGGTTTTCATCAGATAATAGATTAGATCGAAAATTTTCATCTGATAACTTGCGATCACGCCAGCGGTTGTATTGATTGGCTGGCGAACGCCGCTGATGCCGGCTGATTATCGAGATAAGATTTTTCCCAGAATTTCCCAGCATCTGGGCCGGGCTTCGGTGAGCCTATAGCCGGGGGTTTGACCACAAGCGGGAAAGAAGCTTCGTGCAACCTTCAAGAGCGTTGCCGCTTTCTCACATGCGGCCTTGGGCACTAGAACACGCGGTGCGCGAGCATTATCCACACCTGCAATGCGATCCGACCACTGCAGGTGGAGCTGCCGCCGTGTGTGCGGATCTTCTCCCAGCATGCTTTAAAGAACGCACGCCATCGCTTTTTGATCTTATCAATCTCCTCTCCATCACATCGGCCTTGACATCCTTGTGCCTACACGCACGTCGAGATTCGAGATGGGTTTCTCTTTCAAGGGCTTGACCACCAGTGCTCTGGTTGGTGGCAACATCTCCAGCAACCAAGCTGCTAACGAGAAGGACATTGCTGATGTGCCTGCTGCTGTCGACGGCCATGCCAGCATGGATGTCGCTCGTCGTCCTGATGAGAAGATTGGCGCACCCAGGACTCCAACGTCCATGTCAGATGCTTCGGATGAAGAGCTGAACAAGGTCGACACAACTGCTGAGCAGGGTGTGCAGGCTATCCAAGCTGCCACCTTCGTTTGGACCAAGAAGGATCTGATCATGGCCTACATCTTGTAAGATAGTCGAAGTCAATGGCCAAGATTACCCAAGCTGACAGGAACAGTATGTGGCTCATCCAATTCATGATGTCCTTCTTCTCGGGCTGCGTTGGCACTCTCACGCCTTATGTCACCAGCTCCTTCGCGCAGCACTCGCTCACTGCTCTCACCGGTGTCATCTCGTCGCTTGTCGCTGGTCTCTGGAAGCTGCCCTACGCAAAGATCATGAACATCTGGGGACGCCCTACAGCGCTGGTCATTGGTGTCATCTGCTACATCATGGGTCTCATCATGATGGCCGCCTGCAAAAACGTCCAGACCTACTGCGCCGCCTACACCTTCTACTACATGGGCTACAACAGTATCGATTTCTCGATGACTGTCTTCATTGCGGACACTTCCAAGCTGAAGAACCGAGGTCTTTTCATCGGTTATGCCTCGTCGCCTTGGCTCATCACCACCTGGGTGTACGGGTTCGCCGTCGATCGCATGGTTGAACCTGGTGGCATCGGCTTCAAGTGGGGCTTCGGTATCTTTGCCATCATTGCACCCTTCGTAACCGCGCCGTTGATCGCCATGTTCTACATCAACCAGAACAAGGCTAAGAACCAAGGCTTGATCACACCAAACCCAAGCCGTGGTTCGTTCGCAGAGACTGCTATGTACTACCTGAAGGAGTTCGATGTCATTGGCATCTTGATCCTTGCCCTTGGTCTCGCACTCTTCCTGCTCAGCTTCAACCTCTACACATACCAGAAGGATGAGTGGAGGTCACCCATGATTCTCTGCTTCCTCATCATTGGTTTCCTCCTGTGCATCTGCTTCGGTCTGTGGGAGAAGTACCTCGCGCCGGTCACCTTCATTCCATGGCACTTGCTCAAGAACCGCACCGTCATCTTCACCTACACCATGGCCGCTTCGCTCTACATCGGCTGGTACATCTGGGACTCGTACTTCTACTCGCTGTTGATTGTCCTCTTCAACCAGCCTGTTGTCTACGCTACCTACATCACAAACACCTACACCATGGGTAGCTGCACCATGGCCATTATTTTTGGTTTGATGCTCCGGAAGTACGGAAAGCTCAAGATGTACGCCCTGTTCTTTGGTGCACCTTTGACCATCCTTGGTTGCGGTCTTATGATCAAGTTCCGCCAGCCCAACGTCAACATTGGTTACATCGTCATGTGCCAGATCTTCATCGCCTTCGGTGGCGGTGTCCTCGTCGTTGCGGAACAAACAACCCTCATGGCCGTGTCCAAACAGCAGGACTTCCCTGCCCTGCTCGCCGTCGAGGCTATGATCATCTCCATTGGCAGTGCTATCGGATCTACCATCGCCGGTGCCATCTGGACCGGTGTCTTCCCCAAGCGTCTGGCTACCAACCTGGCTGGAACAAGCGCTGCCGCCGACGTCTTGACCATCTACGGCGACATCAACGTTCAGTCCAGCTACGCTTGGGGCTCACCTGAGCGTATTGGTATCAACTTGTCTTACGCCCAGACTCAGCGCTACATGCTCATTGGTGGCACTTGCGTCTACGCTACCCTTCTTGTTAGCATCGCCCTGTGGCAGAATGTTGACGTCAAGAAGATGAAGCAGAGGACCATTGGTCTTTTGTAAGCATGCAATCGCCTGTCGATGTTTGTACTTGGGCTCTAGAGCCGGGTCAATACTGGGTGGGGTGTAAGATAGAAAAGCAATATAAGAAGATGATTTAGTAATTACAAATTAATTGTAGTGTTCTGAACACTTGGCAGCCCTGCTCTGTGATGCCTATTCTGCTGCTTTCAAGCCTGATGCGGCGATCGAACCCAAACGCAAACTTCCTTGCGAAGGAGATTTGCAGATGTGGTTTGCCTTCATGTGCCAATTCCATGAATCCAGCTCCATGTATGCAGAAGCCACATCTCACAGAAAGGTCGCTTACAGAGAAAGCGGCAATCATCTATATACTAAGATCGCAGACGCAACTATACTACGCTTTGATACGCAGAGCGATTTCTAAGTGTAAAAGTAACCATATTACTGATTCGATATCCGGATCTACAAAAGTGCGACGGAGAACAGTGTTGTGCTCAATACAACCATAATGGAGGCAACATAGTCTCCTGCAGAAAGGACGCTACCCGCACCCGTGCTGCCGCTGTTGCCAGCATTGCTTGTCTGCGATGCTTCAGCCGCCGAACTTCTTGTTGCCGATACTGCAATACTCGTAGGTGTCTCCATTTCTGCCGTAGCCTTGGCCGGGCTCATGCTCTTCGAAGCACTCGACTGGCTGGGTATCACCGCTTTGCCCTGAGCTTTTCCGGCAATCCACTTCGACACCTCTTCGTTGTGCTCGAGGAAGTAGTCTAGGTGGGCGGTGACGTTGGCGGGCTCGCTGCCTACAGCGCACATTGGGTCGCCGTAGTGGCAGTAGTCGAGGAAGACGCTGGAATACTTTTGGAGGGCTTGCAGCTGTTCCGGTGTGCGGGCGCGCTGGCCATTGTAGTTCACTCCTTCGCCTACAGTGAAGTTCTGACCCTTGCTGCGGACGACAGCACCGAATGTTACTGCTGCAAAGACTACAGTGGATCAGCATCACGCCCTACGTGAGATGAAGATTGGAACCTACCGTTCGAACCTGGTGAACTCGAGCGATCGAGGGCCGGGTTGGTGTCTTGCGTACATTGGAAGACCTGGCCTCCGCCACCACCCAGGATGTCTTGCGTGACAGCGGCACCTTGCGAGAAGCCCAACAGGATCAACTTGGCGTCCGAGCACTTCTCCGCATATGCCTTAACCTGCGCTTGTCCATTCGCTGCCCCCTTGCTGGCGGACTTGCACCACTCATCTGCACCCCAAGCTGTACTCTTCGCGGGGTATTCGACATTCTCAAAACTGCAGTTATTGTTTCCAATCTCCTTGCATATCTCGCTGGTGAGATTCCCCAACCGTCCGGGGTAGGGCTCATCTGAGCCTCGCACGATGAAAACATGATATGGCTTACAGTCGTCGGATTGGTAGGCCAGGATCTCGGTCGTGTTGCAGAAGACGTCCGGGTAAGGTGCGTCACACCGGTCCTGAGCGAAGGCGACTGCACCGAAGAGGGCCAAGGAAGACAACGCGAAATTTAACATGCTATCCGATAGCGAATGCGCAAGAAAAATCAAGGAAAGTACAGCGTCCAGGTGGGCCAAAAATTACAAAGACTTGTTGAGAAATGACCGCGGGAAAAGAAGATGCAGCAGAAGAGAACGAGCGACTCGCAAAAGGAGGAATGTCCATGATGCCATGCCATGGCCTTGTTTTACTTTTATCGCGATTCACAAGCATGGCGTCTTCCTGTGCATATCCTGGCGGTGCTAACGCTATGCAGGCAAGACATGAGCGCTAGGGATGCCGACTACCACAGCCAAGAGGCGCCTCAAGGCCGTGGAGCCACACTCGAAGTCCAGGGACCAACAGATGTTGGGTAAGTGACGCGCATGTCATGGAGCAATAGGGGTCTGCTCCCTTGCGAACCCTTCCACGCTGGTGTGCTGTCAAACGTGTCTCGGCTTGGCTGAATGCGCACAGCAACAGTGGGACCTCGGGAGAGGCTGCGCGCGCGCCACATTGGCAAGTTTCACCATGATCTACCGAACCGGACACGAACACGGGGATCGACGGCATACTGAAGCGAAAGCTGTTGCAAGCTTTCTAGACCACCGCCGGTCTTGCCTTGCGCTTACCAGGTACGAATCGATCGCTTTCTAACTGCTCCATGAGCCCGCTTTGTTCAACCTTGGTCGAGTTTGCATAACCTAATGTCCACTGCTGTGCACCAGTCCGACCGCGTACAATATGTCCACAGCCGTGCATCAATGCTGGATCCATGCCACTAATTCTCTTGCCATGTCCAGGGCCCCGTAGTCTACGTGCAAGTCCTCGAAAATAGAGAAATCTGCCTCTCGCGCAGCTATCCCCGGATCCACAGGCTCCTCGCTCTGACCTGCATGTGTGCCCGTTTCCTGTAGCACAGCCATCGTAGCTTCTACCATGACATCGAACGTGTCTCTGAAACGTCGTATCCAAGGCGCACGCTCCCCCATAATCGAGAGCACGCAGCTAGCGGCACGAAGGTCGTTACTGATCGCGAACGACCATATTCGTTCCCTACCTCGCCAAAGTGCATATAAAAGCGTGATACCAGACACGAAGACAGTGTGCACCGCGACAAAGCTGCGTCCATACTCAGGTGTTTGATGCAGTCGCTTGTGGATCTGGCAGAGTTGACCTGCCGCATACGTGCATTTGCGAAAGCACTCGGAGGTTGGGTCCAGGATAGCAAGGAATGGTTGTAACAAGATCCGGAGATTCCGAAAGTATTGAAGCATAACACTGTCGTGCTCACTCTTCTTCAATGATATCGGTAGTACCTGATGCCACGCCTCAAGATCTGCCAGTAGACGATGCATCTTTGGCTGTAAGGCCTCGACGGTCCTATCAACACGATAGACAGTCCGCTGGATCCGAGCTTTGAAAACATGCAATCGTGTCAAAAGAACGAATTGACTAAGATTGGGTAGTGAATGTCCATCTTTGCTCCAGGGCTGCGAGGTGTATTCAACATCGCTTAAGCCCTCGGTCATACGGTCGTCGTCATTTATGGTGGGCGGCAGCGGTTGGTCAATGCCGCAATCTGGTAGACTGAGCGGCCGCCCCAGAGTGCCTGCCAAGATGCTCTCGAGAGCGTATACCGACCAGAACAACCGACGTCTAAGTTGTACCTCGAATGGGGGCAGACTCCGTGTAGATGCTTCGCGATGTAAACCAATGTCGGTTACTGTACGCATGGCAAGGCCTATCAGATGCCACAGACCGTTGCGAGAATCCGAACGCAGATGATACAGAATCAATAAGACGGTTGCCTCAAGGTTATGGACCGGATCCGCTTCCCTCACTTGCTACGTGCTGCATAGCAGAGACGTAAAACTGCTCGGGAGATGTTTCCTTGTAGTCCTCCGTGAGTCGAAGGTTTAATGCTCCGATTGCGTACACCATGTACAGTACGAACAGTGCAAAGCCATGCTTGTGATATGCTTGTGATGTGAATCGCGGCACGCCTTGATCCAGCTGTGCACTTGTTCCTTTGCCGAGTGTGTGACGGTGCCCATGCGCCTTCCAAATATCTGATCGGAACAAGAAAGGGAAACGTGGATGTATCCGTACCAAATAGGCTTGGATCAGTCTTTCACCCAAAGCATTTGAAGGAGGCTCGCTTGGATCCGACCGTAGCTCCTGAAGAGTTATCCTTCTAGTGTGATCTCTACCAGGATGTTGTTCTAATGCATCTGTGAGAGTATTCGGTACCCACAGAGCTTTATTCCAGACAGTCGCCTGCACCATCCGGCCGAGATCAGTTGCCAGCCCGTAGCCTGATGAAAGCCAATATATGAATGCGCCTCGGCATTTCCGCTTCCCAATGAGAGCATACCAACAACGTCGGCGACATTATGTTGGAACATTGGTGTTGAGTTGGACAAAGGCTCGATCTGGATGGATCTTTGGTCCTGCGCTGTGGCTGGCCTGGCGCTGGGCAACGGCGATGGTTTGTTAGTCTGTCTTGCCTATTGCTGCTGCTCTACTGCTAAGAGTCATGTTTCCAGATATGCTACTTGATCTTCGAGTGCACGAGTGTAAGATTAACTTGTTCCCTCCCACTCCGGTGGTCTGCTGCATGTCGATGCCGCTCGAGCGCAATTGCTACATTGCGGGTATGCGCCATCACACTACCAAAAGAAACTTGAGTTAGTTTCGCCTCTCTAGATCATCTGCCCATGTCGTGCTCCTACTTTTTGCTTCCTTGATTTGCATCTATCGCAAGCTGTCCGTTGGCGCTTCCTTGGGTTGGACGCTCCATCTGGATGAAGTGAAAATGGCGATTGTATACTCGTGGCTGATCATCATAAACTGCTGCGGGAGCACTGGAGATGCCAACATTTTCAGAGAAAGTGTAGTATCACTGGACAAAGCAGCCCGTTCACTCGTAGCTTCAGTTCAGTCGCCTATCGGTGAGGAGTCAAGCAATTGCTGATAAGGGAAGTGGGGACAAGGACGCTAAGTTAGTCTAGCGCCCCAGCCACCTTCCTCCAGGGCTGGGTCAGAGCTGGGTGGTTCCGACACAAGTCACGACACGCATGCACATCGCTAAGGTCGGCTTGGGTCATGTCACGTTCGAAGCAATACTCTTCCTGAATATAATATAAAGCAGAGGAGGCTCGTCATTTTGGCTGCTAGCTACCTTTCAGGAGCCCCCGGTTTTCGACCCTGGCGTGTACGGGAACGTCGCACGGTAATGGTTTGCAATGTCCCTGCGACTTGCTACCCATACGTTTTCCTTGCCCGCAATATACTGCATAAATCTCCTCAGGCTCTCCGACCGGCCTGGCTTACCCGCTATGCGTGAATGTAGAGGAATCGTCATCATCTTGCCTCCTTCTCGGTAGAGACAATCGAAAGTGTCTTTCAGATACTGCTCGTATGTCGCACCGTTCGAGCTGACAAACCCAGGAAGCATGTGGAACTTCCCGTCATTGCCTTGAGCTCGCTTCAGATCTACATCTGAAGCAAAATTATAAAGCGCAACTTACAGTCGTAGTTATACGGCATCATTAGTAGGCCTTCCCGCTCTTCGACAGGGAGTTTTTCCTCCCATGGAAGATCGATCCAATATGGCGAATCTTCGTTATACACCTCAGAGGTGTATAGCATCTTACGGCCCATCTCCTTCCACATGATTGGAAGCAGGCTGGCTGTGTTCGGTGTCCCCCTACCAAAATATGCGCCAACCGGGAATTCGCCTTCCGCTTCGTCAGCTCATAGACATATTAATGCATGGAGCCTTACCAGTCGTAGCCTCTAAAGCTTTGCAGGTCTTCTTGATGTATGCCTTGTCATCTTCTATGGAGTAGTCCCAGATGTCGAGCCACCTGTAGCCATGTGCTCCGATTTCATGGCCATCTCTTACACACGCTTTGGCAAAGGTGGGATTTCGTTCCATAGCCACTGCAATTGCCCAGAGAGTCATGTTCCAGCCGAACTCTTTCATGAGCCTCAGGATACGCCAGGCACCACAACGACTGCCATACTCGTAGTCTTGCTCACCATTCAAGTGGCGTTGTTCTCTGCCGCCTCCCGATGGGCCCTTCTCCCACAAGTACGGCTCGCTTGTGCCGTCACCGTCAAGAGGGTTTCGTTCACCACCTTCCTCATAATTGAGCACAAAGGATACGGCGATCCGAGCGCCGTTCGGCCACTGAGGGTCATGACCATCTTCTCCAAAGCCTTTGAAAGTATCAGCGATGCTGGTGAGCCTGAGGGCTACGTTGCAGACCTTCGAAGTCTCGAGGCAGCTGCAAGGACTGTTCAACATGAACCATGATGAATGCGCTGTTCGTTTCGAATTTCAAAAAAGCGATAGAATGCAGTTGCTGGGGATCAGCAGCCAGATGAAGCGTGCTGTCATATAAGGCCCTGCAAGAAAGCGCCAGAGCATCGGGAATAGCCTAGCCAGAACTTCTTGACTCAATGTATGCCGGAGGCTTTCCCGTCCATGATCTGACATCGATAAGACTTTTGTAGCCATTATAGGTAGTATTGATGTATAAGACCGCGGATGAAACGACCCCGAAGATACTTATCGGATTGCGGACCGCGGCACTCTTAACGTGCCCGTGCGCAGTGTGCCCCGCAGAACACCACATGCCCAATCTCAAAATGAGGCTGTACAGCGCCACGCAATAGCTCAATATTGATAGAAATATAGTTTTGTAGTAATTAGATGCTTGCGATCAACTTGTACTATCTATATTTTTGTGGGAGATTGACGTTGCGGCCACGTGATGTGACTTTGGCTGGAGTAGCAGATAGCTCATCTCCAGCTTGAACACCAGCGTGAGCAGCGCCAGCGCGTTTTTGACGCTTGTTACTTGGTGAGACTACTCGTGAGGCTTTACGCTTGCGTTGTTGAACTTGTTGGATAGATTTTTTTTGGTGTTGAGCTTCAACTTTGCGCGCGCGTTCAGCTGCTTTCTCAGCTCTCTCCTGCTCCCTGACGTCCTTGAGCCTCTGCCTTTCCACACGCTTCTCCTCGAGCTCAACTTGACGCTGCAGTTGAGCCTCCTCGCGCTGCTTTTTGGCCCGTGCTTTTTGGAGTTTCTCCCCCATCTCATCTCGCTCCCGTACTACTTCTCTAGCTCGAGCTTCACGCAGCTTGCGAGGAGACCAGTGGACGGCGCCACCGTGATACTCCTGGCGCTGTTGAAGGTCAAGAGCTTTGCCCTTCTTCTTGTGCTTCTTTTTGTGTTGAAGAGCCTCCTTTAAGCCCTCATTCTCATGCTTTAAAAGCTCATTCTGCACAGAGAGATGGTGAACGCTTGAACGCAGCTTTTTTGACTCAGTCTGTTCGGTATCCTTCACAACAGCTCAAACCAATCAATCCATCTTTCTCCAATCATTGTCAGAGAGCCCTGATGATGAGCTTCTCTCAGCTTCTGGCGTGCTGGCAAATCTACGAAGGATAACGTTGGCATCCATCGGCCAGATCCCAGTAGCTTCCAAGGCCTTCAATACGAGGCTCTCCGTGAAGGAGGATATCCAGGCGCTCCAGAAGAGTGGGAAAAAGTCCCCTTTCTTGATTGGAATAAGGCCTTGAGCTTTGTGGAGATGGTTGGTGAGCTCGTTGGAGTAGGCTTGAGAGACTGGCTTGAACAGCACTACATCGAGCGGCTGGAGCGTGTGAGTTGAATGGGGTGGAAGGACCATGAGAAGGATCCTGTGGCGATCACAGTAGTCGATAAACTCCATCGTGACATGAGATCCATGGCCATCAAGGATAAGTAATCTCCATCTACCTGATCGTTGCTTTGTACAGCGATCAAACACCTGCTCAAGCCAAGCTAGGCCTATGTTATCGTTTGACCAGTCTGTTGGAGATGATGAGACAAAGACCTCATGTTCTCCTGCCTTGATATCCTCTACCCAACTTGATTGTATAGCTCCTTTTGCAGCTGCGTATATGAGGCTTGGAGGCAGCGAGCTCCCATCGGCGCAACAGCAGGCTAGGAGTGTCAGAAACTCGCGTGATCCATCCTGGAGAGATGCTCGAACCTCTTTCTTCTCCCATTGACGCCTGCTGAATATTCTCTTGCTTCTGCCTATCAAGCCAATCAAGAAGCCCTTCTCATCCATATTGTATATATCTCAAGCCTCAAGGTGATATTCAGTGATGTTTTGATGCAGTAGCTCCAAGTAGAGACGGTATTTTGACTCAGAATCAGCCAGGTGGCGCGTACAATCCATGGCGGTGGTCCACTTTGAGATGAGATGGATCTCGTGCCGGTTGATGAAGCGAGTAACCCAGCTCTCGCTGAGCTGCTGACGGGCTACTTCTGATGAGAAATTCCTGATCATCTCCCTCGTAGGAGGTAGGCCTTGCTTAGTAAGCTTAGTGATATATCGTACAAGCTCTAACTCCTGTTCTGGGTTGAGAGCTTGCCTGCTGGCATGCCCAGCATCCCTAGGCCCTGTCACGCGTCTCCATCGCCGCCCCAGAGTTGACCGGTCAACGCCATGCTTTTCAGCAATTTCCTTCAATGTAAATTGTTCTTCTGAACCTCGCAATTTTAGATCCTCAATCGCCTCATCAATCGGAGCCATGGTCGTGGAGTTATCGCGCGTTGGAGTTGTGGTGTTGAGACGCGCGTTGGTGTTCTGCGGGGCACACTGTGAATCCGGGCACACTGCGCACGGGCACGTTAGCTTTGCTGCTGAATCCTTCGATCGTGAGTGAGCATTGCTGGTCATACACAAGGGCGAGGCAAGATCTGGGTGTAGTCGTTTCAAAAAAATTAAATTGATTTAATATACACAAGGAAGTTCTACAGCGCTCTTCTACGGTAGCATCACGACTAGTATGAGTCGAGGAAGCTCGCGCGCTGGGCGACACGGTTCAACTTCTCGATGTCGCGGCGGACTACGGGGGCCGCCTGCGCGCGGCGAGAGCGGCCCTGTGTGCATTGGCTGTAGTAGTCGTTCTGCTTGGTGCAAGTCCATCCCTGTGTGCAATGGGTGGGACCGGTCCAGCCGATGCCGCCGCAGCGACCGTAGGCCTCGGCAACGCTGGACGCAGCCGAGGACTCTGCGGGGGGTGTCGCGGGAGTGGACTCGACGGGGGTAGTGGGAGAGGACGTAGGGGGAGAAGCACTGGGGATGATGGCCACGCTGGTGCCAGTGGGAGTGGCATAGACGGGAGGGGAGCCAGTGCCGATGGGGACAGCAATGTTGGTGGCCTTGGAAACGACTGAGGTGGCGCTGGACGCAGGAGTGGGTGCGTTGCTGCCGCCGAGAGCGAGGATGCGGGCGGCGGCGGCCTCTGCAGCGACCATGACAATCGCCTGGGTGTTGCCGGTGGGAAGGTCGGGGTGGATGGAAGCGTCGACAACGAAGAGGTTGTCTGTGCCATAGACCTTGGTATCGGTGTCAACAACAACACCGTCGTCACCCTTGGTACCCATCTTGGCAGTTCCGACGTAGTGGCTGCCAGTCTTGAAGCTCTTGATCAGATCAGCAGCGGTGACGTTGGTTACACCAGTAGGAGGAACGATGCTGAGGGTCGAGTTGGAGCCGCTGGCCATCTGGAGAAGACGGTCCATCATCATGGTCATAGCCTCAGTGTCTTCCTCGGCGTTCATGTGGGGGTCCGTGATGAACTCAGTGGCACCCTCAGCTGTGATACCGAGCGCACCGACGGAGAGAGCACCATGAGTAAGGTAGACCTTCATACTGATGGTGTTGTCGGAAGGTCCGTTGCAAGTGCCCTGGAAGAACATCTCGTTGCCCTTGGAGGTGGTGACAGACGACCACCAGTTGAGACGCTGCCCAGACTGGGCAAGGATACCGGAGCCCTTGGCGAAGAGGTCGACAGTCGTCTGGTCGGGATCGGTGAAAGCAGTCTCGGCGGTGGAGGACATGTTAGTGCTGGTCTTGAACTGAATTGTGAAGATGGGGTGGTCCTTGATCTCAGCGCCGACAGGAAGATCGATCCAGTCTGCCTCGGCAGGGAGAGTGACGCCGCTGGAGCCAGACTGGACGATCTTGAGCTGCGCAGCGGGACCGATGCCAGAATTGAAGAGAATGCGAGGCGTGGACATGGAACCAGCAGCAAGAATGACGCTGCCACCAGCGTTGACGTTGTAGATGACGCGCTGGCCTTCAGCTGTCTCAATCTCGATACCACTGACAGACGAACCCTCGCGAACGGCACGAACAACCTTGGTGTTCAGCATAAGCTTGAAGTTGTCGAGCTTCTGAGCAAGAGGGAGGTACGTCCTGACGGGCCCGGAACGGAGACCATCGGCAATGTTCCAGGGAGGGCGGCCGAAGACGTCAGTCTTGGAGTTGGGGTCCTTGACAAAGTCAGTCTCAGCCCAGCCCTGAGCAGCGAAGAACTTAGAGAGGACGTTGTATGCCTCATCGTTGTAGCGCTTGCCGTCCTCGCTGCTGTAGGTCTGACCGGGGTTGCGTTCCCAGACGCGGTCGGCTGCAGAAGACACATCAGCAGACTTCCAGCCCGTTGGCCACTTGTCGTCAAAGTCACGGTCCTGGGGCCTGACGAACATCATGGCGTTGACGCTGGTACCACCACCAAGAAGGCAGCCGGCCATGTCCGCGGTGTCATCGCAGTAAGCAGGCTTGCCGACGTCGCTGAGGTAGTAGGCGAAACCGGGCACATCGTACATGGAGACGGTGTCGTTCCAGGACATCTTCTCAGTGTAGCCTGTGAATGCATAAGAAGGACCACCACGCTCGACCAGCAGGACGGAGGCACCGCTTTCGGCAATCCTCTCAGCAGCGATGATACCAGCGGGACCAGCTCCAGCAATAATGTAGTCATAAGTGGCATTTCCCACAGTCGCTGTGGTGTTACCCGCGGCAGGTGTGGTGGAGTTTCCGCCGCTGATGGGTGTGGTAGTGTTGCCGGAGCCAGTGCTGCCCTCAATAGCCATTGCAGCCCAGGTCTCGAAGTCCACGCTGGTGGCGTTTGACATGGGCAGACCAAATGCACCAAAACCAGCAGAGTGGTAGGTAAGGGTGGAGGAGGCAGTCGCGGGGTCAGTGAGAGGATCGCTTGACATAGCCCAGCCAACGACGTTGGTGCTGGGGGCGTCGTAGATAACCAGACCAGTGGCAACGTCGTCGCTGATGCAGTTCTTGCACAGGAAAGTGTACGAGAAAGCAGTGTCGTTGACGTATGTACCATCAGGGATAGGACTCATGGTGAAATCGCCGGTGCTGACTGCAGGATTGGTGTAGCCTGTCGCCTTCCTGAACGAAGAGACGATCTCGCCTTCGTTGGGCCATGCAACGACGAGCAGGTTGCCGGTCATGGACTGACCCATGCTGAAACCAGCCCATCCGCCTCCATTTGTGATGGGGGCCTGGATCTGGGCGATGAAGTCGGTGGTAGGGTTCTCGGGCAGAGCAATACCGAATGTGAAACCAGTCTTCGCATCAGTGTACCCACTGAAGTCGATACCAGTCTTGGCGTCAGTATAAGGAGCCGATGTCTGCGCAACCACTTGGAGCGCGAAGAGTGCTGTAGAAAGGATGAAAGAGCGTGCCATGTCGACAAATTAGTGTCGTTCGAGGGAAAGAATGTGGTATGAAGGCACGGCCTACAAAAAGAATGGCAAGCCGTCAAGGCTGTAAAAAACGGTTGAACAAAAGAATGAACGAAGCAAACAAGTTGATGGTCATCTCAAAGGGTGCGAGCTGTTGTTATGTATGCATCTGAGTCTTCGCCTGCGGGTCTAAGCCATCCTCAATCTATCGTTCCAGGTTTTGAGTCCTCCAGGAACGGATCTCCAAAAAGCCATGCTCCGGGAAACAAGCTCATGATGCAGCCTCACGAAGGCAGCATCCCAGCTTCTAGATAATGCAATCCAGAAATGTGGTTCTCCAGCGCGCTACGCATGTCAAAACTGGTCGTTGCCGACACTAGCGTGGGAGGTTAATTAACAGCCACGCAAACGGGGCAGCTTTTAGTGGAGAGCGGAAATGCTTGGGCCCGTAACGCTGAATACGGCCTTTATGATTCGCGATCAGGACTTCATCGGTTCGGCAAGGGTGTTTCGGATGTTGTGTGGATCTGGTCGTTTCGTTTGAAACGCACGGCCGAGTCAAGTAGGTAACGCAGGACATGTCTCCTCGCAATCTCATGAGCTGTCAACAGATGATTAGAAACATCAATAACCTCACTGCCCGGCACTCGTAGCTGTGCTTGTCCATGTGCACATGGAATATATTGAGGAGACGCAACAGATAAGAAAGTTCGAAGACAACAGAGACGGAAATGACGGTGGAGAAGAGATTTTGAGCAGTTAATCAAACAACGAAATTCGAACAGTTCGACAGTCAGACCCACGACAGCGCCTCGTGCGCGGCTACAGCACCCTGGTGTCGGGAGGTGACAGCGGGTCTGGAGATGAACTGGAAGCAATGGCGATATGAAGGCCCAGCTCCGGTTCATGTCGCCCTGCGTCCAAGGAGACAGGTGCCAGGCTTTGATGTGGGCTCCAGTGTCACCTGGATATCCTGGTCTGTCGCTCGAGCCAGCTTGGCGTGATGAGGCTGAATCTGATTGACAAAGTAAGCTGATGGTTCTGACACGGCACGCGTTGGGCCCTCGAGTGCTCCACAAACAGGCAGCGACCAAATGAGCCTAAAAAGGAAGTACAGTCTCATGCTGTTACCTGTTGATAAGCGAGTCGAAAGTCGGTTGCAGAGGCAAAGGTGGGGAAGTTACAACCTCGGCCCGTCTCACCCCAAGCTTACGTTCACCAACTAACGTGTCTGTGCGCAACTCGCCCAGAGTCGCAACGCGCCGAGGAACTTCACATTGGCTACCCACAAACATGAGATTATTGAGCCACATACAATAGATATTATCGCGAGATTTTCTTGTAAATTAATCTATAGAGGTAACTCTACAGCTTTGCCTATCTAAATCTCCCCGGAGTATTTATAGTCCGGCCGCGGCGGGTGAATGTTGGTAGAGGTGCTGGTGCAGCCACCTCCTTAGCAGCACCCCCAGCAGCACCACCCACACGTCGTTTTTTTGCCTGAGGCTTACGGGTCCGAGACTTGGAGTCCTCGTGATCACGTTTCTGGCGTTGTTGCTGCGATTTTTTGGCGTCGCGGTCGCGTTTCTGAGCCTCGCGTTCGGCAGCTTTCTCAGCCTTCTCCTTCTCCCGCACCTTCTTGAGTCTTTCACGCTCAACCTTCCTCTCCTCAGCCTCCTTAGCCCGTAATAGTTTAGCAGACTCCCTTAACTGCTTCATCTCAACTCTGTCTAGCTTTTTCTGCTTCTCATCCCGCTCCTTCACCATGTATCGAAACTCAGCCTCGCGGATCTTTCGAGGGGAGTAGTACATAGCCTCAGCCTCGTACTCCTTCCTCTGTTGAAGGTCAAGGGGGCCCTTATGCTTATGACGCTTCGAATGAGGCTTAGCGCTTTCCCGTAGTCCCTCATTCTCATGCCGTAGTAACTCCTTTGAGGCATGGAGGTGAAAGATCGTAGACTTGATCACCTCTGCCTCAGGAGCTTGAGGATCGATTGAAGCGTCTACGAGGTGCCTTATCGAAGTCCTGTTGACGTCACTGAGCGGCGACATTGCACCTGTTGGCTCTAGAGTTGAGGTACGGAAGTTTTCGAGTACTGTGTCAGGATTGGGAGGATTGGTTGGTTGGTTGGTATTCGATTTTCGTCCATAGGATGGGGATTAAGTCCACCATCACCGCCTCCCGAAGGACATATAGGACGTGCTAAGCTATGGAATTACAGTGCTGCCACACTACCTTAGAAAGCATTTCTTGCCTGCGCGGGTATTGCTACCATTTCAGAACTACAGCTCCCCTTCCAATTGGGGAGACTGAGCAGTGTGTGTACATCAGGGTGGTTCCCTTGTGTGTATTCAGAGGCGGTTTGAGTGCCATGAGAGAGAGTAGGAAAGAGTAGGTGGGTGTGAAGAGCCGGTGCCCTGCCGAATCGAAGCCGTGGCTCTGCGCGAGGAGAGCCTTTGTACTAGGCTTGGCCATGCCTGTGTCTGAGGAGATAGGTGTAGTAGGTAGGCAGAGCCAGGCCTGTCCTTCTTCTTTATCCCCAAGGGTCGTGAAATCTAAGGCCATGCTGGCTGCCTTGTTTGCGTGTTGTGTCAGGTCTGGGACGCTGACAGTCAGTCTTCAGAGAGCTGAAAGCAGCTCTCATCGTTGTGGGTGTGGAGAGCCGGTGCTCTGTCGAATTGCGCCGTAGCTCTTCGCGTGGAGAGCCTTGCGGTAGGCCTGGCGATGCCCTTATACTGCAAGAACAAGGAGTGGCAAAACTGTCTCCTTGTCTTGGTGGTGGTTGTGGCCTTCGACCGAACGTGAAAATCCGAGTAGCGCACGGGCCATTTTGAAGAGAATTCAGCTCAGCGAAGAGCTGAAAGACAAAAGAGGGCAGCGCGCCTGCCACAACGCCTGCAGCGGGGAGAGGACGTTGGGAAACAGATTTAAGAAGGCATTTGAGTCGTGTTTGAACGAAAAATCGATGGAAATCGACCTTTCGCTGACCTGGAAAAGTTGATGTTCGGGCAGGATTGAGAGGATTCACCCCAGTTGCCTTAAAGGCCTTCAAAATATGCTCCTTGGTGAAGGAGGCTTCCCAGGCAGGCTTGAAAAGGGACCAGAAGTCACCCTTCTTCACAGCTGCTTGCCCTTGGCTGCGTTGAAGGTGAAGTTGTAGCCTATCAGAATAGGCAGATGAGAGGGACTTAAACATTACCACATCAAGCGGCTGCGTTGTATGGGTACTGTGGGGAGGTAGTACTAGTAAGTGTATGTTGTTACGCTTACAGTACCTAAGAAACTCCATAGTAACGTGAGATCCATGGCCATCAAGGATGAGTAGTCGACTCCGGAGGCGTGCTTTCTTCTGGGTGAATCGATTGAACACCTGTTCGAGCCATGCAAAGCCTAGCGTATGGGTAGTCCAGCCAGAGGGACTTGAGGTGATGAGGACTGAGTCCTCACCTGCTTTGATATCGCGTACCCAGCGATCGTAGATGGCTGAGCGAGTCGATTGATATATGATCGCAGGCGGCAACGCACTCCCATCCGCACATATAGCTGCTACAGCTGTGATCCACTCACGATTGCCATCTTGAATAACTCCCTTACGTCCTCCGCGATCGTACATGTCCTTGCTGAAGATTCTCTTACTTCTACCTGGTACTCCTATAAGAAAACCCTTCTCATCCATGTTGTAGATGTCCCTTGGTAGGATGTGATAACGCTCCATTTTAGTTGACAGAAGCTTGAAGTATGACTCGTATTTTGGTACTGAATCGGCCTTGTGACGATTGCGATCTAGTCCAGTCGTCCAGTGCGATGCAATCTCAGACGAGTGACGCCTCATAAACCTCGTCACCCACGACTGTGAGGCCGGCTTTCCAGCTATTTCACCAGCGAAATTTTGTACCATGGTCCTTGTAGGTGCTAGTCCATCCTCGGTGAATTGATTGATGTACTGTATAAGCTCTAACTCTTCGTGGGGGTTGAGCAATTGCTTGTTGCGATAATAGGTGTTATTGCTGCGCTGCACACCCCGGTGCCTCCGCGACAACGTACTGCGACTCACATTGAACTGATCAGCAATTTCTGTATACGTAAAATGTTCTTCTGGTTCTCGCGATTCAATTGCTTCAATCGCGACATCAATTGGATCCATGATCGTTGAGTTATGACGCGTCGTGATAGTCGTGTTGAGTTTGTTATAATGTTGCGCACGGGCGGGTTGCGACTCTGGGCGAGTTGCGCACAGACACGTTACAACATGGAGTCTCCCGGATCTGGGTTATGACGATGTTTCATTGTAAACACCTCAACGTCAGTATTGATACCGTCTCGCAATGGCTCCCAAGAACAATGTTCCGGCATACGTGCTCGGTGTCGGCATCACCAAGTTTATCAAACCACGCCAGCAGCGTGCTTACCCAGAGATGGGCTACGAAGCGGGCGTGAAAGCAATGCTGGATGCACAGATCAACTACGATGATGTGGAGACCGGAGTTGCATGTTACTGCTATGGTGACACGACAAGCGGGCAGAGAATCTTCTACCAGTTTGGCATGAGCACGTATGTCTGAGAGACTGAAACGGAAATCAGGTACGAAGTCGACTGACCTCACCAGCATCCCCATCTACAACACCAACAACGCCTGCGCTACTGGTTCGACAGGCCTGCACCTTGCACGTACTCTGATCAAGAACAGCGCAATCGACTGTGCTCTTGTGATTGGGTTTGAGCAAATGCAGCCTGGTTCCATCAAGTCGGCGTGGAGCGATCGGCCCTCGCCCATGGGGCTGTCCATGAGAATGATGGCAGATACTCGTGGTGTTGATAAGTCACCGCCCAATGCCCAGTACTTCGCTAACGCCGGGAAAGAGTACATGGAGAAGTACGGTGCCGAGGAGCGTGACTTTGCCGAGATTGCCAGGATCTCGCACGCGCACAGCCAGAAGAACCCCTACGCCCAGTTCCGAGACGTTTACACCCTGGAGCAGATCGAGCAATCGCCGATGATCCATTACCCTCTCACCAAGCTGCAATGTAGCCCCACGAGCGACGGCGCAGGTGCCGCAGTTATTGTGAGCCAGAAGTTCCTAGACGCACGACCGCACCTGAAGAGCCAGGCGATCTTAATGGCAGGCCAGAGTCTCCTCACAGACTCCCCACAGCTGTACTCCAAGTCTTCCATGGACCTCGTGGGCTACGATATGACCAAGCGAGCAGCAAAAGCCGCGTTCGCAGAGGCAGGAATCAGTCCCAAGGACGTCAAAGTCACAGAGCTGCACGACTGCTTCTCTGCAAACGAGCTGATCCTCCTCGAAGGCCTGGGTTTCAGCGAGCCCGGAAAAGCACACATGATGGTGCGCAACGGCGACATCACATACGGCGGCAAAGGGCCCATTGTGAACCCGTCTGGTGGCCTTATCAGCAAAGGACATCCGCTCGGCGCGACAGGGCTGGCACAGTGCGCAGAGCTGACCTGGCAGCTTCGTGGCTGGGCAAACAACCGGCTGGCTGATTCTCCGGACGTCGCGCTGCAGCATAATCTGGGGCTGGGTGGCGCTGTGGTGATCACCGTTTACAAACGTGCTGATGGGCAGAAGGCGGTCAAGATGAGCGATGAAGAGGTGAAGAAGGTAAGCCAGTTCGACTACAATCCAGCTGTCGAGGCCCGGTACGTGACGAAGGAGGATGGCGACAAAGTGAGGTCCAAGACGGTGCGAAATGAGTATGCGCTGGGTGATACGCTTGAGAAGATCCAGAGTCGACTGTAAAGTTATTGCCGGAAATTTTGACGGGACGCCTATCCTTGAACGCAGCAGATTCACTTTTGGCGACAGGCGCAGTGTAAAAGGCTATCGAGGCTCAAGGCTCAAAAGTTGCCGTCACCAACAAGGGCAATAAGTACGCAAATTCAGCTTGGCTCTACTTTCTGCATTATGTCAAATGGAGTCATACGCAACGTATCACAGACGACAATTCTCTTCCTTAAAACCTGACTCCTCAATGTGACCTGAACTCATTCATCATACCCCTGATAGCCTTAACGATCGCATGTCGCCCGTCCCAGATTGGATACACAATGACCGCGAACATCGCCGCGAAGTGCCACATGATCGCCACCGTAACCCACCCATCGAAAAACGTCCTCGTAAAGATGTAGTCCCTATACAGCGGCATCGGCCACAGCACGATAGTAGTGAGGACATTGACCACAAAATATACGCTCGCAATTTTGAACCACCGCCGTACATGTCGGAGTGTCTCCTCGTCGAACGGATGCACAACTTCGTCAAGTGGTGTCTGCGCATTAGAAACATGGTGGATTGGTGTTCTGTGCTCGCCCTTTTCGTGAGCGGGATTGAAGACAACGCCCTTCGACTCGTCCAAGACCTCGTTCGAAAGACTCTCTGGTGGCGAGCTCTCTCCTGAGCGCGTCTTGTCTTCAATGAGATCGATGCGCAGGAACTCGCGCCAGTCGAATTTGCTCGGCTTGAGGAGTGAGATGACAACCGAGTATAGTGCTGGCGAGAAGAATGACACGCAGGCGCCGTAAAGTCCCGGTAGTTGGATTTGGGTGGTGTTGATGTTGATTGCGCCGCCCCAGTACCACGACAGACTGAGCCACGTTGCGACTCCGGACGCGAGGCCAAGGATGGGAGCGAGGAGGGCTGCAAGGCGTGTCTGGCGAGACCAGAGGAGCGTGAGGATCAGCGTTATAATGCCCGGGCAGGCGATGATAGGCCGGAAGTAGGTGGACCAATTGTTTGTGGCACCGGCGTACTCCAGCATTATCGCAAAGCCGGCCATGAAGCATCCGTGAATCACGACACCCCAGTGGCTGACGGAGAGAGTTTTGCGATCCGAGGCTTTGGGGTTGATGTATGTGCGGAAGAAGTCGAGGGAGATGATGCTGCTGACAGCGATTACTGATGACGACACAGTGCTTGTGATGGCCATGAATACAAGAACAAGGAGGCCAGTAGTAGCGCCATGGCCGAGAAGAGAGCGTAAAACATAAGGCATCACCAGGCCAGAGTTTACTTGCGTCAGCGTGAGGGTATTGGGGTAGTCAAACCAGATCGGTGTGTGTTCGATGGCGCGCGCGCTGAGGCCGATAATGGTTCCTGTGCACCATGGCACAGCAAGTATGACGATGGACACAAGCATATAACTCGGGACGGTCGACTTGACATCTGAGGCGAACGACTTCTGCCAAAACGCGGTGTCCATAAGAACCAGCGCAAGGTTACCGAACTTCAGAACCAGACCAAACAGAACAGCTACAAGACGATTAGAGTGGTTCCATCAAGGACAATGCTGCACTTACAGCTTTTAGACTTGAGCGTCAAGAGTGAGCCCTCATAATTACCCGGAATGTAATCGTTAGTCGCCTTGACCTTCTCGTACAAGCCAGACACGCCGCCGATGTGCTTGTTAGTAAGCACTGCTAACGAAAAGTAGATCAAAAGGATGAGTGCCACAACAGTATGGAGAAAGTCAGTCAGGAACGTAGCTTTCAGACCACCCATAACTGTGTAGATCACGACTACCCTATGTCAGCCTCCTGGTCTCGAGATTAGGATGAGACCTACCTCCAGCAGGAATAAGAATACACGCGGCAACAACATGCATTCCAGTCATTCCAGTGACCAACTGTGCACCAGCCAGGATCATACTTCCACAGCCGAAGATGTTGTTGATCAGGTTCAGCAGGATGAACAGCCAGTGCACGTATTTGCCGTAGCGGATCTTCATGATCTCGAGTGAAGTATGCGCATATGGTACTCTGAGCTTCGCAACGATACCGAGCACTGCCATCAAGGCAATCTGGAAAGAAAGGCCGCTCGCCCACCAGATTGGCAGTGCAATGCCCCATTTGTACGTGTATGCTGCAGCGAAAACACTTTCGTTGATCCACATCCTAGAGTTGTAAGTCTTGGCTGTAATTCGAAGCTCTCGCAGGCTCACCAGCTCGAGAACACAGCCGAAGCTGTCAGCCCGGTACCGACTGATCGGTTGGCGACCATGAACATTTCAGACTCATCGCTATCTTCTGAAAGGTACCGCTTCTGAATCTGCACTGCAGCGACGATGATTAAGCAAAACAACACCGAGAGGCCAATGATAATGCCATAGCCCTCGGCTTGGGTCAGTAGCTGAACAGCCATCCTTGCTTTTCAGAAAGCAAGCTCTAGTATAGGGTTCGGCAGGCTACAACAAAGAATAAGTGACAATAATGACCAAGAGCTATCGAGGAGCCTTGAGTACTTGGCCTTTTTTCCGAAGCTTGACATTCATATGCACTACCGTTGACGTGCAGACCCACGCACATGGTATCATCGAGTAGTAGCGCCGAAGATCGCTGTTATCAGCAACGTGGGGAACAGTCTGCTGGGACGATTACCTCCGATAGGATCGCCAGACGGTATTTAGATTTTGGGGAACCTCAACGATGGTTGCTGTGAGGTTCATCATAGGCCTAGCGCCATTGCGCTATGCATGTGGGTCAGCACGTCAGAGCGCAGTCTATCAACGTCAGTCTCATGCAAGTACATCAAGTTCGGGGGCGCTGAGAAGTTTGCTGTTGAAAGGCAGCTAGTTCAGCATTGATGTCCATGTTCCGGGGATGAAATGTCGCCAACCGTCAGACTATTGGGGCATAGAAGTTGAACTTTTCCAAAGGATCAACCTCTCTCTTCAATTTCCGCAGCTTTTCCAATCTCCAAATCTCATGCCCATACAATTCTTCGACACTTTCGTCACCACGAGCGTAGTTCACGTATGCCTTCAACGTAGATCCGCTGCCGTTCAGGAGAGCATCTCGGATCCGGGTGTTGTAGTCATTTGCGGTGGCATCAAGATCTGCATTTGGCGCATATGTTAAAAGAGGTGATATGAGAAGCTTTCCAGCTCGATCTGGATACGCAGTACTGTTGGCATCGATGGCTTCGACTCGTTTCGTGGCATAGCCTTCAAATAACATGACAGAGCTGGAAAACGAAGATGGAATGCCAGCAAAGATGTCGAATGCTCTGCGGACGAAAGGGATCTCGTAACGTTCGAGTGACACTGGTATCAATTTTCGAGAAAAGCCTTTTGCACACGCTGGTCCATCTTTGGTGGCCTGTAGATGTATATTCAATCCAGTGAGGTCAGTGACGCTGGAGGCTACGGTAACTGGAGAAAGCATGTGAAGCGGATCCGTGTATTCGGTTGGAATCGAGGAGCCTTGGTAGTATATCCACACCGTGATGATGGGCTAAGTTCGTCAGCAAGGGTTACGCCGACATGTGAAGTCCTGCTACTTGCCTGTTCCCTGTCAACAGCAGGATTCGACGCAAACGTGAGAAAGTAACTCATATCAGCAGGTCGGTCAGGTCTGTCCAAAACTTCGTTTGCGAGGATAAACAAAGCTTCCAGCTTGTCTTGCGTGAAAACGAAGTTGCTAGTGGCCCACTGCTGTGTAGGCTCGACATCGTATATTCGTAGTTTCGCCTGAGTCACAATGCCAAAGTTATGCCCAGCTCCTCGAATAGCCCAGAACAAGTCAGGATGTTGCTCCGTTGATACGGTGATCACGGTACCGTTTGCAAGCACAAGCCGAGCAGAGAGGAGCTGATCAGCAGCAAGACCATAACGTCCTTGTAGCCAACCATGGCCTCCGCCTAAGATAGGTGAGATGTAGCCAACGCAGTCGCAGCTTGTGGTCATTGTCTGTTTGCCTCGGGCCCACAGATATGACAACAGATCTCCGTTAATTACCCCTCCCTCGATCACAGCTGCTCGGCCGTCATCGACGATGGTTATGTTATTCATCTGGCCGAGATGAATACCGACACCATTCTTCACATTGCCGACTAAGGATGTTTGCCCATGGCCACCCGAGATAGCAAGGAAGGGCTTGCGTTGTTGGTTCGCATACAAGATCTGTAGGTGGTCAGCATCCCACTGCGTCCTGGAGTCGTAAAACCCCACACTGTTCTGAACATCTGCCTCCATTGCAACCTGAACAATCACACTGTAGCTCGGTGTATCAGATGAACTCCAGCGCAGACTGGCGTTGGCGAACGCAGATGAGCCTGGGAAGAGGATTTGAGCTCGATCATCGAGTGAGGCTGCGAATCTGTCGTGTGCAGATCGAAGACTAAACAGCAATGGAGCGATTATAGCAAGCAATATTGGAAGCCATCGTGCGCTTGAATAAGCCATTGCAGTGACTTTTCAAAATCGAGGACCTCGAAGAAGGAATGCTTTTCCTCTGCAGACGTATGTGCGGAGCTGACTGCTTTGACAGTCGTCTTACTCTCGCTCACCCATGTACCACAATCCCCACTTTGTAACACCATGATGCATATGCAGAGCGACATTGGAGATGACTGTGCAGGCGACGTCTCCTTGAGATCCATACACGGGCGCCGAGAAGTGTAGCTGGAGTCTTGGGACGTAGATCGGCACAACCAAGAGATCTCAGTGGTACTCTCCAAAGCGGTCCCAGGAAAGCACTCAGTCAAATACACATGCCTCGTCGTTTGAGGCGCGATCAACCAATCAATCGACCAAGGTATAGACGCTGCATGCCAAGGCTGACAGAGATCTGAGGGACGCGAAGATCGCATGTGAGAACTAGTAAGACCATGATAAATGCCTTGGCATGATGCCTCAACTGAGAGAAGAGGTGATGAAGGTGTGATGGATCAGCCTGAAGCGAAGGCGCGCTACGGTAGCGTGTCTTTAGCGCGTCTAGCCGCACCTGCCTCTCCTCGCGGTACCTGGCAACGAAATAACTAGGTACAGGTTGCGGTACGCTAACCATGGTAAGTGAATCTCTGATGTATTTTGAACATCTACAAAGAAAGGGTATACAGTACGAACACAGTTCAACAAGAACAAAAAACTGTGGCCATCGCCGACTACCATGTGCGCCCTGACCTCCATGGTAACGTGCACCTGAACGCCATGAACCTTTTTCGCACACGAAACTTCTAAGAGATCATTGGTAAAATTTCCAGTTCGCTTCCTTGCACTTCCAACCTTTTGTGACATCTTGAATCCTGTCCACCATCCATCCACTTGTCCACTGTTGTACACTGTCCTTCATCTCAGTCACCTTGCCGAGCTTGATGACTTTGCCGAGACGACACTCACCGTCGCCCTGTGCAGTATAGCGCCACTGCAGGCAGTCCTCAACTTCGGTGCAGAGCTTCTTGCAGGACTCGGGGGTGTCAGCGCCGTCTTTAACCAGTGTACCGATCTTGGCCCAGTCCACTGCCTCTTGCGTCCCATCTTTCTTTTCGTCTCGTCGGCCAGGCGGTGAGGCAGCCTTCCCCAACTTCTCCCTGGCCTTCCGCACATCGTCGTCTTTCAACTGCTTCTGGCGGCCCTGCGGTGCAACGATCTTCGCGTCCGAGGCCAGGTTATCCCAATTCTCCTTCCGCGCTACTAGGTGTGGCTGCACATACTCCTCGAAGGCGTTCTGGTAGAGGTATGGCTTCTCCCACCCGTGAATTTCGGTCCAGTTCTTTTGCATGTCCCAGTCCTTGTCCAGCGCCTCCTTGTCCATGTGGTGCCAGGATACGACCGGTGTGCACCACTGCTTTGGTGTGTAGTCTAGGGTATTTGGCTGCTCGCCCTGAATCAGTGGCCACGAGGTGTAGAGTTCGACATGTGCGTCTGCAAGTGCGGTTGCGAGGACCATGTCACCACAGCACTCCTTACCAACGCGCGCCTCCCACTCGCTTGCATAGCGCTCGTCGTACGACTTGGCGTATCTGCGTAACGCGCCTTGTGAGAGCAGGATGCCAGAACCGCGCTGGGCGAACTGCACGTTGTTGAGGAAAGACTGGGCGCCGCTGTAGTACGGTATCCGGTAGTCCAGCCTGCCCACCCACTGCAGCAGATTGGACCAACTCAGGCCTGTGTCTGCCTCGATGAAAACGTAGAATCTGGCGTGCGGGTTCATCTGGTATGCCTGGTACACCATGGGCAGTATCTTCCACTTGTCCAGGTCCTTCGTCTTCTTTGCGTCTGGCTTGTACTCGGCATCAGCCTCGATGATCTTGTACTCGCGGAACTCGTTGTGATTCTGCTTCGATTCAGGGCTGACAGCGCGGAGCGCATCGTAGATAGGGATACCACCAACCTCGCCGGTGTGGTCGCTGAAGATGGCGAAGTTGGGCACGCAGGAGAGGAGGCCGAGAAGGTGCGCGGAGAGCTTGTTGTAGACCTCCGCTTTCGACGTCTTGACAACAACCATGACATGTGCGGCGTTGCGGACGTCCTTGCAAAAACCGAGGACTGGCGCAGTGGAGTACGTAGCTGGGGCGACTGAACTGGTGGGGGTCGAACTGGGGTTGCAGACGTGTCGACAAGGAGAGTTGTAGGCACAGGAGTCGCGCTTGCTACCACACCGCTCACAGTCTTGCCATTCTTGTCGTCCCACCTACCTCCATCTTCGTCGTGCCCAGGCGTCGATGTATGTTTTGCCCCGTGACTCGTCTTGTCGTCCCATTTGTGGCTGTCTAGCTTTGGCGAGTCTCCATGCAATGTCGGTGTCGGTGCGATCTTCGGGGTTGTCGGGTATGATGTTTGGGTAATGGGCGCGGGTGCAATGGGGTCGTGAAGCTTCACCTCACCTGCAGGGTGTTTTATAATGGGTAACGAGGGCTCGGCGAGCGGGTGCGGGAGGCCGAATGTCCAGAGGAAGCTAATCAGCGAGAGGGTAAGGACCACGACGGCAATGCGGGAGGGAGTGAAGAGCGGCATTGTGGGAATCGCCGGGTTGGAATGGAGTTGGTGGTAGAGGCGGCGTGTCGAGCGCTACATCAGCGCAGTCGTTTTGTTGTCATGGCGGTGCTGGCAGTCGCGAAGGTTGAGGTGTGAGGAAGGTACCCTCGAGGCGGCGCGTGCCGACTGCCGAACCTGGTGGCACCTGCCGTTCTGGAACCGTGATGACGCCTGCACCAGAACACCTACACTGTTCTAATAACAGAGCCTAAGATGCCAGCGAGGGTTGAGCAAGATGTTTTGACGATAGATCACGATAAAGCCAAGGCTCTACGCGCCATCTCGATGCATGACGCGTGATGCGACGCCCTACCGAGACCACCGGGTCAATGCACGCGTCGGGTCAATGCACGATTTCCCCACTTTCTCAACACCACAAAATGAAGCTGTACAGCCACGCACAAAAGCGATCATCGCGAGAAAAGTTCGTGGGGTAATGTATTGGTGTATGCAAAAATCCTCTGTGAAGGACTAATAATTGCGAGTTGCGGTGCGGCCGCTGCGGGTGGTGACTGTGCGGGAGGGTGGAGGAGGCTCCTCCACAACAACACCACGCCGCGCACACGCAGAACGGCTCTTTTTTGTACAGACTTTTGCAGGTGCTTTCTGTGATGCCTTACGCTTGCCCGATTGGGATAATTGTATAGATTTAGCAGCGTCGCGCTCTTGCTTTTTGCGCTCGCGATCGGCAGCTTCTTCTGCTCTCCTCTGCCTCGAGGCCTCAAGGCGCGCAGCGTACGCAGCAGAGCGTCTCTCTCTCTCTAAGTTGTTGCGTAGCGTTGCAGCAGCTCGCTCCTCGCGTCGATGGTGTTTTGCCACTTCTTCTTCGAGTCTCTTCGCCTCATTGAGCCTGTTGCGATGACGTGCGTCGCGTACTTTGCTGGGGAAGTAGAGGGCTTCGCTGCGTCCCTTCTTCCATTGGCGTAAGTCAAGAGTCTCCCGCTTCTTCTTTAAGGGGTTTTGTGCAGCAACTGCTGCAGAGAGTCCTTTGTTTTCAGCTGTAAGTATCCCACAAGAAGCAGAGAGGTGGTGGATAGTACGGCGGAGCTGCCTTGCGTCATCTAAGGTGTTTTCACCCACAACAGCTTTGTATAATCGATCAATTGAGCGCCAATCGTGGGCCTTAATGGGCGGAGGGGTCTCATACTCACTGTCGCTAACATCGTCCCATCGGCTGAGTACTACGTTAGGGTTGAGCGGCCATATAACGTGTTTCACCACCTTCCCGGCCACACCACCATCCCGTCCACCCCACCAAAATCCTACGCGTCGCGCCCACGTCAACCCCAATGACTCAACAACCACAGCCTCAATTGCCTCAAAAAGAAGGCAGACTTCTACTTGCTGCACAGGCCTATCAAGATAGACGCGTCAAGTCTCAACGCAGGGCTTCAAACCTCTACAATGTTCCACGAACAACGCTCCGCGACCGCCTCTCTGGCTCACAGCCAAAAGCTGTTGCCCACCTCCACCAGCGAAAGCTACAGACAAATGAGGAGCAGTCTCTTGTAGACTGGATCCTAGACCTTGACCAACGTGGCTTTCCCCCCAGATTATTGACGTGCGACGTATGGCGGACACTCTACTCGCTAGCCGCGGCCAAAATCCACCTCCACCACCTGTCAGCAAGAACTGGGTGTCACGATTTGTCAACACCCAGCCTACACTCAAGACCAAGTGGAATAGGAAATTCCATTCACAGCGTGCTCGCTGTGAGGATCCTATTAGGATTGGCGCATGGTTTAGGCTAGTAGAGGAGACACGCGTCATGTATGGGATACCTGATGAGGACATCTACAACTTTGATGAGACTGGGTTTATGATGGGTGTCGCCTCAACGTCTAAGGTCGTCACTAGCTCTGACACAGTTGGTCGTGCTACTGTTATTCAGCCAGGCAATCGCGAGTGGGTGACGACGATTGAGTGTATCAACGCGTCAGGTTGGTCTATCCCACCGTTTATTATACTATCAGGGAAGCTCCACCAAGCTAGCTGGTATAAGGACCTACCACTTACCTGGACTCTTGCAGTCAGCGACAACGGCTGGACAACAGATGAGCTAGGTCTTGACTGGATAAAGCACTTCAACAGACATACACAGACTCGCTCGTCAGGGGCTCGTCGGCTCCTTATCCTTGATGGTCACAGCAGCCATGCTACACCTGAGTTTGATCAGTACTGTGCAGACAACCTGATTATTACTCTCTGTATGCCTCCTCACACCTCACACCTTCTTCAGCCACTTGACGTTGGCTGCTTCTCTCCTCTTAAGACAGCGTATGGACACCAGGTAGCAGAGCTTGCCCGCCAAAGAGTCTTCCACGTTGACAAGCCTGAATTCCTAAGGATATACCCACAGGTCAGGCTGACAACACTGTCAGAGCAGAATATCAAGGCTGGTTTCCAGGCGACAGGACTTATCCCACATAGTCCAGAGCGTGTCCTATCTAATCTGACTGTAGTAGTCAGGACACCATCACCACCAAAGACACCTACAGATAACGAATGGACAGCAGAGACACCACATACAGTTAATCAATTACAGAAGCAGGCTCGTCTTGTGCAAGACCTCCTTCAGCGACAGTCACAGAGTCCAACTAGTCAAGCTATATCTCAGCTTGTTAAGGGTTGTCAGCTTGCAATGCAGTCAGCAACAATCCTAACTCAAGAGAATGCTAAGCTACGTGCCTCAAATCAACGTCAACAACATAAACGTCAAAGGCGTAGACAGTATATAGCACGTGGGGGAGCTCTACAGGTTGAGGAAGCTCAATTGTTGATATTACAGGCTAATAATGTGGTTGAAGAGGAGGCCCAGGTTAACGCTGCCCCACGACGTCAGCGAGCACCACCAACGTGTAGCAAATGCCACGTGCAAGGCCACAACAGGACTCAATGTAGAGCTATCTAATCTATCTTGCTTGCAATCCTCACTAAATTTGACTGCGTGGTTGTGGAGTAATTGCACGCCAAATGGAGCCGGTTTTGGTGGGGTGGACGGGATGGTGGTGTGGCCGGGAAGGTGGTGAAACACGTTACCCGTGTTCTCGAAGGCGCTGAGTATGAGCTCTTTGGTGAACGTTTGCTGCCAGGATCGCCAGAAGAGCATAAAGAAGTCGCTCTTAGGCACGCCTGAGATGCCTTGGCTATCGTGAAGGTGCTGGGTGACGGCACCGCTATAGTTTTGAGCCAACGGAGCGAAGCACACAACGTCGAGCGGCTGCAGCGACTGAGTACTGTGTGGAGGGAAGATCGCTAGCAGAATCTTGTGCCGATTGCAGAAATCGATAAAGGCCATCGTTATATGAGAGCCGTGGCCATCGACGATAAGCAATCGCCAGCTTCTGCGCGCTTTCTTCTTGGTGTAGCGGTTGAACAACTGCTCCAGCCAGGCAAGCCCCACCTCGTCATTCGTCCAGCCTGAAGGCGTTGCAGTAACAAATACTGAGTGTTTTCCTGGCTCAATATCCTCCACCCAGGAGCTTTGTATGGTGTTGTCCTTGCCTGTGAAAATGAGACCCGGAGGCAGAGCGCTGCCATCGGCGCAGACGCTCGCCAACAGCGTCACCCACTCTCTGTTGCCGTCCTGTAGCGACTGCCTGTTCTTCTGCTTCTCGTACAAGCGCTTGCTGAAGATCCTCTTGCTCCTAGCGACAAGACCGATAGCGAAGCCTTTCTCATCCATGTTGTACGTGTCGGCCGCCCTGACGTTGTATTCTTTGATTTTGCTGTGCAGGAGGCTAAAATAGGCCTTGTACTTGTCGCTATTATCGGCAGCGTGGCGTACTTTGTCCATTGCGGTGGTCCATTTGTAGAGGAGCGTCTCGGTGTGACGGTTGAGGAAGTCAGTAACCCAGGTCTCGCCAACGTGATCTTTGGCGATTTCCGCTGCAAAATTCTTGATCATCTGCCTTGTAGGTGGTAAGTGACGCTCAGTAAGCTCCTCTATGTAATCGCAGAGGTCACGCTCTTGTTGTGGTGACAGTTTGCGTCGTTGAAGGTCTGCCTCCGCACGCGGGACAGTAACACGTCGGTCATTGCGCGACAACGTCGACCTCGAGAACCCCGTCTGATCAGCAACTTCTTGGTAGAAAATTTGTCCGTCTAAGCTCGCTGCACGTTCATTTTCAAGCGCATCAAAAACAGTTGACATTTCGTGGAGTTATGGTGTTGAGGAGAAAAGTGTGTTTTGGTGCTCGCGTGCATTGACCCGGTGGTCTCGGTATGCACAGACAATCCCACAGTGCTGAGCACATGGGTGGCTTGCAAGCATACCCGGTACAGCATAACATGCCCTGCAGTCCTTCAGAGTGGTTAAGGAGATGAGAATTACTGCCCAGCAATCATATCGCTTGATAGATATAGAGGTGTCAACAAAGTAATTTCTCTGAGGCTTTCTATCTGCTAGATCTCTGGCAGCATGGACACCAGCCCTTGAGATCTTCAGCAATTCTAGACCCAAATACTACCTAGGTAGCACTGCTATCTCAATCTCACGTGTGAAGGAGACAATGTTTGTACAGCGGAGTTCCAGCATTCACAGGCTGCGCTGCACCCTCTTTTCTGCGGCAACATGGAGTGCATTGGCTTGCATAAAAGCTTTCAGAGCCTCGCTCTGTCCTTCCCATCACTCTTCAAGATTGTATCCACCCACTTCTTCCAGCGCCCATCCAGATTGCTGTTGTTGATGGGCATTTGCCCCGCCCAGCGCATAATGTTCTCGTACACGTTTCCATCACGCATGCCCAACGCACTGCACAAACTGGCGTCCGAAAAGTCCCACGCATCAGTGAGTGCGATGGCGTCCGGAAGCAGCTGTTCGAGCAACTCATTGACGAGTGAGCGGATAGTGTCCAATTGTGAAGAGTTGAGGTACGCTTCACCCTAGGAGTTTGATTCGATGAACGACAACGCGTCGGTGGACCGGGGATTGATAATGTTGGACAGTGCGAAGAGCGAGGCAAGTCGAGACAGCGTATTGTGGAGTGTCTTGGACAGTGGCGTTGGCGGGGATGAGAGCAGTGTGGTGAAGGACTGAAGAATCAGGTATTCGATGTGTGCTCTCGAAGCAGAGATCGTGAGCATCATATGCTCATTCCACGCCTCAGTCTTTGGTTGCTTCGACGATCGTACATGCCAGTGCGCCTTGAAGATGAGGCGCTGTGCGCGGTGGCGGTAAATTGCCAACTGCACATTCGCCTCCAGAAATTGCCGATCTGTTGCTGAGCAGGGTGTTACGTAGTCCCGACTTAGGAGATAAGAAACCTGTTGTTCGCAGTCTTTGCCGTCCTGGAGTAGACTGACTTGCTTGAACAAGTATCGGCCGACCTGCTGCCACATCACGTAATTCTCGCCTTCGAATGTTGTACCGCCCGCAGTTGCGCCGACAATATCAGGCAAGCCTGAGATCAACATGAAACCATGTCCACCGCATAGCTTTCGAGCCTCTTCGGCGCCTTCTGCCGCTTCGCCGGTAACATAGGCTTTGAGGCCAGCACAGAGGGCATGCACAGCGGGGAGCGTAGAGTGATCGCGACGCTCTTGTCTGGCTCGAAGATCTGTGTATTGCACGTCACAGTCCTGGCCCGCAAAGAACATGGCATATGACTTGGCGATGAGCGTAAGAACGCGAAAGTGCTGAGACTTATACTGCATGACTGATGCTTCGGCAGTGAACGAGTTCTCTGGCCCAAGACCTTGCTCACGCACCACTGAGTATCTTGTTGCGATCGTGACTGCTTGCCCAAGCTGTACTGAAAAAATGCTAGGCATCTTGCTGCGATCCAAGAGCATGACCGAGTACGATAGCTTAGCACGATTTTGGTCGGCAGTATATGTGCCATCCTTCGAGAGCTGACTATGTCCCATAAGTATGTCAGTTCGGGGGATTCGAACGTGGTCGAAAGTTGCATATCCGTTGTCTGCTTCATTGTATCTACGCACCAAGTCAGTGGAGTCCATTGCGTGATTTTGTGACCCGTACCCCATCTTCATGCCAATATCACCCATCTTAATTCCAGGTTGGGGCCTGCCATCATCCAGAGACCTTATCTGCACAAGGAAGAGATGAGGACCGAGGTTTTCTTCACCAACGATCAGCTGTGCCATCACTACCGCGTGTGTGGTGGAAAACGCTAAACCGGCAGGCCAGAATTTAGCTGACGACACCGTCGGCGAGTGGACTATGAATTCGTCTGTGCTTTGATCGAAGGTAGCAGTGGTTTCGATACCACGCACAAACGAGCCATGACCGAGCTCAGTTTGACAATATGTGCCCAATATCCTGCCAGACCTAGCAAGAAGCAGCCATCTGGCTCTCTGCTCTTCGGTACCGTTGCGCTCGATGGCGAGTTCGAACAATACACCTTGATGACCGAAGGGACTGCCTTTGGTCAGTGTAGCCGTTTATTTCCATTCTACAGATGTCCTCCCTGGCATTCATAAGGTTATATCTAGGAGTGACCCATACGAAGATGTCATGGTCGTACTCCTGCATGTCCCCGAAGATAGCTTTGCCCATGCGTAACCCCTGCTCGTAGATACCTTCACGGGAGGTGTCGCTGTAGCATCGCGGAAGTACATTGGTGTCGTGAGTGTCGATGAATTTCTCGACTCGAGCAAACGCAGCCCGCCTTCATTGAACTGCGTCTTTCCTGTTTGAATCAGACTTGGAAATTAACGAGATTTGCCTCACATACCCTCCCCACAACAAGCAGGTGAGCTCAAACGTGTCGAAACGCCCTGATGCTCTCGCCTTCTCCATCAGAAGCATCTGCCTGTTTGCGGTGACCTTGACTGGAAGGCTTTGTAAGTCTGGCATAATGCTTTAAAAGTTCTATTGATCAAGATGCAAAGTTGAGACTAGGAATTGAGTTTGCTCAAACTGGCTTTTGCTCCCTTATCATACCTGACTCAACCACCGCGGACTCCTGTTTATCCCTGTGCATCTCAACCTCTCACTGAGCGCAGAAAGTTCGCTGTGCCACAAGCTGACAGATTTGATACCAATGCTATACCTTTTCTCTTCTCAACTGCGACAGCATGATGAATTACCTCGAGATGGTGTTCGCGCAGTGAGCGACCAGAGCATTTTCACAGCGTCTTGACACCGTTGAGAACGAGACAATGGCGTCTCCGATATGCAAATCGAAATCGGGTATTGCTGACGAGAGCGCGGCGAAGTTGCTCGGCTGGTATTCGGAAGAGAGGTGCAGGCGGTGGGTGTGTCATGTCACCAAGGGTTGCCCTTGATGTCGATAACATGTCCAGCAGTCTGATCGACATCCTTCTTTACACAGTTTTAGGCCTGGACGAGACGGAGATGATTCGCTGACAGTGGTTAGCGGGAATGTCGTTGGCGAGCCATTGAAAATTGCGACAAAAGTGAACGCACATGGGTTGAGTGGATATTGAAGGATGGCAATTAGTGATGACTCGCCTATCATAGGTTATCAAGATGATCAGATTCTGGAACTCCAATTTCAGATCGAGAGAAGGGTATGAGGTTGAAAAGTTAGCATGACACTTGTAATAGTTGAGGCGATGCATCTACTATGGTGGCCCCCGGAAGTTTTTGACGGCCACCGTTCAGAGCAGCATTTCGCCACAACCTTGCTACCTGTTTTAATAGATGTGATTACACCTTAGCGTTCTTCTAGCGCGTTTGCGCAGTCCACGTTTACTTATTATAGAATACGCTAGGCAGTAAAATCTGGCTACGAACTTACTAGCCACAGTATTTTATCTGTTACATGGGTAGCAAGCTTTTGCGGTGGCAGTCAAAAACTTCCGGGGGCCACCATAGTAAATAGATGCAGTGAGGTTTGTGCTTTCAAGATTTTCCACATATAAATGGAATGATAGTTTGCATCACTTTGTGCCAAGCCGGTGGTGGTGACTCTCGAATCGTGCCTATCACTCGAGTATAGCAGTCTCTGGTGAAAGTACTAGTCGAAGATCAGGTATGAGAGGGAACATGCTGCCTTCCTCGGGCTGCGATTTTTGGTATGTAGGATACGAATCTATTTTGACGAAGTCTCTCCGGGTAAACACGGAAATAACGTGATGGGGTCGTGGAAAGCGTTGCGCAAACGCATTGCGGTGTGAAGCTTGTATGCGGAGGTACGAAGTAAGCCGAGGCCGTTGCAACACTCTGCCGCCATGCCCCTTTCGTCCAAGCGCGCTCTGCACGTGGCCGAGCAACTGCCGTGTTCGATGCGGACGCCTCGTTCTCGATCAAGACCACGACAATCCTCATCCCTGCCGCAACCGTCTTATCAAGAATGTGGTCGACCCCTCATAGGATGGGCACACGCTTGCAGCCAGTGAGCTTCTGCCTGTGCGCCCGATCAAAGCGCGCATATGCCTCACTCGGTGACTGAGCACGACAAACACAGCATTTCCTGTTGGTCCAGCTCCACCTCGCAACAGTCTCGGATTGAGGCGTCTGGACTTTGTTCGCGGCAACGTGCCTGTCTCGAATTTCTCTTGGCAGACGAATGTCGCTCGGATTTTGGGGTAACGCATTTCGATCCAAAGCGGAGCGCCCTTGTTTGACAACGGTCTAACGGCCACGGAATGACGCAGTATTGACCAGCTGCGCCAACAGGGGGTGCAATAATTCATTTTCCCTCAATTAGATGAGGTCATCAACTACCCGTGGACAAGAGCAACAACAACAGTAGCTTTGCAAGAATATAATACTTTAGAAAAATTCTTAAATAAATTAGATAGCAAATAGCAGTCTTTACCTTTGTCGGATCATAAGTATCGACAATATCTTAGCCACGCGATCAGGCGCACTGATCTCAGTCACGCGAACGAGCGCACTGATCGCAGCGTCCGAGCAGCGCTCAGACCAGAACCCCTGAGCCCTCCCTTCTGTAGTTCTCCTCCTTTGTACATCAATCAACAAGAACCATCATCAAACAGAATGCATTCCTAGTTATCGTTATTTCCTTTCAGCACTAGTGCTATAGACCTACCAACAACCTTCCCTATAAATTTATAAATTATTGAGAAAGAATGACTCTCTCAGTCATGGCATGTAAGTGTGTAGATTGGAGTCTGCTCTACTCAGGGGCTAAATACAGGATTATCGGTCACGTGGTGCTAGCCTGATTAGGACAGTGCAATTCCACTTTCCAACATAAATTACTATGGTATCATGCGTAAGTTTTGTGAGTGGGGCGGCACGGTGGAGATGTTCGGCTGTATTATTCGGGGTGGCCAAATCTTGGCTTTGTCATACTTTACATACAATCTTGGTACCTTGTCAACAGTACAGGTAGGATCTAACTCCTCTCCAGTCTTCCTTGTTACCCATACTCGACGGTGCCGCCCTCCAGTTACCCACGTCTCGTCACTCCAGAGGATCCTCCACCACTGCCAAGGCTCCCAGTTGACATGCTCACGAGCCCAGGCAAGGCGCAAGTCCTTATGGAGTTGGGTGAGAGGTGGCTTGGCTCGGGCAATGCGGCGTGTGTATCCTCTAGCAGTCAAGGCACGGCGTATCACGTACTCTGACACCCCCCATGCGTCAAAGGGACCGTACGCAAGTTGATGCCAGCTCATCTGACGTGTACGTCGTGATGATCGGACGTACGCCTCAAGCTCGTCTACTTGGGCATCTGTAAGGATACGTGGGCGACCACTACGTCGTTTTGGAGTGACAGAAACACTAGTAGCTGCCCACTCAACTTGTCGCTCGGTGACGTGGAGGAGGTTGGCGATATATCTGTACGTATGACCAGCTAGCCGTAGAGTCTGTACCTGCAGGCGCTGGTCCCGTGATAAATGCTGACTATGGGGTGGTGTTGATGGACAAGGAGTAGCCATTTTAGGACGGTTGATCGATGGGATACATGAGATGGATAGGATAGATGAGATGGATAGGATAGATGAGATGGATGAAATGGACGAGTAGTAGACATTCTGGGGGCACACAGAGATGCTTCTCGAAACAGGTTAACATTGTATTGTATACAGAATTAGGTAGGATTTGATGTAATTTGGACGATAGAGAGGTTCCGCATCATCCGCCAAGCACCCCCACCGTGCATCTCCACTCACAAAACTTACGCATGATACCATAGTAGGATTATAACTAACGTAAAGCACCACCGAGCCGGCAACACCACCGAGCCGGCAACTTTTTCTTGGCATTGCGAACACCACGTACAAACAACAATGGCTCAACAACGCAAAGCTAAGCTACTCCAGCAAGAAGGCAGGATAGACCTCGCACTCCAGGCGTACGAATCAGGTCAATTTAAGAGCGTGCATCTTGCTGCTCTAGCATACAACGTCCCACATCAACGGCTCTTTGATCGGCAGAACAAAATCACCTTCCGGCTGTCTGCTACGCCCAACGGCCGAAAGCTCTCTGCGACAGAAGAGCAAACGATCGTACGATACATCCTTGACCTTGATTCGCGTGGATTTGCCCCCCGGCTGTGTGAGGTGGCAGATATTGCAGATAAACTGTTGGCTGTACGTGGTGGGACACCTATTGGCAAGAACTGGGCTGAGCGATTTGTGTCGCGTACGGAAGAACTTAAGATGGCTTTCAATCGCGCAAAGGACCGTCAGAGAATACTCCAGGAAGATCCAGAGGTTATCAGCGCGTGGTTCAAGCTCGTACAGGAGACAAAAGACAAGTATGGGGTCCTAGATGAGGACATCCACAACTTTGATGAGACCGGCTTCCAGATGGGAGTTATTGGCTCAATGAAGGTTGTTACAGGCTCAGAGAGGCGTACAAGACCAAACCTTATTCAGCCAGGCGATCGGGAGTGGGTTACAGTTATCCAGAGCATCTGCGCTGCTGGGTATGCTATCCCACCCTTCATTATCTACAAGGGGCGTGTCCACATCTCTGCCTGGTATGAGGAGACTAATATACCGTACGACTGGAAGCTTTCTGTCTCTGAGAACGGATGGACAAACAACGCGCTTGGTCTTGAGTGGTTGAAGCATTTTGACGTGCATACAAGAGCGCGTCAGAAGGGGTTGTACAGGCTGCTTATCTTGGACGGCCATGAGAGCCATCTCAACCAGAATTTTAAGGACTACTGCCTGGAGAACAGAATCTTAGCCCTCTGTATGCCTCCTCACTTATCACACATACTTCAGCCACTTGATGTGGTGTGTTTCTCACCGTTGAAACTGAAGTACTCCCAACGCGTACGAGCCTTGGCATCCAAACGCGTCTTCCACATTAACAAGGAAGGCTTCCTTCCAGCCTTTAGAGACGCGTTTTTCGACGTGTTTACGTACAATAACTGCAAGAAGGCCTTTCAGGCATCAGGACTAGTGCCTACTGACGCGCAGGTAGTCATTGATCGGCTTGAAGTGCGATTTCATACCCCTCCACCAGTACCTCTACTAGAAACACCATGGCAATCCCAAACACCAAGCAATACGTACGAATTTGGGTCGCAGTCAAAGCTTGTAAGCGAGCGCTTCGTACGGTCACCAACATCTGCTCAGGAAGGGTTCTCAAAGCTAGTAAAAGGAGCTGAGGAGATGCTGCATGAAAATGTTCTTATTAAGGCTCGTGTACGAGAGCTTGAGGAGCAATTAGCAGAGGTTACTAAGCGCAAAGGGCGTAAAAGAAAGCAGATTCAGTATGGTGGGACAATAGAGTATGGTGCTGCAGCGTTGTCTGTAGCTGAGAGCGCAGCTGCAGCTCGTACGGTGTCAAAGAGAGCGCGCAGTGGTAGTGGTCAAGAAAGAGCCCAGCCAGGTCAACGGCACTGTGGCAACTGTGGAAAGACTGGGCACAACGCTCGTACGTGCCAAAAAGATGCAGAAGAAGATTCTGCATCTAATACAAGTGCGTCGTACGCGGGTTCTGCAGAGGGTAGTAAGTAATTGCTTGTTTTGTACATGGTGTTCGCAATGCCAAGGAAAAGTTGCCGGCTCGGTGGTGCTTTACGTTAACGTATTCTATCAGCGAGTGGCGCGCATCAGCGAGTGTCGCAGAATCTCTTGGCAGTAGCAACTCATTCTACTACTCTTCAATTTCATCACTATCAACCTAGAGCTCTGTGCATATAGAGCTCAACTCTGATTCAAAATTCTCTTCTGTATCCTTTTTGCACGTGCGAGCGTTGTGCCCAGTCCCACCACAGTTTCCACAGCGCCGTAGAGCTGGTTGGGCTGTTCCTTGATCACCACGACCACGAGCCTTCTTCGATCGGCTAGCCGTTATAGAAGCCTCTCCAGCTACCTGAGATGCTGCCTGACCATACTCTATAGTACCACCCGGCTGGATATACTTCCGTTTGCGAGTTTTTCTTTTAGTGATTACTGCTAACGTAATCTACCATCGAGTGAAACAACCCATCGAGTGAAACAAAAAGACTTGGCACGACCAACTCTACAACTTCAAACCTCAATATCATCACTATTAAAAAGTAAACCTACATACGCTGTACTTGCATTAGATTCAGAATATGTTTCTGTATCCTTTTACATGTTCGCGCGTTATGTCCAGTCCCACCACAGTTCCCACAGCGCCGGACACCTGGTTGCGCTCTTTCTTGATAACTACTACTGCGAGTCTTCTTTGACCGCTCAGCAGCCACAGACACCTCAGCAGCTACCTGCGCTGCTGCTTCACCATACTCAAGAGTCCCGCCATGCTGGAGGCGCTTACGTTTACACGCTTTCCTCTTAGTTATGACTGCTAGTTGCTCTTCAAGCTCAGAAATCCGGGCAGCTTGAAGCGCGTTTTGGTGCAGCATTAGCTCACCACCTTTAATAAGCTGAGAAAAGCCAGCCTGGGCTGTAACAGGTGATCGAGTAAAGGAGTTGCTTATAAGCTTTGACTGAGATCCAAACTCGTGCGTATTGCTTGGTGTCTTTGACTGCCATGGTGTCTTCTGTGGTGGGGGTGCTGGTGGGGTACGCAGCCGTACTTCAAGGCGATCTAACACCACCTGCGCGTTGATAGGGACTAGTCCAGACGCCTCAAAGGCCTTTTGACACTTTGCCTTTGTAAACACGTCAAAGAACGCGTCTCTAAAGGCTGGTAGGAAGCCTTCCTTGTCAATGTGGAAGACGCGTCGGCGTGCCAAGTCTCTGACGCGTTGAGAGTACTTGCGCTTCAACGGCGAGAAGCAGACCACGTCAAGCGGCTGGAGGATGTGCGATGAGTGAGGTGGCATGCAGAGAGTAAGGATCTTGTGTCCAAGGCAGTAGTCCTTGAAATCCTGGTTGAGGTGGCTCTCATGACCGTCCAATATGAGCAGCCGGTACACCCCCACCTGGCGCGTCTTTGTATGCGCGTCAAAGTGCTTCAACCACTCTAGACCAAGCGCGTTGTTTGTCCAGCCGTTCTCAGAGACTGAGAGCTTCCAATCGTACGGAATTTGGGTCTCCTCATACTAGGCAGAGATATGGACACGCCCTTTGTAGATAATGAAGGGTGGGATAGCATACCCAGCAGCGCAGATGCTCTGGATGACTGTGACCCACTCCCGATCGCCTGGCTGGACAAGCTCAGGCCTTGTACGTCTCTCAGAGCCTGTGATGACTTTCATAGAGCCAATCACGCCCATCTGGAAGCCAGTCTCGTCGAAGTTGTGCATGTCGTCGTCGTGGATGCCGTACGTAGCTTTGGTGTCCTCTACCAGCTTAAACCACGCGCCAATTATCTCTGGATCCTCCTGCAGTATCCTCTGCCTATCCTTGGCTCGGTTGAAGGCCATCTTAAGCTTATCTGAGCGCGTTACAAATCTCTCAGCCCAGTGCTTGCCTACAGGCTCTCCACTACGCACACCCAGTACTTTATCTGCCATATCTGCCACCTCGCACAGCCGGGGTGCAAATCCTCGTGAATCAAGGTCAAGAATGTATTGGATAATCGTCTGCTCTTCAGTTGTAGTAAGCTTGTGTCGGGCGTTACGAGTTTCTGAGCGATGTGTGATTCCGTTGAATCGACGAGCTAAGGTTGTGTGAGGTACGTTAAACGCCTGCGCAGCGCGTCGGAGGCTCTTAAATTGATAGTTAGTATAGGCAGAAAGCGCAAGTTGGATTCTGCCTTCTTTGTTAGATAATTGCGCGTCTTGTTGTTGAGACATTTCGCGTTGATGAGGGAGTAGGTAGTCTTGGCAGAAACTGTTTCACTCGATGGGTTGTTTCACTCGATGGTAACGTACTCCACGGGCGAGCCGATCACACGGGCGAGCCGATCACTCTGCCAAGACCACACCAAACCTCTACCTTACCACACAATGCCTCAACAACAACACAAATCTAAGCCCTTAAAAGAAGCTGCGATACAGCTTGCGCTCCAGGCAATTAAACAAGACGCGACACTTACATTGCGACGCGCTGCAGCTATCTATAACGCGCCTTACACCACACTACACGATCGATACACAGGACGACCTGCACGAGCTGATTGTACGCCGAATCAACGGATTATGGATCAGACTGAGGAGAATGTGATTGCTGAGCACATTCTTGAGCTAGATGCACGAGGATTTGCCCCTCGGCTGGCTGCTGTAGCTGATATGGCCAATTCTTTGCGTGCTGAGCGCAATATGGGCCATGTTGGCGTAAACTGGCCCAATACGTTTGTTAAGCGCCGCCCTGACCTCCAAGTAATGTTCAGTCGCAAGTACGACTACAAGCGAGCCCTCTGTGAGGATCCAGAGATTATACAAGGCTGGTTTGGGCTTGTAGCGAATGTCAAAGCCAAGTATGGCATCCAGGACGATGACACATACAACTTTGATGAGACAGGGTTTATGATGGGCCAGATATCTACAGGAGCAGTTGTCACAGGTTCAGAGCGTCGAGGACGGCCCAAGGCAGTGCAGCAGGGCAATCGAGAGTGGACCACGGTCATACAGGGCATCAATGGCACGGGATGGGCCATTCCACCCTTCATCATCTTCAAAAGCCACTACCACCTCTCTGCCTGGTACAAAGAGCCTGATCTGCCCCAGGACTGGATTATTGCAGTCTCTGAGAACGGATGGACCACCAACAAGCTTGGTCTGGACTGGTTGAAGCACTTTGATGGCCATACAAAGAGGCGCACCCGAGGAGGGTACCGGCTGCTCCTTATTGACGGCCACGAGAGCCACAACTCCCTTGACTTCCAACAATACTGCAAGGAAGCAAACATTATTACACTGTGTATGCCTCCACACTCATCGCACCTCTTACAAGCACTAGATGTGGGTTGTAAGAAGGCAAGGAAGCGAGTGCGTGTTGAAGGAGGTGAGGCAATCCAAAGACGCTGTAAAAAGTGCCACAAGGTAGGGCATAACTCGCGCACGTGTAAGAAGGCTGCAGAAGGTGTTACTGAATGATATTATGTGCTGTACTACTGTATACAAGGCTAACATGGGCCAATGCGAGCCATAATAGGGTGGAGGTTTGGTGTGGTCTTGGCAGAGTGATCGGCTCGCCCGTGTGATCGGCTCGCCCGTGGAGTACCGTGACTAATCAATGAACGGGCCACCTCAATGAACGGGTCACCCCACCAACTTTCACACTTACTTTGACCCCCACACCAACTCACCACCACGATGACTGTTGAAGAAGTCCTTGCAGAGATAAAGTCTCTGGGACCTGGAGAATCTTTTTCGTACCGAAGTCTTGCCAAAAAACATCGTTGTTCCCGCACTACTTTGACGGAACAACACCAGGGTCGGAGAACGACCCGTGCAGGGGCTCATGATCAACGCCGACTACTATCTCAACGCGATGAGCTGGAGCTTGTACAATACATCAGAAGCCTCACTAAGAAACACTGTCCACCTACGCGGCAGATGATTATCAATTTCGCGACTCCCTTGTGCCAATGGGAGCCTTCTGAGGCATGGGTTTCTAGGCTCATTCACCGTCACAACGACACCCTTATCACTGCCTGGACCACCCCCATGGAAAGCAGTCGTCATGAGGCTGATAATGGTGGAAGATACCGTCTATATTTCGGTCTTCTAGCCAGGAAAGTCGCAGAGTTTAAGGTGGATCCTGAGAATACCTACAATATGGACGAGAAGGGATTTATGATTGGGGTAATTGGTAAGACTAAAAGAGTATTTGATAAGGTACTCTACAAGGAGAGGCGCTTCAAACAAGCTAGTCACGATGCCAATCGGGAGTGGATAACCGTTATAGGGTGTATATGTGCTGACGGTACTACCCTCCCCCCTGCGGTGATCTTCTCCGCAGCCGGAGATCAGGTGCAATCCAACTGGGTACACGATATTGACCCAGAGACTCACTCTATATACTTCTCAGTATCACCCAGTGGCTAGACGAACGACGATCTCGGCGTTGCCTGGCTTAAGCAGGTGTTTGATCCCGCCACTAAGAGGAAAGCTCGGAGAAAGTACAGATTACTTATCCTAGACGGCCACGGCAGCCACGTGACAAAGGCCTTCATCGATTACTGCGATGACAATCGAATTCTGGTGCTGGTACACCCCCCACACGCGACCCATACGCTGCAACCCCTAGATGTATCATGCTTCAAGCCCCTGAGTCAAAATTACTCAAAAGAGCTTATCTATCACAACCACACAACGGAGGGATGGCTCCCAGTACAACAGGCAGACTTCATAAGTCTATTCTGGCCTGCCTGGATCAATACCTTCACAGAAACGTTGGTGTTGAGTGCCTTTGAATCCACAGGTATCCACCCACTTGAACCTGACGTCATACTCGATCGCTTCAAAAAGTCAATACCACCACCTGTGACGCCTCCTAAGCAAACTGAGCCTCAGCCTGCTGCCTCCTCACCTAATTGGCGACGTTGTAGGTCAAATTTTGACCGAGCAGTGAGGTATGGGGATCAAAAGGCAGCCAATGAAGCCCTACAGGCTATACATCAGCTTCATGTGCAGAATGAGCTTAAGGATCACAGGATATCAGACCTTGAACAGGCTATACAGGCCAAGAAGAAGCGGAGTAAGAAGAAGAAGGTATTACCACTGTCACCGCGCGACCCTAATGTACAAGGTGGGGCAGTCTTCTATGATCCTCTATCCAAGGCACGTGCTGATCGACGTATGATGGATGCGGAGAAGCAGGAGATGGCAGAAGAGGCAGCAAAGGCAGATCAGAAGCAACTACGGTATAACAACAAGCTTCTAAGAGAGAAGACTAAGGCAGATAATGCTGAGAAGGAGCGCGTGAGAGAGCTTAAGAACGCGCAGAAAGTATCCAAATTGCCTAAACAGGCAAGGAAGAAGACCTCAAAGAAGCCGCAGTCAAAAATATCAAAAGGTGGTGGTGGTGCAGCGAGGCGTCGTCCACAGGTGGCTCATGAGCCCAGCTCCGCACCCCGAGGAGTTGAGACCCGTAGTGGCCGCGTCACACGTCCTACAGAAAAACTGAGATAGCCAAAAGTTTCGCAATAGTTAATATTATATTCTGACAGCTTCTTGTATAATAATAATAATTACTCTACGTGGTGGTGTAGCCTCACTTCCGTGGAGGTGAGAAAGTTGGTGGGGTGACCCGTTCGTTGAGGTGGCCCGTTCATTGATTAGTTACGGTACGTTAGATTACGTTAATTGTTCTTCAAGCTCTTTGTTCCGAGCAGCCAGAAGCGCGTTTTGGTGAAGCATCAGCTCAGCACCCTTTACAAGCTGGGAGAAGCCAGCCTGAGCTGTAATAGGTGACTGAGTGAAGTAGTTGCTTACTAGCTTTGACTGGGATCTAAACTCGTGCGTATTGCTTGGTGTCTTTGATTGCCATAGTGTTTCTTGTAGTAGAGGTGGAGGTGGGGTACGCAGCCGTACTTCAAGGCTATCCAACACTATCTGCGCGTTGATAGGGACTAATCCAGATGCCTCAAAAGCCTTTCGACAGTTCTTCTCTGTAAACACGTCGAAAAACGCGTCTTTAAAGGCTGGTAAGAAGCCTTCTTTGTTGATATGGAAGACGCGTCGACATGCCAAGACTCTAACGCGTTCAGAGTATCTCCTCTTTAACGGTGAGAAGCAGACCACATCGAGTGGCTGGAGGATGTGCGATGAGTGAGGTGGCATGCAGAGAGTAAGGATCTTGTGTTCAAGGCAGTAGTCCTTGAAATCCTGGTTGAGATGGCTCTCATGGCCATCTAGAATGAGTAGCCTGTACACCCCCACCTTGCGCGTCTTTGTATGCGCGTTAAAATGCTTCAACCACTCTAGACCAAGAGCGTTATTAGTCCAGCCATTCTCAGAGACTGAGGCCTTCCAATTACGCGGGGTATCTGCCTCCTCATACCAGGCAGAGATGTGGACACGCCCTTTATAGATGATGAAAGGTGGGGTTGCATACCCAGCAGCGCAGATACTCTGGATAACTGTAACCCACTCGCGATCGCCTGGCTGAATAAGATTTGGTCGAGCACGTCTCTCTGCACCTGTAACCACTTTCATTGAGCCAATAACGCCCATCTGAAAGCCTGTCTCATCGAAGTTGTGCACGTCATCGTCGTGGATGCCGTACTTGGCTTTGGTGTCCTCCACCAGCTTAAACCACGCGCTAATTATCTCTGGGCCCTCCTGGAGTATTCTCTGGTGATCCTTTGCTCGATTGAACGCCATCTTAAGCTCATCTGATCGCGTTACGAATCTCTCAGCCCAGCATTTGCCAACTAGCTCACCACCACGTACACCCAGTAGTTTATCAGCCATATCTGCTACCTCGCACAGCCGGGGCGCAAATCCTCGTGAGTCAAGGTCGAGGATATATCGGACAATCGTCTTCTCTTCAGTCGCAGTAAGCTTTTGGTTGTTGGGGGTGCAATCGCGTCGTGCAGAAATTCCTTGTACGCGTCGGTTGAGGGTCCTTGGGCGAACGTTGAAGGCGTCAGCAGCAGCTTTTTGCGTTCGGAATTGGCCAGATTGGAAAGCTGCAAGTGCAAGTTCAACTGCACCTTCATGATAGACTGAGTTCACGTTGTTTGATAAAGACATGTTGTGTTGAAGGTAGATGGTGGTTGCCAAGAGAATCCTGCGACACTCGCTGATGCGCGCCACTCGCTGATAGAATACGTCATTCCTCTACCTCTTTGCAGTTGCTGAGGGAAAACGAATTATTGCACCCCCTGTTGGCGCTACAAACCTTGTGCAGCTAAGCTCATCCACGCATTCCTATTCGCCAATTTGCGACAGATGAGAAATGTACCGTCTTCATACATGGATACCTGCAGGAAGCTTCAGCAAGCTTCGTCACGACCCCGATTAAGCAATCAGTAGGCCTGAAGTCATGACCGGCTGGATGTGGAAGGGCCCAGATGTACAAAAGCATCGGGCGCCGTTGGTGTTCGGCGGAAGCTTTCTCCATTGACATCCAAACACAATGGCACCCGCGGTGCCGAACCATAAGCCATTCGAGGTGCAGGGTGAAGTGCCCGTTTTCGAGGAAGAGCGTGAAGGATGGAAGGGCTACATCGAGTGGGAGAGATACCCAGAGAAGAAGAAGAAGGCAGCTCAGATCATGGCGAACTACGACTTCCCTGTGGTCGGTACTCGTCCTCGACGTTGTGAGAGCAAGCTAACTGTGCCAGCCTCCAGAGTTTCAGTTTGTGCCATTGCCCAAGACCAATCCTATATTAGAGGGAGTGCGATGGAAGTGAGTTGTTACATCGCATTAGAGAACGACTGCTCATCGACACAGACACTACCATTACGCAATGGGACCCACCCTCAAAGACATACCAGATATCTCCTGGGAGTACGTCAAGAAAGAGAAAAGCGAGGACATGATCCACGTCCTGCAGTTCCCTTACAACGGCGAGCCGCCAAGAGTGAGTAAGTAGATTATGAGCGTTTAGCATACACTGACGAAAAACAGACGCGATTAGTCGAGGCACGTCTCTCTGCAGAGGTCCTACGACTCCAGCTAACACAGACAGACCGAGATAACTGAGAACCCCGACTTCTTCGTTCGCAACCACGGCGATATCCCAGAGATCGACCCTAGCAAGTACTTCTTCGAGGTTGAAGGGCTAGTCAAGAACCCTAAGAAGATCACCCTTGCCGAACTCCAGGATGAGTCCATCTTCCCCCGCCAATCAACAGTCGTCAGCCTCCAATGCTCTGGAACATGCCGTATCGAGCAGATACACGAGTACCCCGGCGACGGCGACGAGCTCATCAACGCTCCCTGGGGTGAAGGCGCTATTGGAACCGCGCGCTGGACCGGTGTCTCCCTCAAGAAAGTCATCAAGTACTGCGGCGGTCTCAAGGACGATGGTGCTCATCTCAAGTTCTTCGGCGCAGACACGTACTTCAAGAAAGGCCAGGTGTACAATTACGCTGTGTCGGTTCCGGCCCGCAAGATGAAGATCAACGAAGTCCTGCTTGCGTGGGAGATGAACGGCGAGCCTCTGCCCGCGATTCACGGCTTCCCCCTGCGTGTGGTGGTCATGGGCTACGTTGGTGCACGCAGCTGCAAATGGCTGACCCGCATCAACGTAATTGGTGAGCCGTCAATGGCGCCTGTCCAGATGAAGGAGTACCTCTACTACACACCGCAGATGGGTAAGCAGAACGTGACTTATAGCAACGGTTTCAGTATCCAGACCATGCCTGTCTCGTCCGCAATTATGACACCCGTCAACCACGATGTCATCATTCACGACGGCAAGATCACTTTCACTGGATGGGCGTTCAGCGGCAGTGGATGGCCTGAGCGTGTGGAGGTCAGTAATGATGGAGGTGGTGTGTGGTACGAGGTCCCCGACGAGAACCTGAGTAAGAAGTACTTCCATGCTTGGAGGACTTGGTCGTTTGAGTGTCCAGTTGACGCGGAGGGATGGCTGGAGTTCTGCGTCAGGTGCTGGGACGATGCTCTGAATGTGAGTTAACCAGCCTCTGCCACCTCTTGCAATACTGATTCAAGCAGACGCAACCGACCTTCGTCCGCAGCGCATGGAATTGGGATCTGCACGTTACATCGTCTTGCCACCGTGTCAAGATCTACAGTGTGAACAAGTCGAAGCCGGCGACCGCTAGGAGACTCAAGCAGTTCGAGGACAAGGGTCTGCCGTTCTTACCGCTCACACGCCCCGTGCCTTTCGATTTGGAGACTGACGAGGAGTATCGCAAAGAGATGACGAAGCGTGATGGCCGTGATCCTACAGAGTAGATGGTTTTTCAGCAATGAGGCAGATGCATGACGCATTGCAGGGTAACTAATTAATTTACATGTCTTTGCAGTACGCAACTTGCACTTCTCGTCTCCTGTTCGACAGCGAATTCCCTGTCGGCCGTTGCCGTTGTAGAAGGGACCTCCACATTCGACAGCACCTTCTCCTGATGGCCCCTCAGATCTTGCCCTGTTTTGCGGACTATGCACTTTCCATAATTGGAATGACTGAGTCAGCAGCTTTCACGTTTCCACAGTCACCTATTGTCGTTCATCCTTTGACACGTTATCACTCATCTACTGTCGTTATTCTTTATAGCAGCAACCTAGCATGTGTTTCGGCCAGGGTGATCGCAAGGTGCATGATACTTCAACTTCTGCACCTCCCCGAGCTTCAAGGCCTCAGTACGCACATGTGCGCCAGAGACGAGCGGGCGGCTCGGCGAACGACTCTGTTCGTGTGCTGGTGCAAGAACTGCATCGCGAGAACGGAGATATAGAGCGCACATACAGTCGTTTACCTCACGAATCGACAGTAAGCGCCGATGAAGATACGTTCGTAATCAAGAAGAGGGAGCTCAAGTACGATGGATGTTCAAGCACAGACGATGGAAGCAGGGAAGTGACAAGGAGACAGAAGGGATCAACCGGGCAGTCAGGTTCGAGCAGACCCACAGTTGAGGGCATCCAGGTTACCAGTGAGCTTCGGACGCAGACGACTACTAGCTCGAGGAAAAGTCGCAGCTCGCGAAGACGTCAAGACAACCTCATCCCCATGCGAGACGCAGATCGACTCTCGGCAGATCAGACCAACTCCAGCTCCCAGAGCATTACCCCAGTCAGGTCAAGGCTAACGCGCTGCCTCCGCAAGCCGCAGTCAAAGATACAGCTAGATGTACCACAAGAAGGCGGATCGAATCAGCAATGCATACAAACGCCTCCATCTCTTTTGGCACAAGCGAGTGGGAGAAAACAAGAGAAAGCCGCCTCTGCCATAACTCCAGGTCAGCCGACCGTATCCTTACCTGCAGAGACGAGCTACGCTCAGAATGAGCCTATGGTGCCAGATGGAACGCTGGAGCCAGAGCAAACAGCGAGCGTCTTTCGACAGCCAGGAATGACACGTCCACAGTCTGACGCTTTCGTATTTGATGGTGTACTTTCAACTGGCCGAGAAGGCCTTTTAAAGGCAGGCTTGGTTGATTCAGCACTCTCTGACCCCATGACAGCTCAGCGTGTCTCTCCATGTTAACACCACTAGTTCTGAGTTTACACAGAGTGAGGCACAGGTCCTAGCTCGGATTACTTCAGAAACTCGAGCACAGATTCAGGCATGGCAAGCTCAGTACTATACACACTGGCTTAGGTACCGCCCAGGCTGCGAGTACGAGATGCAGAGGACGGAAGTGATGCAGGTTCGAGTAGAAGCTGAGCTAAGTGTCACTGGACATCGGACGCAGGCTCTGAGAATATCTTTGACGAGTGAATCGCTGGGCCATGTTACGCTCTCACACTATTGCACGACGTCTGTGGTTAACATCATTATTCTTCCGCATCTACGTCGACCCGTCAGTACTGACATGCGTCTTATCCCCCCTCGCCTGCTGCACTTCTCCGGCTGGTCCTTCATACCCAATGGCCTTCAGCCACTTCGGGTCGATATTCTCCAACTGCAGGTACGGCGATACATCCGAGTCAGGATACTGCTTGTTGCAAAGTGAATAGCCCATGCCGAGAGAAGCCCATGGATTCTTGTGCTGGTACTCGATCTCGAAGTCTTCGTAGCGGGGACTGGCGATGACCTCAGCGTACATGTTCGAGGAGCCGGGCTAAACAGCTGGGCGTTTGTTAGTACCGGGCATATAGAGCCTGGGATAATCATACCATTGACACGCCCAGTCTCATTGTTCCGGTACCATGATCTGCAGTCACTCTTCTAGACTGTGTGCTTAATCCACTCCTGCGCATGTTCGTTGAAGCGATCTGTGATGTCCTGACGCGGGACCTAGGATTTGATGTGGTCGCGCTGCATCTTCTTGATGATCTGGACACTATACTCGCAGACGCTGAGCAGGGGACCAGTCACAGATCCGTTCTCGACGGGCCTGTCGTTTCGGTACAAAATTATAGGTGCGGCATGTGTTAACGTGCCCGTGCGCAGTGTGCCCGGATTCACAGTGTGCCCCGCAGAACACCACATGCCCAATCTCAAAATGAGGCTGTACAGCGCCACGCAATAGCTCAATATTGATAGAAATATAGTTTTGTAGTAATTAGATGCTTGCGATCAACTTGTACTATCTATATTTTTGTGGGAGATTGACGTTGCGGCCACGTGATGTGACTTTGGCTGGAGTAGCAGATAGCTCATCTCCAGCTTGAACACCAGCGTGAGCAGCGCCAGCGCGTTTTTGACGCTTGTTACTTGGTGAGACTACTCGTGAGGCTTTACGCTTGCGTTGTTGAACTTGTTGGATAGATTTTTTTTGGTGTTGAGCTTCAACTTTGCGCGCGCGTTCAGCTGCTTTCTCAGCTCTCTCCTGCTCCCTGACGTCCTTGAGCCTCTGCCTTTCCACACGCTTCTCCTCGAGCTCAACTTGACGCTGCAGTTGAGCCTCCTCGCGCTGCTTTTTGGCCCGTGCTTTTTGGAGTTTCTCCCCCATCTCATCTCGCTCCCGTACTACTTCTCTAGCTCGAGCTTCACGCAGCTTGCGAGGAGACCAGTGGACGGCGCCACCGTGATACTCCTGGCGCTGTTGAAGGTCAAGAGCTTTGCCCTTCTTCTTGTGCTTCTTTTTGTGTTGAAGAGCCTCCTTTAAGCCCTCATTCTCATGCTTTAAAAGCTCATTCTGCACAGAGAGATGGTGAACGCTTGAACGCAGCTTTTTTGACTCAGTCTGTTCGGTATCCTTCACAACAGCTCAAACCAATCAATCCATCTTTCTCCAATCATTGTCAGAGAGCCCTGATGATGAGCTTCTCTCAGCTTCTGGCGTGCTGGCAAATCTACGAAGGATAACGTTGGCATCCATCGGCCAGATCCCAGTAGCTTCCAAGGCCTTCAATACGAGGCTCTCCGTGAAGGAGGATATCCAGGCGCTCCAGAAGAGTGGGAAAAAGTCCCCTTTCTTGATTGGAATAAGGCCTTGAGCTTTGTGGAGATGGTTGGTGAGCTCGTTGGAGTAGGCTTGAGAGACTGGCTTGAACAGCACTACATCGAGCGGCTGGAGCGTGTGAGTTGAATGGGGTGGAAGGACCATGAGAAGGATCCTGTGGCGATCACAGTAGTCGATAAACTCCATCGTGACATGAGATCCATGGCCATCAAGGATAAGTAATCTCCATCTACCTGATCGTTGCTTTGTACAGCGATCAAACACCTGCTCAAGCCAAGCTAGGCCTATGTTATCGTTTGACCAGTCTGTTGGAGATGATGAGACAAAGACCTCATGTTCTCCTGCCTTGATATCCTCTACCCAACTTGATTGTATAGCTCCTTTTGCAGCTGCGTATATGAGGCTTGGAGGCAGCGAGCTCCCATCGGCGCAACAGCAGGCTAGGAGTGTCAGAAACTCGCGTGATCCATCCTGGAGAGATGCTCGAACCTCTTTCTTCTCCCATTGACGCCTGCTGAATATTCTCTTGCTTCTGCCTATCAAGCCAATCAAGAAGCCCTTCTCATCCATATTGTATATATCTCAAGCCTCAAGGTGATATTCAGTGATGTTTTGATGCAGTAGCTCCAAGTAGAGACGGTATTTTGACTCAGAATCAGCCAGGTGGCGCGTACGATCCATGGCGGTGGTCCACTTTGAGATGAGATGGATCTCGTGCCGGTTGATGAAGCGAGTAACCCAGCTCTCGCTGAGCTGCTGACGGGCTACTTCTGATGAGAAATTCCTGATCATCTCCCTCGTAGGAGGTAGGCCTTGCTTAGTAAGCTTAGTGATATATCGTACAAGCTCTAACTCCTGTTCTGGGTTGAGAGCTTGCCTGCTGGCATGCCCAGCATCCCTAGGCCCTGTCACGCGTCTCCATCGCCGCCCCAGAGTTGACCGGTCAACGCCATGCTTTTCAGCAATTTCCTTCAATGTAAATTGTTCTTCTGAACCTCATGATTTTAGATCCTCGATCGCTTCATCAATCGGAGCCATGGTCGTGGAGTTATCGCGCGTTGGAGTTGTGGTGTTGAGACGCGCGTTGGTGTTCTGCGGGGCACACTGTGAATCCGGGCACACTGCGCACGGGCACGTTACCGTGCCCGTGCACCTCGCGGGCCTGTTCAGCTCACGGGCCACCCCACCACCTTTTGCAACTTACAGGATTGAGGTTATTGAGCCACGTACAATAGCTAGATTGATATAATTTTTTAGTGGAGTGATCTATATACCCATGCAACAGAGTCTGCTACTCATATCTTTTTGGTGGAGCAATTTTGCGGCCGCGGCTGTTGTATGTAGGTCGAGGTGCTGGGGAAGGCCTATGAGCAACCACCTGACTACGCCCAGCACTATCACTACGCTTCTTCATTGTCTTTGGCTGCAACTGACGTGGAGCCTTACGCTTGCCTTGATTAGGCAATTGGATACTTTGCTGAGCGTCGCGAGCTTGTTTTTGACGCTCTCTCTCTGCCTTCCGAGCGTCGATTGCTGCGCGTTCTTCAGCCTTCTCCTTCTCACGCCTCTTCTTATCCTCTATACTTTGTTTGATACCTTGTAGCTCGTGCGAGATAAGCTCATTTTGAACATGGAGCTGGTGAATTTCCTGTTCTAATGCCCCAGCCTCAGCACTACGATAATCCTTCACCGCACTTCGAAGCAACGTCTTTGCCTTTAGCCAATTAGGCTCAGTAGGTGTAGCAGCAGGTCCTGTCTGCTCTAGAGGTGTCCTTGGGGGCGAGGGTGTTGGTGTCCTGAAACGCCTAAGGATAACGTCGGCGTTAGGGGGGTTGGTTGGTTGGTTGGTATTCATTTTTCGTCTGTTGATGGGGATTAAGTCCACCATCTCGCCTCCCGAAGGGCATATACGACGTGCTAAGCTATGGAATTACAGTGCTAACACACTACCTTAGAAAGCATTTCTTGCCTGCGCGGGTATTGCTACCATTTCAGAACTACAGCTCCCCTTCCAGTTGGGGAGGCTGAGCGATGTATGTACATTAGGGTGATTTCCTTGCATTCTGAGGCATCTGTGTGCCGAGAGAGAGAGAGAGAGAGAGAGAGAGAGTGTGTGTGTGTGTGTTGGGGGGAGGTGGGGGTGTCGCAGCCATTGTGCTGGACCTAGTTCTGCTAGGTGCTGCATTGCTTGCTGCTGTTGCAAGACTGCAAGAGCTAGCGGGGGCAGATCCTGGTGTAGTACTGTGTGAGTCTAACAAAGGCTTCAAGGGCCTCTGGATCTCCTACTAGTGTTGCAGTATACGCTAGGCCATCAGCCTGGCTGGATGGTGGTATAGGCAGTCGTAGTGGCCATCTGCTAAAGGTCCCTAGGGTCTTGCGGCAAAGCGCGAGGTGCTCTGGTGTCTTGTCCTGTCTGCATGAGCAAATGAGGTTTGCATCCTTGTGGTTGTACTTTCGGTGGTACCAGGCGAAATCCCCGTGTCTGGTCCGGATAGAAAGTAGTCTGGCTAGGACATCTCTTGGTAGGTCTAGCTCTTTTGGACCGCTGTGTGGTGCATAGTCTAACTCCCAGCTCTTGTACCATTTTGAGAGCTTGGTCTTCTTGTCAGACCACCAGGTCTGTTGTGTGTGTCGTAATGTCTTGCGGGCTATTGTCTTGATGCCTGAGAGTGTAGGTAGAGAGGCTTTTCCAGTCGGGGGTGATGGGTGCTGGGCTTCTAAGTTGGCTAGCCTGTCTGCTGCCTCATTTCCTCCAATGCCTAGGTGTCCCGGGGCCCATTTGATAGAGACGTCGTGTGTCTCCATGGCACCGTGGCACTCCAGGAAGGCCCATTGAGAGGTAGGGGGTGCGTCGCCCCTGAGGCACCATATCACTGAGATGCTGTCTATGCACAGCCAGATTCGACGGGTGCGGAGCGCTGGTTGCCTTATAGTGTGCTGGAGGCCTCTCCACGCTCCGATTGCCTCAGCGTCAAAGACGTGCGAGGTAGAGTGGAGTGAGCCGCGTCCAGTCTGCAGTTGCTTTCTGTTCTGATAGACTGCAAAGCCGTAGGTAACCCGCTTTTCTCCTTCTTTTGTGTACTGTTCAGAGCCATCTGAGAAGATAGTGACATCTAGTGGCGAGAGCTGGGCCCACCATTCATTGAAAGCCGTGGCTGCAGTCTTCTTGTCCATGCCAAGCGTTGGGTCTGTTCGGCAGCTGGCCGAGTAGTGAGGGGCTGTTAGTGTCGTCCTAGGGATCTCTGGTAGAAGAGATGCCATCTGTTGGACTTTAGTCTTGACTCGCTGGGGTTGTCCGGTTTTTACGCCCCTGTTCACTACATGTACTACTGTGCGCCTAGTGAGAGGGTGGTCTGCATCTGTGGTGCACAGATGAGTTGCGAATCTGAGTTTAGCTTCCTCTAGAGCTACTGCTGCCGATAGCAGTCCGGCGTCTCGGAAGAGTGCAGCTGTAGGGGTTGTTCTCCACGCTGGTAGGATGCCTCTTGCTGCTATAGCCAGTGTCTTGTCTATAGCAGCTATGTGCCATCCAACGTAAGCGCTGACCTCTTGTGGCCTGCCTGGTCCCAGTGTACATGGCAGTTTAGTGCGGCCTCTGTACCAGCATTCAGTCCCATACAGGAGTGAGGGGTACACACAGGCAATAGTAGCCCTGCGGAGGGAGCTGGCTGGTGATCCATAGGTAGTCCTAGCTAGACTGCGAATATGACAGGCTACCTTAGCAGCTTTTGCAGTGCGCATGGCTACATGTCGTCTAAAAGTGAGTCTGCGGTCAAACCACACTCCTAACCAACGCAGGGCTGGCTGGCTGTGCTCTCCACCTGGGAGGATAGGGTGGACGGTGAGTTGCTCATCTACCACACAGGGAGGGGAATACGTGCTCCGCTGTCTGGTCAGGTGTATCATTTCCTGCTTTTCTGGGGCAAAGGTGACCTTGTTGGCCTTGCCCCATGCTCTGATCTGCCTCAGGTCTGATGCTAGGAGCTCGACGTTGTTGTCCATAGAGTGGGAGGCCCGGTAGAGACATATGTCGTCTGCATATCCAAATCTCCGTTCTGTATCCATGGATAGTAGCTCGGCTAGATACAATGTGTACAGGACAGGAGAGAGAGGCGAGCCTTGGGGTGTGCCACAGGCGACAGGGTAGCTAGGAGTAGTGATCTGTCCAAGGCGGACTTGAACCCTCCGGTCAGTGAGGAATGAGTCTACAAAGAGTATGGTCCTTTGTGGCCAGCCCTGTTGGGCCATCCGGTGTAGCAGACGGTTCTTGAGGAGGGCATCAAAGGCGCCTTGGACATCTAGGGTAACCATAGTGACATGCTTTCCAAGTATCCATGCTGCTTCAGTGTCGTGGGTGAACGCTGCAGTGAGGTCTGCTGCAGAGCGTTTTGGGAGGGCGCCGCCATGCTGGGGGCTGAGGATCTTGTGTGTCATGGCGGTCCATGCAATTCGTCTAGCCACTGTTCGTTCAAGTCCTTTTCCAATGCAAGAGAGAAGCGCTATAGGTCTCCAGGAGCGAGGTGACGTTCGGTCTGTCTTCCCCGTCTTAGGTATCATTGCTACCTCTGCGAGCTTCCATTGTGCTGGGAAGTGGTTAAGCTCAAGGCATCGCTGGAAGATTCTTCGCACGAGTTCCCCAACCTGAGCCCAGCAGGCACGGAGTAGTCGCACAGTAGAACGATCAGTGCCTGGTGAGGTGCTTGAGACCCCTATCGTGTTTCGTTCAGTTTCCTCCAGTGAGATGTGTGTGCTCCACGGGAGGGTGTCTGCATTCTCCTGGTCTGGGTAGTGCCTGAGGTCATCCTCTGCTGTGTACCGGTTGAGGACTTCTTCTCTAAGAGCCTCTGCCTTTTCTAGGGGGTCTGATATTGTCATGTTATTCACTACCAGAGGAGTGTCCTGGTTCTCTGGTGTAAGCTTGTGCCAGGCAATGATCTTGAACAGGTCCTTGTCATCTTTGGCATTGTCGATGACATGCCTCCAGTACTGTCTCTTAGCCTGTCTGACTGTAGTCTTAAAGGCCTGTCTCACCTCTAGTAGACTGCCAGAGCAGAGCTGTCTAGCGCGTTTGTAGGCTTGGTAGGCAGTCTTGCACTCCCTGGTCCACCATGGTGCAGCGCGGCCTTCCTTGCGGTCGAGCTTGCCTGCTGCCTGAACAGAGTGCTGTACGGTGTCTGTGAGCAGCGCGACGCATTCATCTAGCTGTGCCGCATCCTGCGTTGCAAGCGGGTCTGGGATGTTTTGGACACCTATTTCTACCAGCCCACTGAACCTAGGTAGGCTTGCCTCTGGGACTCTGTAGTGGTACTGTTCTAGATGCGGAGTGCCTGGAGTGGAGATAGGGACAGAGGTTACTATTGTCTCATGGTCTGAGCCGCTGTGCATGCTAGCATCAACAGCAGACTGGGCAAATGGTACGTTAGAGAAAGTAAGGTCAAGGACATGGCCGGCGCAGTGTGTTGGCTGTCCTGGCACACCAATGTAGTCCATAGAGGCGCTAGCAGCCCATCTAGCTAGCTCCACACCTCCGTTGGCTGCAGTGACAGTAGGCTCAAAGGATTCATGTCTAGCGTTAAAGTCTCCTCCTACAAGACAGAGTTGAGGGGGTATAAGATGTGTGACGTATTGGATAACATGCGGGGTGTGTGGCTGTCTGTAGTAGTTGAGTATCACGACTCCATTCACCACTGCCCATAGCATGTCTGGGTGGCTGAGGCTCTCTCTAGCCTGGTATCGTAGATGGCGTCCTTTGAGGATGTAGGTCATCACCCTAGGGCGGGCTGAGCTTGGTGCGTTAGGAGTGTCCCAGGTGCTGATAGGCGCGAGGTGTATGAAGCCAGGGTGGGTGGAAGTTCTGGAGTTGGCACATGTGAAGGGCTCTTGAACACACACAACATCTATGCCCTTCTGAAAGGCCACCTCCAGTATTGTGATGTGCCAGGGTGAGCATCTGCTAACATTGGCCCAGCATACGCGGAGTGGTTTGCTCTGCAAGCTGGGCTGTGGATGCCTGTTACAGGCTGGGGTATTGTAAGGGTGTTCTAGCATGTCGACGGAGGATCGTCGCTCATGCTGGCGTCTTCCCTCTCTGAGGTGGACGGGTCAGTGTGGATAGTTGATTGTGGACGAATGCTGCCGGCAGACAGTTGTCCTACATTCAGGCTTCTCTGGCCTGTGGCGGCCCGCCTCGGTCTCTTTTCTCTGCCGGTGGAAGCGGAGGATGCATAGGAGGCAGTGGTTGTAGGAAGTGAATCCCTGCCGTCTCCTCCTTGCCTCTGGGTGGAAGGGTGTGGAGGCACTGTCTCCGATGCCTCTCGAGGAGTAGTCTCAGGCTGAAGTGTAGCCTGTCTAAGGGTCTCTTCAACTGTCCTGTATAGGTGCTGCTGTGCTATTTTGCCTGCGCGACGGATAGCTTTCATCTCAGTCTTTGTGGGCTTGATTATGTGTCCATGTACCCGGCGAGGGGCTGCAGGGCAGTTGGCGTGGCTAGCTGGGTGTGGTCCATGACAGTTGGCGCACACGGCTTTGTGGGGGCAATTATCCCCATACTGTCCTTGGTGTCTATCTGTGCGGTCTCCGCAGTGTACGCAGCGGGCTACCTGGGTGCATCGGGCAGCGTTACAGTAGCCCTGGCAGCCTGGGTTGTGTCGCTGTATGGTTGGGTGTTTGTGGATCTCCTTTGAAAATTGGCTAGTGCCAAAGAGCCGGAAGGAGCGGACCGGCTCCTTGTATGAGACAATCCAGGTGGTGAGGCCATTCTGGTTCGCCCCATGCCGTGAGGTCCTGCAGCTGACCGGCTGCTTGCCTATTTGTGAGAAAACCTCTTCCTCTATTAGCTGGGTAGTAGTCGGTAGGTCTGTGCCGTCCAGGGTCCGGAAAGAGCTGGGTACTCCTTGTACTGCGTAGTTGATCCAGCGTTCGGGGATCCTCACCGCGTCTCCGTCTAGCGCTCTTACTAGAAGTTCCTGGTTTTCTTGAGTTAGAAGTCGGTCCCGGATGATCTGATTAGCTGGGGTAATCGCCCAGCCTGTGTTGATGGGTGATGCCGTGGGTATGTCTTTAAGGGTGAGTCCTTCTATGCTCTTGCATATTGCCTGCCTTACTGCAAAGGGTGAGGGTTGTTACAGTCGCATCGCCGGGTTGGAGATGGCTATGAAGATTCGACTGTCTTCTTTTGGCTTAGCCGGCGGGCTAGGCCGAGACCTAGCAGGGTCCAGAGGTCGGCTGCCACCCCTATTTGAGATCTGGGGGTCTCTGGCTACGTCCGCCCAAGAGCGGCATCCTGACTCTTGGCTCCTGGGGTTGCTGTGACTGGTGTCGCTGCTCCAGCGGAAGCTAGGAGGAGAGTTGCTTGGGAGAGGGAGGTCAACGCCCGTATAACTTTCTGCTGTAGCTCCTCTGCAATCTTGACTTCTTGCGGGTTAGTGTAGCTCTCTGCATGTTGATCTACAGCTGCTGCAAAGGCAGTAGCAATGGTGTTCCAGAGCTGGGCAATTTTCTGCGTCTCAGTGATGTGGCGTTGAACGGCATCAGAGACTCGAGGTTTGGGAGCGCCCCCACCGGGGTTCTGGCTGCTCAGAAGGGGTGCGTGATGGTGCACGTTCTCCTGGGGCCGTCTTGGGGCGCGTGCATAAAGCTGCTGAGGGATCTCATAGTCTGGGGACCCTGTGTGCTGGGAGGAGGGAGACTCTGCCATCCTGACAAGCTCCTTTGCGCGGCTGCGCGGGGGGCTAGGTGGACGTTAGAGGTACTCCCAGAATCAGCGCAGTGAGCTTGTTCAGTTGCTGGGACTTTTAGGGCCTCGGGGAGGGTGGCCCAAAAGTCAAAAGATTGGTGGTGGCGTTAGGGGGGTGTATTCCTGTAGCTTCGAAGGCCGTCAACACCAACAATTCTGTGAAGGTGCCCACGCAGGCAGGCCATAATAGTGAGAAGAAATCAGCCTTATCAACAGGCAGCCATCCTAGCGTCTTGTAGTTGTGTGTATCAAGCTTAGTAGAGTAGTTTTGACTCAGTGACTTGAAGCAGACTACGTCCAACGGCTGGAGAGTGTGGGTAGCGTAAGGGGGGAATATAAGGATTAGGATCTTGTGTTAGTCGCAGTAGTTGATAAAGTCCTTTGTTACGTGGCTGCCGTGGCCGTCAAGTATCAGTAACCTCCACCTTCTCCGTGCTTTGGCCTTAGTGTAGCGATCAAAGACCTGCTCCAGCCATGTCACCCCTAGATCGTTGTTCGTTCATCCGTTTAGTGACGTTGTGAAGTGGATTGAGTGCTTCCTTGGATCGATATCGTGTACCCAGCTTGCCTGCACTGCAGTACCGGCTGCTGGAAAGATGATGCCTGGGGAAGAGTTGATCCATCTGCGCATATCGTTGCCAGCACCGTCACCCACTCTCGATTGCCATCGTGCTGTGATTGCTTGTTCTGCTTCTTCTCATACAGCACCCTGTCAAAGCATCTTTTCGTCCTTGAGATGACCCCAATCATGAACCCCTTTTCGTCCATATTGTACATGTTCTCAGGCAGCACCTTGTATTCAGCTATCTTTTGATGCAGAAGATCAAAGTATTGCTTGTATTTCTCACCCGAATCAGCCTGGTGACGCACGGATTCCATGGGGGTGGACCACGCAGTGAGGAGAGTGTCGAAGTGACGGCGGAGGAAGCGGGTAACCCAGCTATCGGATGGCTCCCAAGCACACAAAGGAGTCGCAAAATTGATGATCATCTGCCTTGTAGGCATCAAGTATCTCTCTGTAAGCCCTCTGATGTACTTTACAAGCTCTGCCTCATCGCGTGGGTGTAATAGACGTTGGGAGCTGATAGTATCTTCACGCGGGGGTGCTTGACCCTTGTGTTGGCGCGTCAAGTAGTACGAGAACAGCCATGTTTTTTAGCTAGAGCGCGGTATAAAAACTGTTCTCCTGGTCTTAAACTGTCTATCTCTGCAAGGGCTTTCTTTACTGGCATGGTGGTGTTGAATTATAGGGGTGCAAAGTATTGCTCAAAGATGGTGGGGTGGCCCGTGAGCTGAACAGGCCCGCGAGGTGCACGGGCACGTTAATAGGGAACGATTGCGCATAAGCCACTAAGTACACATAAAAAACGAGCTTCTTCGTACGGCCCGGCCACCTCGCAAATCTGGGGTTTGGGGGATGACTCGCATGGGCCACCGCTGATGTGATCTGGCTTTGCTTTTGAGATTAGGTTTTCTGAGATGCGACCGCGGCAGGCTTAAATGTGTCGCCTTGCAGGCAATGAGAGGAAGATGGAAATGTGAGAACGTCCAGACCGCGCAATACTAAATGCAAGACACGACTGTGTAAAAAGGACCGAAGAGTCGACATATACTGATACTAGTCTGTTATCGGGGATCTCTACCGGTATACGAACCAAACTAGCGTTGTGTGGAGAAGATGCGGCCGATTGATCGACCCACTTGAGTCGCGCGATGCTGCATGTATCTCATTGCTCATAACCATCCCCATCCATATATACACCAACCCACGCCATCTCCCCGCCCAACTCAATACTCCAACGCCTCCTCAAACAACCCCCTCAACTGCTCCCTCTGCAGCTCCAACTCAGCATCCAAATGCGGCGCCAGCATCAGCACCCTCTGCTGAGGAATTGTGCCCTCAACCAGGCCATCGACATGCTCGCGCCCGAACCCCAGCGCCTTGAGCCCGCGCGGCTGATCACCCAGCTTGACCAAAAACTCGGCAAGGGCCTCGCCCAGCACCTCGCCGGCCGACTCTCTCTTGACGTTTGAAATGTCGACGCCAAAAGCCTCTGCGGCGGCGAGGTGGCGCTCCGGGTTCGACGCGCCGGTGAATTTGAAGACGGCGGGCGCGGTCACGGCGACCGAGACGCCGTGCGGGATAATAGTGTGGTCGACCTCGTAGCCGGCGTGCTTGTAGCCTGGGTTCTGGCCCGAGATGGGGTACGACATGCCGTGGCAGAGGTGGACGCCGGCGTTGCCGAAGCCGACGCCGGCGAGGGTTGCGGCGAGCAGCATCTGGCTCTGGGCTTCGTGGTCCTCGGGGTCCTTGACCGCGCGGGGCAGGTACTTGACCGTGTCGCGGAGGGCCTGGAGCGAGAAGATGTCCGAGATGGGGTTGGCGCCCTGGTAGGCCGGCCGGTTGATGGGGTTCTGCGGGCGCGGCGTGCGCTCGTAGTAGGGGATTGCGGTCCACGACTCGAGCGAGTGGCAGAGGACGTCGAGGCCTGACGAGGCGTGGACGGCGGAGGGCATGGTGCGGGTGTTGATGGGGTCGACTATGCCCAGTGTGGGCTTGAGGTTGCGGTGGGCGATGCCCGTCTTTGCGCGCTTAGCAATCAGGTCAAAGATGGCGGTGCCGGTCGTCTCGGAGCCTGTTCCTGCGGTGGTGGGCACGGCGACGAGCGGGAACAGCTTGGAGGGGATGGGCAGGCCCTTGCCGAGGGGCGCGTTGACAAAGTCGAGGAAGTCGGCGTCTGGACGTGTCAGTCGCAAGCCAATATGCTGACACAGACATCTTACCTGGGAATGTGGTGTACAGGTTCATCAGCTTAGCCGTGTCGATGACACTGCCACCGCCGACGGCCAGAAACGCATCGGGCTTCCAGGGCTTCGCAAACGCAATGGCCTCCTTGATGCTGCTGTCCTTGGGCTCCACCCTCACCTGGTCGTACACCTCGAAATGCACGCCCTCTCTCGTCAGCCCCTCGATAACCTGCTTCATGGCGTCCAGCTTGCGCACGTTCTGGTCCGTGACGACCATGACGCGCTTCGAGCCCATGTTCTTAAAGTCCATGCCTATTTCTTTTGTGCATCCGGGGCCGAAGCGTATGCTGGACGCAGCCATTTCAAAGGCATATTCTTTCTGCTGCGAGTAGTCGACGGGGGTTGCGAGGTGGCGGCGGGCTTGGTGGATGGTCGAGGGTGTCTGGTTGTGGTAGTTGGGGTTGGCGTGGCACGGACATGAGGACGGATGTGTGAATTGCACAGTGCGGAGGAGGTTGACGGCGCGGGCGGCGCGTGAGGGTGCTATGCGGATCGCTGTCGATAGCGTCATCGTGGTGGAGCTAGGATTTGGGCAAGAGCGTCGTAGCTCGATCAATGGCGAGGGTGGTGGCTCTACTCAGATGATTCCAACTCTTTAGATAATGCAGAGCCCAGCGGTTTCAGCTCAATCGGAGACATGTGCGGAGTGAAGGGAGAATTCGTCATGTCTGCGATGCGGAGAATCGCCCCGGCTCGCGTGTACCATCCGACCTCGGTCCAGCGCAGATCGCGCTACTGCATATGTGGTATGCCGAACTGTGGGGAACCAGGGACGCTTGAACTTGTAGGTCGTTTGAGGCTGACCGTTCTCTTAGGCTGATATCGTTCTCGCCTCACAGTCTGTACAAGCATCGACCACCCGTCTCTTGCGCCCCACTTCACCGCAACGCAGACTCTCACCCCTCACATCCCTCACCCCTCCACCGCAGCATCCTCACACGCCGCCACAAACGCCCTAACCTTCCCCTCATCCGCACACTCCCCCTCAACCAACCTCCCCACCTCCCTCGCCGCACCCCCAACCCTCCGAAACCCCACCACCGTCGGCACAGCCCGGACGCCCCAAACCGTCCTACACACATTGCGCGGATCCCTCCATCTGTACCCGTCAGCACTCCTTCACCCAAACATCCCCAGCGACATCCCCAGTGACATCTCCAGGGGCCATTCCCAGTGAAACCCCCCCCCCCACAGAAACACAGAGAAACAGACACAGACACAGACAAAAAAACAGGGAAACATACTCATCCTTCAACCCCACCTCCACGTACCCCAACACCGGCGCCTCGAGGCCCCCAAACACGCGCTGCAAGTGCGGCAGCGCGGCGCGCACGTCGGGACACCACGACTGCTGGGTCGCTGGGTCGGGCGACGCGAGGAAGGCGAGGAAGAGCGTTGTTGATGGGGAGGGGGAGGCGAGGGGGAGGTGCTGCGGGGTGGGGGGGAGGGGGAAGGCGGGTTGGATGGGCATGTTTTGTGTGTGTGGTGTTGTGAGATGTGTGGGTTTGTGAGGTGTTGGAAGTGGGTGTTTGGGGGGTGGGAGGAATTGGTGGGAGCGGTATTTGTGCGATGGTTTTGCGCACGGGCCGGTTGGGGGGACCTTCCTGTCTGGTCTTGGTGGAGGGATAAGGAGGGGTGGATGGGTAGGTGGTGGGTGTTTCTTGAAGGCGTCTTCTTAGAGGCGTTTTTTTACAGCCTTTTATTAAGTGTCTTCTTGATTTCTTGTAACGTAAAGCACCACCGAGCCGGACACACCACCGAGCCGGACACTTTTCCTTGGCATTGCGAACACCATATACAGAACAAGCAATTACTCACCACCTTCTGCAGAGCCTGCGTACGACGCACTTGCATCAGATGCAGAATCTTCTTCTGCATCTTTCTGGCACGTACGAGCGTTATGCCTAGTCTTCCCACAGTTGCCACAGTGCCGTTGACCTGGCTGGGCTCTTTCTTGACCACTACCACTGCGCGCTCTCTTTGACACCGTACGAGCTGCAGTTGCGCTCTCAGCTACAGACAACGCTGCAGCACCATACTCCATTGTCCCACCATGCTGAATCTGCTTTCTTTTACGCCCTTTGCGCTTAGTAACCTCTGCTAATTGCTCCTCAGGCTCTCGTACACGAACCTTGATGATTACATTTTCATGCAGCATCTCCTCAGCTCCTTTTACCAGCTTTGAGAACCCTTCCTGAGCAGATGTTGGTGATCGTACGAAGCGCTCACTTACGAGCTTTGATTGCGACCCAAATTCGTACGTATTGCTTGGGGTTCTGGATTGCCATGGTGTTTCTGGTAGAGGTACTGGTGGAGGGGTATGGAATCGCACTTCAAGCCGATCAAGGACTACCTGCGCGTCAATAGGGACTATTCCTGAGGCCTGAAAGGCCTTCCTGCAGTTCCCGTACGTAAACACGTCAAAAAACGCGTCTCTAAAGGCTGGAAGGAAGCCTTCTTTGTTGATGTGGAAGATGCGTTGGGATGCCAAGGCTCGTACGCGTTGGGAGTACTTCAGTTTCAATGGTGAGAAACACATCACATCAAGTGGCTGAAGTATGTGTGATGAGTGAGGAGGCATACAGAGGGTCAGGATTCTGTTCTCCACACAGTAGTCCTTGAAATCCTGGTTGAGGTGGCTCTCATGGCCGTCCAAGATGAGCAGCCTGTACGACCCCTTCTGACGCGCCTTTGTATGCACATCAAAGTGCTTCAACCACTCAAGACCAAGTGCGTTGTTTGTCCATCCGTTCTCGGAGACTGAGAGCTTCCAATCGTACGGAATTTGGGTCTCCTCATACCAGGCAGAGATATGGACACGCCCTTTGTAGATAATGAAGGGTGGGATAGCATACCCAGCAGCGCAGATGCTCTGGATGACTGTGACCCACTCCCGATCGCCTGGCTGGATGAGATTAGGCCTCGTACGCCTCTCTGAGCCTGTAATAACCTTCATTGAGCCAATAACTCCCATCTGGAAGCCTGTCTCATCAAAGTTGTGGGTATCATCATCTAGGACCCCATACTTGTCTTTTGTCTCTTGTACGAGCTTGAACCAAGCGCTAACCACCTCTGGATCTTCCTGGAGTATTCTCTGACGATCCTTTGCTCGATTGAAAGCCATCTTGAGCCCCTCCGTACGCGATACAAATCGCTCAGCCCAGTTCTTGCCAACAGGTGTCCCACCACGTATAGCCACCGAACACCAATCTCTTAATTTTTGGGTCTCCTTCACAGAGGCCCCAAAAATCCCAGCAACTGATCCGGCTCACTGCGGCCACTCTGGGAGTACCTCTAACGTCCGCCTAGCCCCCTGCGCTGACGCGCAAAGGAGCTGGTTAGGATGGCTGAGTCTCCTACTTCTCAGCATACGAGGTCCCCGGACCCCGAGTCTCCTCAGCACCTCAATACACGCGCCTCAGATCGGCTCCAGAGGGTCCTGCACCACCAGGCCCCCCCTCTGAGCAGCCAGAACCCCGGTGGGGGCGCTCCCAAACCCCGAGTCTCTGATGCCGTCCAACGCTACATCACTGAGACTCAGCAAATTGTCCAGCTTCGGAACACTATCATCACTGCCTTCGCCGCAGCTGTAGATCAGCACGCAGAGGGCTACGCCGACCCCCAGCAAGCCAGGATCGCCGCGGAGCTGCAGCAGAAAGTCATTCAGGCTCTAACCTCCCTCTCCCCAAGCAACTCACCCCCCAGCTCCCGCTGGAGCAGTGACACCAATCACAGCGACCCCAGGAGCCAAGAGTCAGGACGCCGCTCTTGGCGGACGTAGCCAGAGACCCCCAAATCTCGTTGCCAAAGAATAGGGGTAGCGGCAGGCCCCTGAACCCTGCTAGGTCCCGGCCCGGCCCGCTCCCTAAGCCAAAAGAAGACACCCGAATCTTCATCACAATCTCTGACCCAGGAGTGCGACTGCAACGACCCTCTCCCTTTGTGGTAAGACAAGCAGTATGCAGGAGCATAGAAGGAATCACCCTTCAAGACATCCCCACTGCATCGCCAATCAACACTGGCTGGGCAATCACGCCAGCGAGTAAAACAATTAGGGACCGACTTCTGACCCAAGAAAATCAGGAGCTTGTAGTAAAAGCGCTAGGCGGAGATGCAATCAGGATCCCAGAACGCTGGATCAACTACGCTATACAAGGAGTACCCAGCTCTTTCCGGACTCTAGACGGTACTGAACTACCTACTACCACCCAGCTGGTAGAGGAGGAGGTCTGCTCACAAACAGGCAAACAGCCAGTTAGCTGCAGAACCTCACGACACGGGGCCAACCAGAATGGCCTTACTACCTGGATCATATCATACAAGGAGCCAGTCCGCTCATTCCAGCTCTTTGGCACTAGCCAATTCTCTAAAGAAATCCACAAACACCCTACTATCCAGCGACACAACCCAGGCTGCCAACAATACTGCAACGCCGCCCGCTGCACGCGAGTAGCCCGCTGTGCACACTGTGGGGACCGCACAGATAGACACCAAGGACTCTATGGGGACGACTGTCATCATAAAGCCAAGTGTGTTAACTGCCATGGTCCGCACCCAAGTAGTCACTCCAACTGCCCTGCGGCCCCTCGCCGGGTGCATGGACACATAATTAAGCCCACTAAGACTGAACTAAACGTTATCCGCCGCGCAGGCAGAGCGACATACCAGCATCTCTACAGGACAGTGGAAGAGACCCTTAACCAGGCAACGCCGCAGCATGAGGATACCCCCCTAGAGGCCGCCCAGGAGATACCGGCCCCCCAATCTCCTCCCCGGAGGCAAGCCCCGGAGGAGGATAGCAGGGCAGCTACAACTGGAACAAGCAGCGCCTCTCAAGCATCCTTACCCACTACTGGTAGAGAAAAGAGACCAAGACGGGCTGCTGCAGGCCGTACGAACCTGAATGTAAGGGACATGTCTGCTAACAGTCTGCTCCCACAATCAACCATCTACACTGATCCCTCCACCTTAGAGAAGGAGGACACCAGCATGAGCGACGATCCACCATCTACATGCTAGGACACCCACACGCACCCTCTGCCTACAACAGGCAACAACAGCCTAGCCAGCAGAGAAAGCAGCTCCGCATATGCTGGGCCAACGTCGGCAGGAGCTCTCCTTGCCACATTACAATACTAGAAGTGTCCTTCCAGAAAGGCATGGACGTCGTATGCGTCCAAGAACCTTTTACTTGTGCTAACTCAAGGACCTCTACCCACCCAGGCTTCAGACACCTCGCACCTATTAGCACCTGGGACGCTCCTAGCGCACTAGGCTCAGCCCGCCCTAGGGTGATGACCTATATCCGCAAAGGGTACCACCTGAAACTCCAGACCAGAGAAAGCCTTAATCACCCAGACCTGCTGTGGGCTGTCGTGAACGGAGTCTCAATACTAAACTGCTACAGACAGCCACTTACCCCTGACGTACTTCAATACGTCACGCACCTTACACCCCCCCAACACTGCGTTATAGGAGGGGACTTTAACGTCAGACACGAATCCTTTGAACCCACTGTTTCCGCAGCTAGCGGCGGCATAGAGCTCGCCAGGTGGGCTGCTGCCGCCTCTATGAACTACGTCGGCGTGCCAGGACAGCCAACACACTGTGCTGGACATGTCATTGATCTTACCTTCTCTAACGTCCCATTCGCCCAGTCTGTTGTAGATGCTAGCATGCACAGCGGGTCAGACCACGAGACAATAGTAACCTCTGTCTCTACTTCCACATCCGGTACTCCGCACCTAGACCAGTATCACTACAGAGTCCCAGAGACAAGCCTACCCAAGTTCACTGGGCTAGTAGAGATAGGCGTCCAGAACATCCCAGACCCGCTTAGGGCACAAGATGCAGCACAACTAGACAACTGCGTCACGCTGCTGACAAAGGCAGTTCGACATTCTATACAAACGGCAGGCAAGCCAGATCGCAAGCAAGGACGCGCTGCGCCGTGGTGGACTAGGGAGTGCAAGACAGCCTACCAAGCCTACAAACACGCTAGACAACACTGCTCTAGCGGCGCCCTGTTAGAAGAAACACGAGCTTTCAAGACGACAGTCCGACAGGCTAAAAGGCAATACTGGAGACATGTTATTAACAATGCTAAGGATGGCAAGGATCTGTTTAAGGTTATCGCCTGGCACAAGCTTACACCAGACCACCAGGACACTCCTCTCATCGTGGATAACAGGACAATATCAGACCCCCTAGAGAAGGCAGAGGCCCTTCGAGAGCAAGTCCTCAACCGGTACACAGCAGAGGATGACCTCAGACACTGCCCAGACCAGGAGAATGCAGATACCCTCCCATGGAGCACACATATCTCACTAGAGGAAACTGAACGAAACACAATAGGGGTCTCTAGCACCTCCCCAGGCACTGACCGCTCTACAGTGCGATTGCTCCGCGCCTGCTGGGCCCAGGTTGGAGAGCTCATACGGAGGATCTTCCAGCGGTGCCTCGAACTCAACCATTTTCCAGCACAATGGAAGCTCGCAGAGGTAGCGATGATACCCAAGGCAGGGAAGACAGATCGGACGTCGCCTCGATCATGGAGACCTATCGCGCTCCTCTCCTGCGTTGGGAAAGGACTTGAAAGAACAGTGGCGAGACGAATAGCTTGGACTGCTATGACCTACCAGATCCTCAGCCCCCAACATGGAGGCGCCCTCCCAAAGCGCTCTGCTGTAGATCTTACTGCAGCGTTTACTCACGACACAGAGGTTGCGTGGGCAAAATGCCAGCATGTCACAATGGTCACCTTAGATGTGCAAGGCGCCTTTGACGCTCTCCTCAAGAACCGCCTGCTGCACCGAATGGCCCAACAGGGATGGCCACAAAGGGCTATCCTCTTTGTTAACTCTTTCCTCACTGATCGAAGGGTCCAAGTCCGCCTAGGCCAAGTCACTACCCCTAGCTACCCAGCCGCCTGCGGCACACCGCAGGGCTCACCCCTCTCCCCAGTCCTGTACACACTGTACCTGGCAGAGCTGCTGTCTATGGACACAAAGAGGAGATTCGGATACGCAGATGACATATGCTTATACCAGGCCTCACACTCCCTAGACGAGAACGTCGAGCTCCTAGCAGCAGACCTACGCCAGATCAGAGCATGGGGCACAGCTAACAAGGTCACCTTTGCCCCGGAAAAACAAGAAATGATCCACCTCACTCGACAAAAGAGCAGCTACGCGCCGCCCTGTGTAGTAGACGAGCAGCTTACAATTAATCCAATCTTGCCAAGTAGGTCAAGAACCCAGCCAGCCCTCCGATGGCTAGGGGTCTGGTTCGACCGCAAACTTACCTTTAAGCGGCACGTAGCCACACACAACGCAAAAGCGGCCAAGGTAGCCTATCACATCCGCAGCCTAGCAAACACGGCGTACGGACCACCAGCCAGCTCCCTCCGTAAGGCCACCATTGCCTGCGTATACCCGTCCCTTCTGTATGGGGCCGAATGCTGGTACAGAGGCCGCACTAAACCTCCACGCTCACTCAGACCTGGCAGACCAGCCGAAGTCAGCACCTACGTTGGGTGGCACATAGCTGTCATGGACAAAACACTGGCTATAGCAGCAAGAGGCATCCTCCCAGTGTGGCGAACAACCCCTACTGCTACTCTCTTCCGAGACGCCGGACTTCCCTCAGCTGCTACGGCGCTAGAAGAAGCCAAACTCCGCTTTGCGACACATCTACGCACAATAGATGGAGAACACCCACTTGCCGGCCGCATGGCAGCCATCAGGATGAGCATAGGCAGGACTGCTGGAAAGCTGCAACGAATGCGGACCAAAGTCCAGTATCTAGGATCTCTTCTGCCTGAGATACCTAGGACACTACTGACAGCCCCTCACTACTCGCCTGGCTGCCAAACAGACCCAACGATGGGCATAGACAAAAAGACCGCAGCGAAGGCTTTTGAAGAATGGTGGGCCCATCTCCCACCACTAGACGTGACTATCTTCTCAGACGGCTCTGAACAATACACAAAGGGGAAGGAGAAGCGCGTGACCTACGGCTTTGCAGTGTATCAGGACGGAAAACAACTTCACACTGGACGTGGGTCACTTCACCCTACCTCACACGTCTTCGACGCGGAAGCAGTAGGGGCATGGAGGGGCCTCCAGCATACCATAAGACAACCAGCTCTCAACACTCGCCGAATCTGGCTGTGCATAGACAGCACCTCAGTGATATGGTGCCTCAGGGGCGACGCACCCCCTACCTCTCAGTGGGCCTTCCTGGAGTGCCACGGTGCCATGGAAACACACGACGTCTCTATCAAATGGGCCCCTGGACACCTAGGCATCGAAGGAAATAAGGCAGCAGACAGACTAGCCAACCTAGAAGCCCAGCACCCATCACCCCCAACTGGAAAAGCTGCTATGCCTACACTCTCAGGCATCAAGACAATAGCCTGCAAGACACTACAGCACACACAACAGACCTGGTGGTCTGACAAGAAGACTAAGCTCTCAAAATGGTACAAGAGCTGGGACTTGGACTATGCACCACGCAGCGGTCCAACGGAGCTAGACTTACCAAGAGCCACCTTAGCTAGACTACTCTCTATCCGATCTATGCATGGAGACTTTGCGTGGTATCACCAGAGGTTCCATCACAGCGATGCAAATCTCACCTGCTCATGCGGGCGCGACAAGACGCCAGAGCATCTTGCGCTCTGCCGCAAGACCCTAGGGGCCTTTGGCCGGTGGCCACTTCGACCTTCCATACCACCATCCAGCCGGAGCGATGGCCTAGCGTATACTGCCGTGCTGATTGGGGATCCAGAGGCCTTCGAAGCCTTCACCCAACTCACACAGTACTACACCAAGGTCTGCCCCCGGTAGCTTACCCTGTGTTGCAACAGCAGCAAATAACCCTACTCTTTCCCCTAATTTCTTCCTCTAACTCTCCTCCTTACTCTCCTTCTCTCCCTCCCACTCTTACGGCACTTAACTGCCTCTGAACACACACAAGGGACTCACCCTGATGTACTCATACGGCTCAGTCTCTCCAACTGGAAGGGGAGCTGTAGCTTGAAATGGTAGCAATACCCGCGTACGCAAGAAATGCTTTCTAAGGTAGTGTAGCAGCACTGTAATTCCTTAGCTTAGCACGTCCTATATGCCCTTCGGGAGGCGGTGATGGTGGACTTAATCCCCATCCTATGGACGAAAATCGAATACCAACCAACCAACCAACCACGTATAGCCAAAGCCTAGTACAAAGGCTCTCCTCGCGCAGAGCCACGGCTTCGATTCGGCAGGGCACCGGCTCTCCACACCTACCTACTCTTTCCTTTTCTTTCTCTCACGGCACTAAAATGCCTCTGAACACACACAAGGGTCCCACCCTAATGTACACACACAAGGGTCCCACCCTAATGTACACACACTGCTCAGTCTCCCCAATTGGAAGGGGAGCTGTAGTTCTGAAATGGTAGCAATACCCGCGCAGGCAAGAAATGCTTTCTAAGGTAGTGTGTCAGCACTGTAATTCCATAGCTTAGCACGTCCTATATGCCCTTCGGGAGGAGGTGATGGTGGACTTAATCCCCATCCTATGGACGAAAATCGAATACCAACCAACCAACCAACCACGTATAGCCAACAGTTTATCTGCAATATCTGCCACCTCACACAGCCGGGGGGCAAATCCACGCGAATCAAGGTCGAGGATGTATTGTACGATCATTTGCTCTTCTATCGCAGAAAGCTTTCGGCCGTTGGGTGGTGTTTCGCGTCGAAATGTGATTTTGTTCAGCCGATCAGAGAGCCTCTGGAAAGGTACCTTAAAGGCAGCAGCAGCGCTCCGTACGCTCTTGAATTGTCCTAAGGTATAGGCCTGAAGCGCAAGAACAATTCTGCCTTCTTGCTGGGTTAAAAAAGCCGTACGTTGTGGTTGCATACTTGCTTGTACAAGATATTTGCAATGCCAAGGAAAAGTGTCCGGCTCGGTGGTGCTTTACGTTAAGCGTTTTCTTAAAACTATATTCGTATAACGTACTCCAAGGGTGAGCGGATCATACGAGTGAGCGGATCACTCTGCCAAGACCACACCAAATCTCTACCCTATCATAGCCTGTATTGGCCCACGTTGGCCTTGTATACAGTAGTACAGCACATAATATTATTTAATAACACTTTCTACAGGCTTTTTACACGTGCGCGAGTTATGCCCTACCTCATGGCACCGTGTACAGCGTCTTTGGGTTGCCTCACCCCCTTTAACACCTGCTCGCTTCCTTGCCTTCTTACCATCACCACGCGCCCCAAACTCTGTCAGAGTTGTTACCCGAAGGCCTTCCTCTGCTGTTAGAACTCCCTCCTGCTGTAACCGCTTTCTTTTGTGTGATTTACGTTGTGATGCAGCCTCATTTGCCGCTCGAAGCTCAGCATTCTCCTTCTGGGCCAACACTAGCTTATGCGCTACTACAGGTGCGCCTTTAGCAAGCTTTTCAAAGGCCTCAACCATTGAAGTTGGTGAGCTGCCCATATGCCTTTGAATCCTCTGTCGAACCAGCGTTGATTGCGACCCTATTTGCAGGGTATTGCTCGGGGTTTGGGACTGCCAGGGCTCATCTTCCACAGTAGGTAGCGGTGGAGTACGTAGGCGGACATCAAGGCCCATTATGACCCGTTCTGGATCAAAGGGAACCAATCCAGCGCCTCGGAACCCTCCTTGGATATTACTAGGAGTAAATGACTCCTTGTAGGCGCCTATAAAGCATGGCAGGAACTCGGTTTTAGTGATATGCGTGATTCTGTTGCGCATGAGATCCTCAGCTTGTCGCCCATACGCCTTCTTCAAAGGGGCAAAACAACCCACATCAAGTGGCTGCAAGAGGTGTGATGAGTGTGGAGGCATACACAGTGTGATAATCTTTGCTTCCTTGCAGTATTGTTGGAAGTTAAGGGAGTTGTGGCTCTCATGGCCGTCAATAAGAAGTAGCCGGTACCCTCCTCGGGTGCGCCTCTTTGTATGGGCATTAAAGTGCTCTAACCACTGGGGTCTAAGCTTGTTAGTAGTCCATCCGTTCTCAGAGACTCCAATAACCCAGTCCTGAGGCAGATTGTCCTCTTTGTACCAGGCAGAGAGGTGGTATTGGCCTTTGAAGATGATGAAGGGCGGAATGGCCCATCCAGTGCCATTAATGCCCTGTATGACTGTTGTCCACTCCCGATTGCCCTGCTGGACTGCCTTTGGCCGTCCCCGACGCTCTGAGCCTGTAACAACTGCTCCTGTTGATATCTGGCCCATCATAAAGCCAGTCTCATCAAAGTTGTACGTGTCGTCATCCTGGATGCCATACTTGGCTTTGTTATTCTCTACAAGGCGGAACCAGCCTTGTATGATCTCTGGATCCTCACAGAGGGCTCGCTTGTAGTCGTACTTGCGATTAAACTTAACTTTGAGCTCAGGGCGGCGCTTAACGAACGTACTGGCCCAGTTTACGCCAACATGGCCCATATTGCGCTCTTTGCGCAAAGAATTAGTCATGTTAGCCACAGCAGCCAGCCGAGGGCCGAACCCTCTGGCATCTAGCTCAAGTATGTGCTGAGTGACCACGTCCTCCTCAGTCTGGTCCAGGTTCCTTGATTTTGGCGTACAATCGGCTTGTGCAGTTCGTCCTGTGTATCGAGCATGTAGTGTGCTGTAAGGCGCGTTATATATAGCTGCAGCGCGTCGCAGTGTGAGCGTCGCGTCTTGTTTGATTGCCTGGAGCGCGAGATGTATAGCAGCTTCTTTAAAGGGCTTAGATCTGTGTTGTTGTTGAGGCATCGCGTGGTAAGGTGGAGGTTTGGTGTGGTCTTGGCAGAGTGATCCGCTCACTCGTATGATCCGCTCACCCGTGGAGTACAGTGACCGTGCACGCCGTGCACACCTTCGCGCCGTGCACACCTTGGCACCCTCCTGCACACCCGAAAAATGAGGCTGCAGAGCCACATACAATAGATATTATTGCGAGGTTTTTCGTTATAACAGTCTGCTAGGTCCTACAGTGCATGCCCTGCTCCCATTTCTTATTTGGCCTTGTTGCGCGGCCGCTGCGCGTGGTAACTGGTGGAGGTGCTGGGGATGGCGACGCTTCAACTACAACGCGAGTTGCACCACGCTTACGCTGTTTTTTGGCTGCAGGCTCTGTACAAGGCTTACTTAAAGCCTTGCGCTTGCCTCTTGAGGGCAATTGGATAGCTTTGGCAGCGTCGCTCTCTTGTTTCTTTTGTTGTTTCTCAGCCTTCTTAGCAGCCTCCCTGTAGGCTTTCTCTTCCCTCACCCTCTCTCGTTCTGCCTTCCTCTGCTGCTTGTCCTGCTCATCTTGAAGCTTCTTCTGGGCCTGAAGCTTCTTCTGATGAGCCTTATCTACCTTCTTCTGCAGCTCTTGCTCCTTGTTGGCTTTATAGCGATCCTCGGCTTGGCGGATCTTGTGAGGGCTCCAAAGAACAGCTGCACTACAGAACTCCTTATCATGCTGCAGGTCAAGCCTCCTCCGCTTGTTTTTAGAGGGCTTAAGCTCTCCAATTACGTTGCGCAGGCCTTCATTTTCAAGCTGTACAAGCTGAGTGTGGGCGGAGAGGTGAGAGATAGTACGCCGCAACCGCTGCACCTCCTCTGCGTCCTGATTCTCTACCACCTTGCCCAGAATTTGGATAGCTTGCTTCCAGTTATCTGCTGCAATTGGTGAAGGTGTACGAGGCAGCTGCCTGCGCTTATTCCGAAACCTATCGACGATTACAGCTGCGTTGGGTGGCGATAGGCCTGTGACTTCGAAGGCCTTGAGGATGAGGCTTGGGGTAAAGGTCTCCGTCCAGGACTTATAGAATAGGTGGAAGAAGTCACGCTTCTTCACGCCTACTAGGCCTTGAGTTGTGTAAACGTGTTTAGTGAACTGGTTTGTATAGCTTGTAGCCAGAGGTGAGAAGAGTGCTACATCAAGCGGCTGCAGCGTGTGGGTACTGTGAGGAGGGAACACTAGTAGCAGTATCCTATTCCTATCGCAGTACTTGATGAAGGACCAGGTTATATGCGAGCCGTGGCCGTCTATTATAAGTAGTCGCCAACTTCTGCGCGTCTTCTCTCGAGTATAGCGATCAAAGATTTGTTCCAGCCACGCAAGGCCGACCTCGTCGTTCGTCCAGCCTGAGGGCGTTGCAGTAACAAATACTGAGTGCTTTTCTGCTTCTATATCCTCTACCCAGGTCGATTGTATCTCGTTAGGAGCGCCTGGATAGATGATGCCTGGAGGCAGTGCCGAACCATCAGCGCAGACGCTTGCGAGTATCGACACCCACTGCCTGTTGCCGTCTTGCATAGGCTGGCGCCTTGTTTTTGACTCCACAGAAGCCCTACTGAACACTCGTTTGGTGCGCCTATTGAGTACGCCAATTGCGAAGCCCTTCTCATCCATATTGTACGTGTGCCGTGGCTCAATCGAGTATTCGGTGATCTTGGAGTGCACAAGCTTGAAGTATCGTGTGTACTTCTCGCTGCTATCGGCGTGGAGGCGCTGTGCGTCGATAGCGTTGGCCCATTTGTATAGGAGCTGGTCGCGGTGACGGTCTAGGAAGCGAGTAACCCACGAGTTGGAGACCCTATCTGCAGCCAATTCAGAAGCCATGTTTTGTACCATCTGCCTTGTAGGAGGTAGGCCTCGCTCAGTAAGCTCAACTATGAACTCACAAAGCTCTCGCTCTTGTGTAGGGTGGAGTTTAAGCAGTTGTTGATCAGCGTTAGCACGCGACGCGACAACGTGTCGGTGGTGTCGCGACAAAGTTGTGCGGCACACATTGCATTTTTTTGCAACCGCCTGGTATGAAAGTTTGCCTTGTGCATCTGCTACATCTGCCTCTTTAAGCGCTTCTTCTAACGACATCGTGGTGTTGAGTTATGGGGTTGAGGAGTATAGTGGATTTTTGGTGAGGGTGTGCACGGTCACTGTACGTTATCTTAAAACTAATTTCTTAAAACCAACTTCTTAAAACCAACTTCTTAAAACCAACTTCTTGAAACTGCCTTCTCAACGCGTCTTATCAAACCCAACTTGTTAAAACTGACTTCTCAAAACCGACTTCTCAAAACTGCCCAGGTGACTTCTCAAAACTGACTTCTCAAAACTAATTTCTCGAACCTGACTTATTATAAGCATCTTCCAAAACCGTCATCTCAAAACTGTCTTCTCAAAACAAAACCGTCTTCTTAAAAGCATATTCCTAACCCCGTCTTCTGAAACCCAACCTCTCAAACCCGACTTCTTAAAGGCATCTTCTTACAAGCATCTTCTCAAGACCATCTTCTCAAAGCCATTTCCTTCCCAGATCCAAAACCCCTCCTTGCAGTCCTTTCCTGCAAAGCTTCGAGAAAATCTACTTACCTTCCCATGCCCACCCATCCTCTCCACTACGCATCAAGTTCTACTTATGCCTAATCCCTTCCCCTCTCCTCTCTTTCTCCTACACCTGTCCCCCTTCCTATATCCTCCACCTACACCTCACAACAAAGCTCCTCAGCGTTCCCCCCTCCTAGTGCACAGCCTCGACAACCGGTCCCGAAGCCTGGGAGTCTATCTCCTGTATACCCGTCTCTCCATGTACTATTCCGTACTGCTTCGCGCAGATGAAGCGCAGATGCAAAGAGCTAGACCATGTGAGCGTGGGGCTAGTGCTACCGGACGTGGGAGGAGGACACTGGAATTCCCCATAGAGGGAAGTCCTACTTTAGGTAGATTTATGGCTTGTGCGATGTATATACGCTATATATAATTGCATAAACTATTGAGAAAGAATGACTCTCTCAGTCATGGCATGTAAGTGTGTAGATTGGAGTCTGCTCTACTCAGGGGCTAAATACAGGATTATCGGTCACGTGGTGCTAGCCTGATTAGGACAGTGCAATTCCACTTTCCAACACTCCCCAGAAGTGCAATTGTCTTAAGAAGGCAAGCCACTGCTAGAACACCCTCTAGAATAGTAAAACTCCAGGACTTGATCTGGCTACTCTCGTAGCCAATCGGACTTCTATGTGCCTTGTCAACAAGAATGAAACCTCCCTGTCACCCTGTAGCGGCCGTCACGTTGCGAGTCCCTCAAGTAAAGTGAGGTGTCGGCCGAGTGAAGAGTCGAGAAAGAAGGTCGAGAAAGAAGGTCGAGAGAATTTTCGCGTTTGAAAATCAAGGTAGAATCGATATCACCAACATACCGACTCTCCCTCGACTCCTACGTGAGAGTCAGCGCTCCCCCAGCTTGGTACTCCCAGTACTCCAGCTGTGTACGCTCTCCTGTCTCAGCGCTCCCCCAGCTTGGTACTCCTAGTACTCTAGCTGTGTACGCTCTCCTCTCTTGTTGTCCCCGCTCCGTTCCTCCGCTCCTGCCTCCTTGTCTGTGTCCTATTCGGGGCTCCAGACCCTAACACCCTTACTCTCCCCCATCGTTATATAAGCCTTTGCTTCTTTGCGTTTATTTGACGAAATCCTTTGGAAAGAAGATAAAAAATCGATCGAGAAATCGGGTGGGGGTAGGTGGGTAGAGTTCGAGAGAGTAAAAAACCTCGAGCACCGTCAAACGGTAGGTTTTCGAGTTTGAGGAATCGAAAGTAGCTGTCGAACTGTAGCTACCGGTATAAAAGAAGGGCTCGAAAGGTTACCATCGATAGGCAGGCAATTCGAGTCGTTTTCGGAAGAATCGATGGTTACCGTCGGTAGGTAGGTATTCGAATCGTTGTCAAAAGGTTGGTTGAAAAGGGATAGAGCAACCATTGCTCTCTTCGACTCGCGCGTCGGAATTGGGTATAACTCGCCCAAGGTATCTTCGAGACGCTCCCAGCTTCTCCGGACGATAGTCCATTTTTCTTCGGACTTAATACCCTTCGCGGCAGCCAGGGCGACGACCCAGTGTCTTCAGGACTTAATACCCTTCGCGGCAGCCAGGGCGACGGCCCAGTGTCTTAGAATATAGAAGGCGACGACCTCCTGGGTTGTTCTGGCGCAGACACGCATATACCAGCTTGCTGCCCATATCGAAGAAACGACACTCCGGACACTCACAATGCACACGCAAGCGCGTAAACCCGGGCTCATAACCTATTGAGAAAGAATGACTCTCTCAGTCATGGCATGTAAGTGTGTAGATTGGAGTCTGCTCTACTCAGGGGCTAAATACAGGATTATCGGTCACGTGGTGCTAGCCTGATTAGGACAGTGCAATTCCACTTTCCAACATAAACCTTCTTATTGTAAATCTGCTTGGCTTTTTATAGTCCTTAATCTTCTTACTTATTACCCGGTACCCAACACCCAGCTAGCTAGCAAGTAACCAAACAACACCCTAACCTCCCCTCCTAACCTCCCCTCCCAACTCTTCCCTCTTACTCTCCCCTCCTTACTCTCCCCTCCCAACCTCATATCCCAACTCTCCCCTCCTAACCTCCTTACCCCCCCCTTACCTTCTTATCCTACCCTTCCCCCCCCTCTTCTCTATTCCCTGCTTCCACCTCTTCCCCTCTAATTCCATCCTATCATATCCCATCCCTGCCTTGTCTCCTTCTACTTTCCTACTTTCTCCTCGATCTTCACAAGTCCTTCCTTCTACGCGAGCCCTTCCTTCTACGCGAGCCCTTCCTTCTACGCGCTGTTGAGTATGTTGTGTGGGATTCTATTTTGTATGTGTGGATTTGGTGTTTTGTGTGATATTTAGGGTTAGTAGGTTGGATTTAGAGGGCGGGGTTGGTTTGCTTGTGTGGATTGCTATGTTTTTTGGTGGGGTGTTTGTGTGGTTTTTTGGTAGGGTGTTTGTATGCTTTCTTCTTGGCTATTTCGGCCTAGTTCTGTGCCTAGTTCTGCCTGCTTGCATGCCTCCTTCTACCTTGCTCTGTGTATCTCTAAGCGTTCCTCTGCGCATCTATATGCCTTCTTCTAGGCTGCTTTCTGTCTGCTCCTGTGCTGTTTTCTGCCTGTTTCTATGCCTTTTTTAGCCTGCTTCTATGCCTCCTTCTACCTTGCTCTGTGTATCTCTAAGCGTTCCTCTGTGCATCTATATGCTTTCCTCTGTACCCCCTTCTGCCCCTCCCCCCTCCACCTTCCCCTGCCCATCCCCCTGCCTATCCCCTGCCTATCCCCCTGCCTATCTTCACCCCCCCCCCCCGTGCACGCCAGCCCGCAAGAAACCAACACGACCCATCCACCACCCCAGCACCCCACTTCCAGCTCCCCTTCCAGCTCCCCTTCCACTTCCAGTCATCGTTCTTGCTGCGCTGATGCCAGGCAGACAAAGCACTGCTAATCAAAATACTTTGTTATTTATCGGGTCGACAGACGGCGTTGGATGGCATTTAAATGGCGTTGGATGGCGTTTGATGGCGTTTGTTTGCGTGGGGAGCGATTTGGGCAGTGTGCGAAGGAGAGGTAGAGTAGAAGGATGTGTAAGAGAATATATAGAAGAATGTGTAGAAGGATGTGTAAAAGTGGGTGTAGAAGGATGTGTAGAAGGATGTAGGAGAATGTGTAAGAGAATGTATAAAAGAATGTGTAAGAGAATATATAGAAAAATATATAGAAGTGTTAGAAAGGTATATGTACCAATTAACGCAGGGGCAAAGTGTGTTCAGTGTTCACATTTTGTCTCAACAAGAAGGATATATAGAAGGATATATGAAAGATGTATAGAAGGATGTAAAAAGGATGTGTAGAAGAAAGTATAGAAAGATATAAAAAGAACGTGTAGGAGAATGTGTAGAAGGATGTGTAGAAGGATGTGTAGGAGAATGTGTAGAACAATATTTAAAAACCCACCACACTATCTAGGTATCTCCGTACCCACCAGACGCGGCCATACCTACCAGACCTAGCCGCTCCCACCAGACCCGGGAGTGCATATAGTACAGTTACAGGGAAAAAAAAATGGTCCCCTACAATCACAACCACCGTGGACAACTGGCTACCACAAGCACCAGCACCAGTACAGCTACCACATATCATCCTCGCCCTCGGCACCCGCCTCCTCGGCGCCCGCGCCCGCACTCCCAACCCCCTGGCGCGCGGGCTGTCCGAGATAACTCGAGCTATTCGCGACACTATAACTCCCGCCATTAGCACTGTACCCAGCACCACCACCACCATTAACGCTGTACTGGGAGTGATGGCTATCGCGCGGACTCTGAGCGATCTTACTCGCAGCGTCGGTGAGCGGGGTCCCCGCGTTTTCCTGGCCGGCGTAGGCGCTGGGCCACTCGCTGGATTTGTCGGGGTGGTCGTGCTGTTGTTGCTGCTGCTGCTGCTGCTGCTGTTGTTGTTGTTGTTGTTGTTGTTGTTGTTGTTGCTGCTGCTGTTGCTGCTGCTGCTGTTGCTGGGCGGTGTCAGCATCGTCAGACGTCAGACGTCGACAAGAACGGGGATGTGGCTTACCTGCTGGTACCGCTGATACTGGGAGAACTCTTCCGGTTGCGCCTGCTGCTGCTGTTGCTGCGTCTGCTGCTGTTCTTTTTTCTGCTGGGCGACAGCGAGCTTGGCCTGTTTCGAGTTGCCGATTTGTATCTGCGGGTGCATCTGCTGAACCTTTGCGAGGTACGAGTACATGAAGTTGCTGAGCAGGACCTGCGAGTAGAGCTCGCGGCGCGGGTTGGCGAGTTTGATGTGCGCCATGCGGTAGATGGCGCGCTCCTCGAGGATGGAGAAGCGCGTCCAGTTGTAGTCAATGTCTGGCTTGAGGATGCGCGGGGGCGGCTCGGGAGACAGCCCGCGCGAGGCGTTCTTCTTGTGGCTCGACTCCTTGTCGCTCTTCTTCTTGCCGCCGCCGAAGATGGACGAGAGCAGGCCTGGCTCCTTTTCCTTCTTCTCGCCGGATGCTTTGCGGGCGCTCTCCTTCTTCCGCTCTTCTTCGAGCTTGACGCTTTCGCGGTCCAGCACGACGCTCTCGCGGCCGCGGTTGCCGCTCTGCATGGACTGCAGCAGGTCGAGTCTCGTGTCGTCGGCCTTTTCTTGTGGCTTGCTGAGCTTGTTCTTGACCTTCTTGGCCATTTCCTTTTCGCGCTCCTCCTTCTCCTTCTTGTCGGTGCCGACCAGCCAGCCCCAGCTCGTCTTGCGGGGCTCGTCCTTTTTGTCCTTTTTCTTGTCCTTTTTCTCTTCGGGGACGGGCAGGTTGGGGATGATGGAGAGGTTGTCGACGCGGGTGCTGTGGTTACCGGGGATGGGCGAGGGGCTTTGGGTCAGGTCGTCGAGAGATTGCTGCGGTTTGATGGGGGAGTTCTGGGCGGCCTGCGCGTGTTTGCCCTGTCGACTCGAGGGCGGTCGTGGTTGTTGTGGAGGCTGCGGCTGGGGTTGGCTGCGTGCGTCGTTGGGCTGGGGTTGTTGGTAGTGCTGGGGGAGTGGCTGCCGTGAAGTCGTGCGCTCGGGGAGCTGGTACGGCTGCTTTCGCTCAGGCTCTGGCTCCTGGGGCGGGGGCGTTTCGATAATCTGCGGGACGGGCGAGGCGAGTTGCGGCGCGGGGCCGTTGTACCCGGGCAGATGCGCGCTCGTTCGCCCGTTGGACGCTATTCTCGAGTGGAAGGCCCTTGGCTGTGGTCCCTCGCGCTCGTCGTGGCCAGGCCCCGCGGACTCGGGCTGTGCTGGCTCAACCTGCTCGTCTTGTGTGGGGGATGGTCGGCGGTTCGGGCGGGAGAAGTTGGAGGGCTCGAAGGTGCCGTTGATGGGCTCTGACTGGACGCGGTTCAGGTGCGTCAGCTTGGGCAGCTCGGGCAGCTCGGGCACGTCTGGACGTGTGGGAGACGTCTCCGTGTCGGTGTCGGCGTTGCGGGTGACGAGCCGTCTGGAGAGCGGCACGCGGCCCTGGCTGCGCAGACTGCCGCGGCGGTATGTGGTGCGGGTGGAGCGCTTGAGCGTGCCCAGGCCGCCGGCCATGGCGCCGGGGATCATGGGGGCGTCGGCGTCGGCGGACTCGGGGGTGGGGCTGCGCGACATGCTCATGCGGCGGACCATGGTGGCGGGGTCCTCGACAATGTGCTCCAGCTCGTGCAGGTCGGGCAGGCCAGGCTGGGGCTGGGTGCCGGAGCGCTTCCTCTCGAGGCGGTCGGCGCCGTCCTTGTAGCCGGAGCCCGTGTCGATCTGGCGCGACAGCATCGACTTCTTCCTGCGCAGGCCGCCGCCCGAGTCCTGGCGGCCCACGGCGCCGTCGGGCGACAGCGAGGAGCTCAGGTCGCCGGAGCGGCGGCGGATGGTGTGCACCTTCTCCTCAATGAACGTCTTGAACTCCTTCGGGGCCAGCTCGGGGTGCAGGCGGGCAGGGACCCAGAACAGCTGGGCGGCGTCGTCGTCGTCGGGCAGGGCGGGCGGCGAGGTGGCGGTGGCGGGGTAGGACTGGAACGAGGGCAGGTCGGGGTCGGCGCTGTGGACGTCCATGGACATGCGGCGGATGGCCTGCAGGTTACTGAGCTCCTGGGCGAGGCCGGCGGGGCTCGACTCGTAGTCGAGGTCGGCGAGGGCAAAGGGCTGGGCGGCCGTGTCGGCGGCGGTGCGGGCGGACGACGAGGGCGGCGGCGGCAGGGTGAGGCTGGCGGGCGGCGGGCGTTGGTCGGGGGCCGGCTGCGGGCGCAGGGGCGACTTTGCGGGCGGGGCCATGGCGTTGAAGGGGTCGAAGGGGGCGTGGATGGTGTCGGCGAGGGCGTCGGGCAGGAAGCTGAGGGGCCTATCGCTGCGGCGGGGCGGGTCCGAGTCGCAGTCGCCGCCGTACAGGTCGCCTATGGCCTCGGTGACGTGGTGGTTGTCATCGCTGATGGAGATGTGCGGGGCGTGGCCGCGGCGCATCTGGTACTTGCGCTCGAGCTCTCGTGCTCGGTCCTGGGCCTGCGGCGAGGCCGGAGGGGAAGTCAGCGGTGCCACGACACGGCAGCGAGACGGCCCAGCAGCGAGGGACGTCCGCTGTGCCAGGCGAGGGCACTCACCATGTTGGCTGCGCGAGGAATGCGGAGGCGCTCCAACAGCCACGGGGGGGGGGGCCTGGGAGGGCGGGCAGCGAGCGATTTCAAGCGGCGTCAGGCGGCGGGCAGGCGGGGGAGGCAGAGAACAATAGGCGTCACCATTGCTGGCGGTGCAGAGGAAGCGTGGGCGGCGGCAGACAGCAAAGTGCGCCCGGAGCCCTGCAGCCCTCATGTCCAACGTCCCAGCGCGCACTGCTAGCCCAAAGCGTCCCGGCGCGCCTAACCCCATCGGCCCCTGGAGACCCTGTTGCCAGCCGAGGGCGCCAACGACCCCTGCACCTCGCTCGTGCCTAGCCTTGCATCATGTCAAGCGTTCTAATTATCTATCATACAATAGGATACAAATCTTAATGAACACACAGCATCATCCATACAAGCAAAACATGTTCATCAGCCCGACGCGCTGTTCCGCTTCCACACCAGCAGCGCCGACGCCACCACGCACGTCGCAGCCCCCAGCGCCAGGTACACATTCAGGTTGTCGTAGCCGCCCTCGTCCTCGCTCCTCGGGAACGCAGTCGATGGCTGCGTCGCACACTCGGCCAGCTACACGCTGTCAGCTCGCACACGTCACGTGGGGGCGTCACTTACATGGATGAACAGCTCCGAGATGCTGCTCCACGTCGCACTGACATGCAGGGGCGGCGCCATGCGCAGCCCGCTCGTGTACTCGTCGGGCTGCTGCTCGCACCGCTGCATCGCCTTGTCTTGGTCCGCCTTGAGCGCCGTGTACACGGCCGGCAGCTTGTCGAGGTGTGGGTACTTTTGCCGCAGCTCGACAATGTGCGCAAAGCTGTCCGGGTCAGACGAGTCGTACGTGTAGCACACCAAGTCGCACGCGTCGAGCTTGGCCTGGTTCTCCAGAATCGCTGCCTCCAGCTCACCCAGTTCCTCAAGAATCAGGTAGTACTGCCTACCGCCCTTGAGCTCCACGCTGTTGACCGCCGATCGCGGCTTGATGGTCGGATGGTACGTCTGCGTAAACGGCCGCTGCAGAAACGACGACAGCAACGTGCTCTTCCCACTGCCGCTCGACCCCAGCACGTAGCAGAGGAACACGTTGCGCTCCACCCGCGCCGGCCTGTTCCTCCGCTTCCGCGCCTTGGTCTGCTTCAGCGCGCTCGTCGTGCCGCTTCGGTCGCTGCTCTCAAACCCAAGGTAGGCCAGATACTCGAGTGTGGTTTGGGGCTCTTCAAACGTCGTCATGCTCCACTGCGCCAGCCACCCTTGCAGTGTAATGTGCCCGGCGTCGTTGCGCACTGTGCACGACGGAAACGCAGAGTCCGTCCAGGACGTCGGTATACCCGGGGTGGTTGTAAATAGATTGGCGAGCTCGCGGTCGTTGAGTCCACCGTCGTTGTCCTTGTCAAACTTGAGGAACAGGTCCACGAAGAACCGGTACCCGGCTGGGCTGAGCTCTGCCGACGAAAACTGGGCCACCTCAAACTTGGGCCGCAGGTAGGCGTCTTGCAGACTGAGGCTGTCCGTGTAGTGGAACTTGCGCAGAATGATCCAGATGGTCTCGTGGCGGCCTTTCTCTGCAAAGATCTTGTTGAGCAGCAGAAACCCCTTCTCGTCCATGCCATGCTCCCCAGTAGCCCCAGGCGCAAACTTGTCCATCGACCGCTTGATGTTGGCCAGATCGTCCTCGCCCAACGGCTTCTCAAAGCACTTGATCTGAAAGTCATGAATCTCCTGGTCGTTCCAGTACCCGTCCTTGTCCGTGTCGCAGAGGTGGAACACGCGCTGCAGCGCAGACACGGCGGCCGGCTTGAGGGCGTTCTCCTTGGAGTCGTACAGCGGCGCGATGGGGTGCGTGACGGCTTTCTGGCAGAGGAAGAAGACCTCGTTGATGTTGGCATGCTCCTTGGCGCTCGTCCGTATGCACGAGTCAATCTCCTTGAACTCGTTCATCACCGGCAGCATCTCCTCGGCCACCACCTGCGATGTGGTGCCGTTCGACGCCAGGTCGGCCTTGTTGGCGCAGAGCACGACCGGCACATTCACGCCCAGCGAGCGGAAGTAGGGCATCCAGAACAGGGCAACGCGCTCATAGCTGTAGTGGTCCGAATAGACCAGCAGGATGACGTTGGACTTGCGCAGCTCCCTGCGCAGGGCATGGCGCTCGTGGGGCAGGGCCGACGTGTCGACGATGGTGGTGGTGACGTTGTCCGGGGTGCCGAGGGTGGGCGGCAGGGTGACGTGGGGGAGCACCGGCTGTATTTTGGCGGTGACGAAGACATCCTTGACGAGCGAGGTGATGATGGAGCTCTTGCCGACTCCCTCGTCGCCGCAGACACAGATTCGGACTGGGGTAGCGCATTAGTAACCGCGGCCGCATCACCAAACAGGGCGCACGCCACGTACCGGTCGCCATGTCTCAGCATGCCCACGTCACTGCATGTTGTGAGGCAGATGAAAAGGCAGGCCAGAGATGCAGCGCGCAAGGCAACCTTGGAAGGACGATGCAGATACGCGGTGCAGGCGCTGGCGGCGACGCTTGGATCCGTGATTCGTGCGCTGTCCACGTTGTCTTGGCGATGACAACCTTAACGCTCCCCGCATTCGCGGCATTCGCGCCAGGCTGCCGGGCGTGAAGGGATGACATGCCTCACCGTTGCAGGTGGACAGCCCTGCGGCACGGCGCCTCCCAAGCTGGAGTGCTCCCCAAGAGTGGAACAGCACATCAGTGAGTGCGCACGGTGCCACCCAAGCATCCAACGCAAGCCACGTCCGGATGCGATGTTAGGCTGCTCGTCTCTCCGCATTCTCCACGGTTCGGTCGACTGCGCCGCGACTCTGGCCTCCGTCCTGCCTCTCGCAGCGCACACGGGGCCACCGACGCCGACCTGTACATAATCGCCCCGCCTCCTCCCCGTCATGCCCGTGTCTGGACGTGCGGTATCGTGATTCTGATTCACTAGTCACACCTTGCACTGCAGCAGCCATGTTGTGAGTATGCCCCGGCCGCCCACCAATCGCAGCTCTACCGCTATCGTGCCTGCGACTGCGCCTGAAGCTTGAATGACGGCCGACTAACCGCCCCTCGCAGCGTGCTCCCTCCACCACCGCGGTACCCCCTTGGCGGCTATCCCGGCGCGCCGCCCGGCCAGCTTATCGAGACCAACAACACCATCACCCGCCCCACCGGGCCCGACCACCAATTGGTCGTGGGCGAGGGTATGTGAAGCCAAAGCAGGTGCGCGCGCCCTGGACCCTTTGCTGACCTCGACATGACAGGCACCTACCTGCTGCGCGACGACCTCCATCTTGCGACCCCGCCGCCGCACCCCTCTGAGGCCCCCGTCCACAACCCCAACCCGCTCGCCACCACCGTGACCCCGCCCACCCAGGGCACTAAGCTGTCCCTGGTCGCCCTTGCGCCGCGCCAGCCCTCGTCCACGCTGCTGCAGCGCCTCGACACCAAGAACAGCACCCGCTCGCAGGTCCCGCCCATCGCCGAGCACGAGTCCAACAGCCACGCCAGCGACACCGACTCGCAGGGCGTGAATGGCTTTGTCTCGGCGCCGCTCGACGGTCTGCGGACGCCCGTCTATGGCTCAGACAACGCCGCCCTGAACGTGGTCAACGGCAAAGTCTCAAAGGACCCCAGCAAGCGCAACAAGCCAAAGAACAACATCGTCAAGAGCAACTCGTCGTTCGTGTCCCGAGTCATCCCGCACGAGGCCCTGACCAAGCGCCTGCAGGAGCACAACATCAATGGCGTCTACGCCTTCGCCAACATCAACCGCGCACTGCAATGGCTGGACCTGTCCTCGCCGGCCAAGGAGGAGCACCTGACCAAGATCCTCTTCACAAAGGCCCATGCGCTATGCCACGACATCAACCAGGTCACCAAGGCGCCAAACCACCTCGACATCATCATGGGCTTCTCCACCGGCGACATCATCTGGTACGAGCCCATCTCGCAAAAGTACTCGCGCATCAACAAGAACGGCATCATCAACCCAACCGCCGTGTCCGACATTCGGTGGATACCCAACAGCGAGAACCTGTTCATGGCCTCCCACATGGACGGCAGTCTCGTCGTCTACGACAAGGAGAAGGAGGACGCGGCGTTTGTGGCCGAGGACCAGACGCCCGACGAGGGCATGTCAGACATGGAGAGGAAGACGAGACTGACGGTCAAGAAGTCGGTGCAGTCGAAGAACCAGAAATCAAACCCCATCTCCTACTGGCAGGTCTCGAGCTCCAAGATCAACGCCTTCGAATTCTCCCCCGATCGCCGACACTTTGCGGTCGTGTCCGAGGACGGCTCGTTCCGCATCATCGACTTCCTGCGCGAGCGGCTGCTCCACCACTACATGAGCTACTACGGCGGCATGATGTGTGTCTGCTGGTCGCCCGACGGCAGATATGTGGTTACCGGAGGCCAAGACGATCTCGTTTCGATCTGGTCGCTGGAAGACCGCATGCTGGTGGCGCGCTGTCAGGGGCACAACTCGTGGGTTACAGGCGTGCAGTTTGATCCTTGGAGATGCGATGAGCGCAGCTACAGAATTGGGAGCGTTGGCGAGGACACGAGATTATTGCTGTGGGATTTCAGCGTCGGCATGCTGCACCGCCCACGAGCAGCGTCTCTGCGGCCGCGAAACAGCACCGTCTCGACTAACCTCAAGATGCAGCGCACACGCACCGAGAGCTCAGCCGGCCGCGTGCGATCCAACTCGAACCTGACATCCGGCAGTGCGCTCGATGACGACGAGGTCCTGCATCCTGTTGAGCCCCGCGCACACACCGCCATGCTGCCTCCGGTGCTGGTGAGTCGACCACGACACACGTCACGCATACGAAATGCTAACCGCGCGCGCAGGCCAAGTCAGTTGACGAACACCCGCTCACCTGGTTGGCCTTTGAGGAAGATTGCATAATAACATCGTGCAAAAACGGTACGTCTATTTTTCGTTCCTTCGCCGCTCTAAATTTTCACCCCTCGCACGTTTCCTGCTACGCAAATTAAGATTGCGATTGCAATTGCAATTGCGCTTGCAATCGCAACCACAATCGCGATAAGCACAAGCCTTGTTCCACCTGCATTTCTCCCACAACGCTAGGCCCAGGAACTCCCGCCCGCCGCTGCAGGACCCGCCCGCCGGGGGCGCGCTGTTTCTGTTGGGCACGGCAAAACTTCGTCCCCTGATAAGCACCATCAACATGACTCTTGCGTCGCCACCACACCACGCATCCGGCTGACGACTTGCAGGCCATATTCGCACCTGGGACCGCCCCAAGGAGGGCTCCGCGACCGATGAAAGTGGACGGAGCCGTTCGCTGGGGAGCGAGGGCGCGGGCGGAATGTAGATGGCGGACTTACGGTTCCGTAGGAAGAGGGATGTATGTAGTTTCTGTTTGGGTGGCGCCTTATTGGCGCAAGCCCCGAAGCGCGCCGATGAGGCTCTGCAAGACTGCATGCGGCACAGGGGTGGTCATTGTCACAAGCTTTGTTGTAGGGGTTCCGGACTCGCCCGACCCGTGGTCTTCCTCGCGGCCTGGAATGGAATCGTCATGTCGGTCACCCCTCGTGTCGCTCACGTCACTGGATGTCGGCAAGATCTGGATCTGGATTCAGATTCAGATCCAGTGCACTTGCACTTGCACTTGCACTTGCGTCCAAGCTATAGCGTCGTTGCTTGCTTGCTTGGACGTGGATGCTGGGGCGCGAGATCTATCTACCTAGGTAGCTGTCCATCTACTGTATAAAAGAATTGCATGCTTTGCCACTCCTTTTGTGTGCTGGGTACGAAGTACGAAGTATCTTTGTGGAGGGGGTTCTGGCTGGTGGAATGTGTGAAGTGTTGGTGATGCGTGAATGATCTTGTCATGCTGTGATGCGACTGATTTCGACATGCTGTGATGCGACTGATCTCGCAATGCCTGATCTCGCCATGTTGTGAGCCGATCCATATCGCTTCGGCGAGAAGCCTGACTGGTTACATATTGTATCAGATTGTCGCACCGCGGGGACAGTGGAAATCGGAGGTGGAAATCGTAAGTGGAAATCGTAAGTGGAAAAGGTAAGTGGAAAAGGTATCCACCAAGGGCTGGCCGTGCCGAGCGTGAGGCTGGATTGATGCACTAGGTACAATACCTATCTACCTGCCTGCCTAGCTACCTACCTATCTACCTACCCACATATCTACCTACCCACCTACCCACCTACCTACCCACATATCTACCTACCCACCTACCCACCTACCTACCCACATATCTACCCACATATCTACCCACATATTTACCCACATATCTACCCACCTACCGTATCGTATTGTGTGTATCGTTCATATCGCACACCCCATCTCGCTCATCGCTCAGTGCGGCGCGCCTGCCGAACAAATGAGCGACGTGTGGTGTGGTTGACCGTCCGTGCCGCCGGACAAGCTGGGCTGGGCTGGTGTGTGTGGACTGTGGTACATACCTAGTAAGGAGGATGAGGATAGGATTGGATGTGGAAGGGCATGGTCAGATGTTTGTCTGTGCATGTTCAGATGTCATTGTGGAAGTGCATCATATGTCTGACCATGAGCGCATATTCATATGCTGCATGTTGGCGACACAGCCTCGGCGCTCGCTGGCGCTGTACAACACACTGTGTCGGCGCAGCGTGTGCAGAGACATGGTGTGATGCGCGACTACCAGCGGTACGTACAGTATGCTCGGCTGGCGCCGTGCGTGATAACGATACGGCGGTGATGTGTGTGGCTGAACACGTGCGGGAGGCTAACAGGTGTGGTTGTTGGAGTATCGCGAACTGGACTGGCTCTCATGATGCAGAGAAAGTGGACGATAAGCCCGGGCCACCTCGCATTATCAACGTTAGATAGTTGGAATCAACAACGTTATTCCCACCTAAAATTAGCTTGTTTATTCTTAAATAAAATTTTAGCAATTAATACTATAACGTACTCCACAAGCGAGCCGGTCACCCAAGCGAGCCGGTCACTCAATTTTACACCAAAAATTAAGATTTTTGCACCTTAATAACTCCACAACCAGATGATAGAATTGTCTAAAAATCAAAATGCTATGCTTTACCTATGTCAAGATCAGTTGCCCTGGAGATCTAAGCTCTATCCTTAACGTGTGTAGAGTTATTAGAAAGTACGCTAAAATAATCCCTGTATTTTGATTTTTGTTTAATAACTCCGGTGCGACTGATACAGGATCCTAGCGCTTCTATAGAATTGATCTTTATGTAGATGCAGCATAGTATTTCAAGTTTTAGACAATTCTATCATCTGGTTGCGGAGTTATTAAGGTGCAAAAATCTTAATTTTTGGTGTAAAATTGAGTGACCGGCTCGCTTGGGTGACCGGCTCGCTTGTGGAGTACGTTATAGTTGTGCTGTAAATTAACTTGTTGACACCTGGGGTTGCATACTTGGTTTTCTCGGTGGTCTGGGCTTATCGTCCACTTTCTCTGCATCATGAGAGACTGGGTAGGGTGGGATACGATACATGTTGAATTCTGTTATATGGTCTAGCAGAGTCTACTTCGCAGCAGCCCTCACATGCAACCCAACGCAGACTCGGCAGCGCCCGCACGTCTCAGCCATCACTCTCCCCCAAGGCCCGGCGAGCCGCATCAAGGCCTCTAGTCTGGCGCAGCACCGCGTCTCAGCGCACACCCGCATGTGTCAGAGCCCACGCCGTTCACGGTGCGGTCGGGCCCTCGCCGGCCCACCTTCTCGTGCGCGATAAAAAATCAAGATGCGAACGCGCCAGACGGGCAGCTGCCAGACGAGACGCCGCTAGCAGAGACAGTGATGCGAGCATCCGTACCCACTTGGTAGTCTACCCTGCGCGGTGGGTCGCGCAGGGGTGCGACGAGGCGTGTGCTGCGTGCAGGCCGCCCTTGCCCGTGCGGGCGTGGGATGCGCGCCGCGGCGTGGTGTGGTGTGGTGTATATGTACATGAGGCAGCGGGCACGCGGCGGGCTGGTGGAAATCCACTCGCTCGTGTCAAAAGTCTCGTCTTTGAGGTGTTGCTCGACGCAATCGCTCAGTCGCCACGCATTGCTGATCGTGGGAATCGCCGACCTGTTGTTCTTGCGGTAAGCGCGATATCTTTACGCTACGAAATATCTTAGGACGCTCGTTATCGTTTCTGAGAGATCGCTGTCCAGATCGCTGTCCAGATCGCTGTCCGGATCGCTGTTCAGATCGTTGTCAAGAGGTCCTGCAGACGCTCCTCACTCCCAGCGCTCGATCATCTTGGCTGTGACACCCAGTCCTCTCGTTACATCATGCCTCGCCCCGGCGTTGGAGTGTTTGGCGGGCGCAACCACACGCCCGTGCTGGAGATCAAGTGCGTGCGATTGCAGTCGGAAGCGACTGGCGGCTGACAGCCCTAGGCCCGACTCGCCGTTTGTCGTCTTCTACGGCGAGCCCTCGGAGTCGCACGATGCAGAGCTCAAGGGCAAGCTGATCCTGAACAACCCGGAGTCGCTCTCGGTGCGCAGCGTGCGCATCACGCTGACGGCAACGCGCAAAGTCTCGTACGTCCGCCCCCGTCTTTGGACTCACTGCGACTGATGCCCGCTACAGATGGCACTTGACCAACACAGTGAACCCGCAGCCGATCACGCAGAAGACACATTTCCTCGTCGACACGCTCACACTCTTCCCCGTCTCGGCGCCGGACAAGAGCTCCAAGGCGCACAAGATCAACGCGGGGTACCATGAGTGGGACTTCAAGTTCAAGATGCCGAGCAACCTCGACCAGAGCGTCGAGGGGCTGCCGACCAACTGGGTCGTCTACAACCTCAAGGCGACCGTGGACAGAGGGTACATGAGCAAGCAGCTCTCCGCCTCGTCGCACATCCGCGTCATTCGCACCCTCGGCCGCGACATGCTCGAGTCCATGCCCATGGAGCAGGTCAGTTGCTTGGACTGTGTGAGAGACTCGGCTGACAGACGCAGATCAACGAGGACATTTGGCCGAACAAGGTCGCCTACAAGATCACGGTTCCGCAGAAGAACTACATCATCGGCACGCAAATCACGGCCGATTTCGTCTTAATACCGCTCAGAAAGGGCGTCGAAATCACAACCATCAAGATGGAGCTGCTCGAGTCGCGGCAGCTGTTTGCAGACTACGCCGGCAGGCGGATCAGCCACCAGGCGGACACCCAGGTCGCCGTCAAGGAGGCAGACATGCCGTCGAATTCGGCCCACCTTGTCCCCGCCGACGTCGAGGACGCCGACGCGCTGTTCGACGAGTCGCACCGCTTCTCCATGTCGCTGGATCTCCCCAAGTCGCTCAAGCACTGCAGGCAGTCGGTGGACACGGAGAACATCCGGCTCTCGCACAAGCTGAGGCTGTACGTGAACCTCAAGAACCCGGAGGGACATACGAGCCAGCTCCTGGTCAAGAACCACGTGCACCTGTTCATCTCGCCCAATCTCCCGCCCAACGAGGACCAGAGCGTCGTCGTCGACAACAACATCCTCACGCAGCAGGCCATGGCCGACGAGGTCAACCAGAACGCGCCGCCCACCTACGGCCTGCACCAGCTCGACGAGCTCTACAACGACATCGACCCGTCCGGCTTCATGACCCCCGGCGGCTGGCGCAGCACCATGAACAGCGGCGCCAACACGCCCTTCTTCGCCCAGAGCCGCCGCGGCTCCGCCGAAGACCTCTCCCTCGACGCCGTCGCCCACCAACAAGACGGCCCTGGCGTCTCCACCATCGCCCTGCAACACCGCCTCGCCAACCTCACCATGTCCCCGCACGACCGTCACTCGCGCTTCCACCCGTCCCGCCACGACTCCTCTGGCGACCCCAACAGCTCCGGCCCCCACTCGTCCACCCACTCCTCGGGCCAGAGCACGCCGCACCGCACGCCCCAGAACGGGCCCGAGCCGTCTTACTTCGACATCCCGATCTCCGACTTCGACTACGACATGTCGGCGCTGGCCCGCACGCCGAGCTACAATACCGCCGTCAGGACCCCCGCCGCGTATACCCCGGCCAGGTCGCGCTGCCGAGCTATGATGTTGCGGTTTCGCGGCCGGGGAGCCCCGTGAGGAGGGGCGGGAGTGGGAGTCGGGGGACGACGCCGAGTCCGACAAGGACTTTGGATGCATTGAGGGAGGAGACGATGAGGAATACGCAGATGAATAGTCGGCGGGAGAGTCCAACACGGAGTGGGGAGGTGGTGTAGGTTGACTATGATTATGACACGATATGTCGACCCTGAGCTACATACTGCTGTCCGCACGCACGCCTGCATCTTACACCCCCGTTGAGCAGGCTTTAGAATATGCAGATGAATAGTCGGCGGGAGAGTCTCAGGCATACCAATGAGTTGGGTTAAGGCAGAGGTCGTGTCCCCAATAACACGACAAACTACAGCACGACAAACTACAGCACGACAAACTACAGCACGACAAACTACAGCACGACAAACTACAACACGACATTGCTACTGCCAGCCAGCCACAACTACGACTCCCGCCGTCTGCATGCCTGCTGCTGTCGCCTGCTGCTTACATCCCTGTCCAGCTGCGCTGCTGACGTGCGACGCCGCCATGCTGTCTGCCGCCCTGGCAGGCTGGTGCGGAGGCGCAGGGGTGGGAGGTGTGGGTGTGGGTGTGGGAGGCGCAGCGCAATAATAAGTCCGGTCTAGTCCACAGCTTGGATGTGCTAAGAGAAGAGACAGCAAAAAATAGAATACACATATGAACACTCAGCAGCACACCCCGCGGCATACCAATGAGTTGAGCTAGTTGACTCGAGGCACATAAATAGCCCCAGGGAGAGTCTGAGACAACGATACTTCGAGTTCAGGTAGAAGGGGTAGGAGGGCTGTGAAAGTGTGCTTTTAAGGCGTTTGGGCGCATTTTTTGGAGGTGGGCGTTTGGATGGGATTGGCGATTGCGAGAGGTCGAATAGGAATGGGTTGGGAGTGGGAATGGGAATGGGGGTGGCGCGGCGCGGTTGACATAGACTTGCTGGGATGGTTGGGTGTGATAGACGTGCCGGGCTGGGCTGGGCTGGGTGGTATAGACATGCTTGAGATAGACATGATTCGCTGGGCAGCACACAACACGCTGGCATAGACACGATACGTGTTGATACGGCTAAGGTATCGGAATCACCTTCGTTGCAACGAGTTGAAGTGATTATGATTGATTGTTGTTCTATAGAGGTGGAGGGAGATTGGCGGTAAGGCAGTAGCTAGAGCTCGGACCCCACGGCTTAGTCAGCCGTGTAATCCAAGCTCGTGCATGCAGCAACCAGCTGCCTTATCTACCCTAGGATAGATACATATGCGATGTATACTTATTGATTGATTGATTGATTGATTAGATTAACGTCCTATGTGAGTCGAAGACTATGGAAGACGAGAGCAGTAGAGCTACTCTAGTAATACAAGGAGTGTTTTAGCTAGGGGGGGTTCTATCAGAATACAAGAGATGGTAAGGGCTTTTTTGCCCTAAGCAAGGTTGTTAAGAAACAAAGTTGCTGTATGAGAAAGGAGATAGTTACAAAAGGGGAATAGAGGGGTCTGTTACTTTGCTGTCACACAGACAAGGGCTGTGGTAGATAGCATATGTTGAATATAACAAGGAGCTCTCTTACTATCATTGTAGCGTTTCGTACCCGTATCCCTCCTCTTGCCTATCAAGGCTTTGGCAGTTGGAATAGCACAAAGTGTGCAGTTGGTTGAAGGGAGCTGGTGCTCTGTCGAATTGCGGTTGTTGATACACATATAGCTTGATAAAAGCTATTGCTTGGGTTGCTGGAGGTGTATAGGGCTAGCTTAATTAAAGGCTATTACTCCGGTTGCTAGTGAAGAGAGCCGTTGCTCTGTCGATTTGAGTTGGTTTGTAGATATAGGGGGTCGGTATAGCTAGGTCGGTAGAGGGTGGTTCGGTATAAGGCAGCTAGGTATATAGATCTATTGCTTCGCTAAGGCAGTAGATCTATATATCTAAGTAAAGAGCCGTTGCTCTGTCGTTCCGAGTCGCTTGGTATGGTAGGTATAGGGGGTCGGTATAGCTAGGTTGGTAGGGAGGGTTCGGTATAAGGCGGTTAAGTATATAGATCTATTGCTTCACTAAGGCAGTAGATCTATATACCTAAGTAAAGAGCCGTTGCTCTGTCGTTTCGTCGATGTATACTTATTGTATTACTCAAGATATCCTTAGATTTTATTTTATTTTAGTTATAGCGTTTAGGGTGTTAGGGGGTAGGGATATAAACTCTTCTTTCTTCTTTTTTCTTTGCTTGTGTGCTTCTTGAGTTTAGGTGAGTAATAGGTGTGTAGGTTTAGGTGTGCAGGACTAGGTTTGCAGGACTAGGTGGGTAGATATACAAACATGCGGCCTAGGTAGGTAAGAAAAGTGCGCAAGAGGGAGCGAATTCAAGCAACAAGCAGCATAGCTAGTAGAGACAGGAAACGTAATAGTTAGTTGGGAGTAAGCTCATCTTGTCAATCGAATTGCATGCTACCCCCCCCCCAACAAAACCCCTCCACACCACGTCCCACAACACCTACACCCTGGTATGCCTCACTGCGGATAATGCTCGAACAAAAATCCCGCCGCCATCTCAACATTCCCATCCGTCGCATTCAGCGCAGCAAGCGCCTCCTGCTGCGAAAACCCCAGCTCAACCAGCTTCCGCACCTCGTCGGCGGGCCACGCGGCTCTCGCCTGCGGCAGCCGCGTGACCATCTGGCGGATCTGCTCGGCGCTGACGCCCAGCAGCGGGCGGGACGTGGGCGGATGGGTGGGCTCGACAGTACGCAGCACGCGGCCGAGGGCTGCGACCCAGCCGGCGGGCGCGGAGTCGTGGTGCAAGGCCAGCTCGGCGACGTGGAGGCGGTCGGCGTCGTGGGCGCCGCTGTTGAAGTACTCCCAGCCCATGAGGCCGCCGAAGCCTGTGCCGACGGATTTGTACTTTTCGCGCAGCGAGGCGCACACGTCGCGCAGCTTCTTGACCGGGACGTGGCCCGCGCCGTTGCCGGGGTGCGTGACGACGCCCAGGACGACTTTCTCGGGCTTCCAGCCTGCGGCGATGATGGCGTCGTACCAGGCTGTTGTGCCGGCGTCGCCCCAGCCGCAGTAGAACTGCGTGTTGTACCACGCCACCTCCCGGCCGTAGACGCTGCATTCGAGCTCTGGGTACGAGAAGCCGCTGAGGTGTGGCAGCGTGGGGTGCAGAGGGTTCGGGCTGGGGCCGCTGGCCAGCATAGGACGCGGCGGGCGGAGATGCGGCGGGATGTTGGGGTCGGGGATCAGTGCCGTGGCAACAGGAGCGAGCGTAATGAGGAACTGAGGGCCGAAGTCTGCGCGGAGACGGGCGATGAGGCGGGTTACCGTGGCGAGCGGGACCTGCTCTTCAACATCGAGGTCCAGCCCGTCCAGCTTATAAATCGAGACAATGGCATGCAGAGGGATGTAGTGCGCTTCGAACTGCTTCGGTCAATGCTGTGTGCGTGTCTCAGGTGGAGATACGCACACTCTCGTCGTCCCCGCTCAGCCGCTCGAAGGTCCCCTTTGCGGCGCCGCCCAACATGCCCAGCACCTTCACCCCGCTGCCCTGCAGCCAGCTGACTTCACCCCATAGCTGGTCGAACCGCTTGTCGTCGGGCCGGTGGTCATTGAGCGTGATGTTGCCCGGCCCGTCGTTGAGGTGGATGGCCGCGACAATCACGTGCGTGACCCCCGTGTTGTTGGTCAGCAGCGGGAGGAGCGAGTTGCAGTTCCCCTGCGGATCGTGGATGGTCTGGTGGTATACGATCAAGCGGGGACCTGTCGAGGGCGGGAGGAGCTTGGGAGAGGATGAAGTCATGTCGACCCGCACCCGACGAAGAGAGAGGGAGTCTCCACGACGGCGTGTCTCGAACCCCTCCTCGTAGGGCTGAAGTGGGGCTCTACGTCATGCTGGGCAACACAAGAACCTCACAATCAGAAACTCCGACTCAGGTCACGCACCTCCATTTCTAGCTGCAGGGCGCACCATATCTAGTAACATGTCATCCTTAACGCCAGCACTGGCCCAGCAGCATCCTGTCCTATTCAAACAAAGCGCGACTACACACTCGTGCGCGAGGTAACGCCAAGTATGCTTCCGTCAATTCCATTACAGTCGTAGCTCAACGTCATCGGCACCTCAGTGGTAGCCGTTCGTGTACCCTGTGAAGTAGGGGTGGATGACACACTGCTTGGCTGAGATGCGGCCAGCGGGATCGTAGACAAGCAGTGCGTCCAGCAGATCGAGACCCACGTCGTCCAGCGTGGTGACGATCGAGGCGATGTCTGTGCGATTCCACTTGGGGAATGAGGGCTTGAAGTCGGGGAAAGAGGTCACACCAGGCCAGTCCTGCTCGCTGGGTGTGCCGAGGATGCTGGGAATGTTAGTCGTGCATGTTGTGTCAGATCACTACATACCGGAAGATCTTGAAGATCTCATCAATCTCAGAGTCGCCAGGGAACAGCGGCTTGCGCGTGCACATCTCGGCGAAGATGCAGCCAACAGACCACATGTCAACACCCGTCGAGTACTGTCGTCCGCCAAGCAGAATCTCTGGCGAGCGATACCAAAGCGTCACGACCTGGTCATGTCAGTCAGATCCTTTGAGTGCTACAATGTGCTCACCTCGTGCGTATATGTCCTCAGCGGCACTCCAAAAGCGCGCGCAAGGCCGAAATCTGCCAGCTTGAGGTTGCAGTCCTTGTCAATCAGCAGGTTCTGCGGCTTCAGGTCGCGGTGCAGCACGCGGTGAGCGTGGCAGTAGCGCACACCCTCGCACAGCTGCATCATGAACTTCTTGACCATTTCGGTGCCCATGGTCAGCTTTTGGCCCGCCAGCCCAGAGCCCTCTGGCAGCGCCTTGCCACGTCCGCCCTCGCTGACGGGCAGCGCCTCCATGTACTTCTTCAGGTCGAGGTCGAGGAACTCAAACACCAGGTAGAGCTTGTGGCCGTCGGCGTGCACGATGTTGAGCAGGCGGACAATGTTGGGGTTGTTCATCTCCTTGAGCAGCGAAATCTCGCGGATGGCGGTCGAGGGGACGCCCTCGTCTTCGGCCTCGAGGCGGATCTTCTTGAGCGCGACGATGCGCTGGTCCTTTGTTGTGAGGTCGCGCGCCTTGTACACAACTCCATAGGTTCCTGGATGTCGTTAGCTGCTGGTGCGGCCAAAGACATGGCTGCCGAGCTGTCTCACCCTCTCCCACCTTCTCCAGCTTCTGGTAGTTCTCCATGGCAACGGTGACGCGCAGAGGCTTTCGGACGGTAGGCGGTTGCGTGGTTCGCGGAAGCAGGCGTCGTGTGCGGGTGCAGGTGAGGCGAGAGCAGGCCGCCGATCGAGGTCGTGGAGACGTCGAGGTGTAGAGCGGTCGTGCTGCGGGTTAGTAAGTCGTGCGCGGGTGTGTCGACAAGGCGGGGACGGCCTCCAGATGTTATGCATAGGAAAAAGGGACGTGTAAACAGACACTTTGCCCGTTGCAGGAAGGCGCCACAAGCCACAAACGCGAGCACGGGCAAACCCTGACACTTTCGCGTTCCCGTTGACACGCACCACGACAACCGGGTTGGTAAACAACAGACGCCTACCGAGACCTCATCTGTGCATGGTCAGCTGGAGATTACTTGGACGGGATGGACCACTTAGATCCTCACCAACGGCCTCCAGACAGCATCAAGAATGTCTACAAAAAGTACCAGAAGATGAAGTCGACAGACCTGGAACACGATCCAGACATTGTAGACTTGCCAGATCACATACCCGTGTCAGCCAAGGACAAGGTCCGCATAGTCGATGAGTGGAGCGGCGAGGACCTGACCGCTGCCTTTCGGGCGTTCAGCGGTCAAGGTGGACAAACATTCGCTGCGCAACCTCCAAGGATACCAGTGTACGAACACGCCGACATGCCAGGTAAGGCAGACAGCAGATTTAATTTGAGTGTTTTCTCCATAATGTTTTTTCCGTCACCGTCGATATCATACAGTCCTTCCTATCTAGGTCCTGACGTATGCAGGCCTGCACATCATCCCCAATCTCCTACCTCCCGAGATCCAAGTCCTTCTGCTGTCACGCCTCCTCCACCGCGACCTCTCCAACCCCGCCCACCTCACAAACATCCACACGCACTACACCCTCTCCTACCCCCCCGCACCCTCATCCTTCTTCTCGCACTCCCCAACCTCCACAGTCCCCATTGCCACACCCCTAGACCCCACCATCCACAAGCCCCTCACAACCCCCCAACTCCTCAACAAGAAAATCCGCTGGACAACCCTCGGCGGCCAATACAACTGGACCGAGAAAAAATACCCGTCAACCCCACCCCCACCCTTCCCCCCGGACATCAAACACTTCCTCGAACACATCTGGCCGCACACCCACGCCGAAGCCGCAATCGTGAACCTCTACTCCCCCGGCGACACGCTCTCGATGCACCGCGACGTTGCCGAGACGTCGCCCCACGGCCTCATCTCCGTATCCCTGGGCTGCGACGCCGTCTTCACCATCGCCACCGACGCGCACACGCTCACGCTGAGGCTGCGCAGCGGCAGCGCGCTGTATATGAGCGGCGCGAGCAGATTCGCGTGGCACGGTGTGCCGCAGGTGGTGCGGGGCACGTGTCCGGCGTATTTGGAGGACTGGCCGGCGGGGGAGGGGCCGTTTGGGGAGTGGAGGGGTTGGATGAGGGGGAAGCGGGTGAATCTGAATGTAAGGCAGATGGGGGAGTGAGGAGTCGTGTGGGTGGGAAACAAAGAGGTGGTTTGTGGGATGGGACTCGTGGTTGTACTATATTGGGGGATACACGACCATCGCTCGGATACAGTGGATTTATCTCCAAGACCACTTATCGCTAGCATCACCACATCCAACATGAAACCTAACAACCACCTGCCACAGCAAATCACAACCACCCCACCTCAAAGCCCAGCATTCTCACCTTCCCAAACCGGAAACCCAACCAAGCACGCCGTGCACCGCAGCACTAAAAAGCTTGTCTCAGCCGCCATTCACGGGAATAGCACGTACCATCACCATCACCATCACAACACGACGACTTCGTACAGTGCAGCAAGCGACGCGCAAGCAGAGCGATGAAATGCATATATTGTCACTTTATATTCTAAGATCCATTCCGACGATAGTTTCCGTCTGCGCCGTGCGCGCGCCGCAATTTAGGCCGTGGGGTCGGTGATGAGTTTTGTGATTTTGCCAATTGCGATGGTTTGGCCTTGGTCTCTGCTCAGGGTTAGCAAGTATTCCGATATGGTGTGGATGTGGATGTGGATGTGGATGTGGATGTGGATGTGGATATGGAAAGGAGTGGCGCGCGACATACCTCAATGTAAACCGGCCCAGCTGTGGGTAATCCTCGAAGCGCTCGACACAAATCGAACCAGCGGTGCCGGTAACCTCTACTCTGGCGATGATGCTCATGCCCTTTGTGGCGAAGCCGGGGGCCTTTTTGCTCTTGCGGCCGGTGCCCTTTTCGAGCTTGTGCAGCAGCGCCGAGATGGTGACTTCCTCCTGCGCGGCGTGGACGTGCAGGACGCAGTTGAAGCCGGCGGTGAAGATGGATTTGATGTCGAGCAGCACGATTTGCGCTTCGAATACCGAGACGCAATTGACGGGGCGCTTGGGGGAGCAGAGAACGTAGCCGGGGAGAATGTCTTCTTCTTCGACGCCGCGGAGACGGATGCGGACTTGGTCGCCGCATGTGGCGCCGGGAATCTCGTCTTCTTGCTCGCCATACAGCGCGGAGATGTGGATTAGATCCTTGTTGGGCATCATGAGGTATTTCTGCTCCTTCTTGATGATCCCGGACTCGATCTTGCCTTCGATCATGGTGCCCATGTCCTTGTACTTGGCAGCGATGGGCATCATGAAGGGAGCGTTGATCTTGCGTTCCAACGCCTGCATGTCGTCGAGGTACTCCAGGAGAGACGGGCCGTCGTACCAGGGGGCCTTCTCCTTGGGCACGCGGTCCTTGATACCGGTGAATGTCTGTGCGCTGACTGGCATCATGAAGATGTCTGTCTTGGGGTTGTATCCAAGGCCCTTCAAGAACATGACGACCTTGCTGGTGCACTCCTTGAATCGCTCCTCGGACCACTCAACAGTGGGGTCGTCCATCTTGTTGACCACGATGATCAGCTTGTTGACACCCTGTGTCTTGGCCAGCATAGCGTGCTCTCGTGTCTGACCACCCTTTTCGAAACCTGTCTCGTACTCGCCCTTTCGTGCTGAGATGACAAGAAGACCGACATCTGCTTGCGATGCTCCACCAATCATGTTGGGTACGTACGTCTTGTGGCCAGGTGCGTCGAGAATGGAGTAACGGCGCTTCTCAGTCTCGAAGAATCCACGGCCGACCTCAATGGTCTTACCCTGCTGGCGTTCCTCCTTGTTCAAATCGAGAGCCCACGAGATGTACCATGTTTCACGACCGGCATCCTTGGCTTCGCGCTTGTACTTGTCGAGTGTTCGCTCGTCGACCATGCCTGTGGAGATGAGTATACTGCCTCCGAGTGTGGACTTTCCGGCATCGACGTGACCCAAGAAAATGATGTTGACGTGCTCCTTTCCGTAGATCTCGGCGAGTGTGGCCTCGTCGACAACCTCCTCAACCTCCTTCTCGACATCAGCGGCCTTCTGGATAACCTTATCCTTTGCTGTCGGCGTGGGGCTGCTGCGTCCAGAGGCTGGTGTTGGTGATGTGCGGCCGGATCCTGAAGGTGAAGACTTGGTAGGTTCGCCGGTCTTCTCGATGGCCTTCGCAGCGGTGACCTTGGCTCCAGCCTCGGGCGCGGCCTTGTCTACTGTTTCCTTGGCAGACTTCTCGGCGGGCGCTGTTGATCCCAGGGAGAGAACCTTTGTGCCGCCGACCTTCTCAGACTTCGGTGTGGCGGTGTCGGCGCCGATGGAAAGGACCTTGGGCTTTGGCGCATCGCCACCGATAGAGAGGACCTTGGCCTTGGGCGCTGCGTCCTTCTTGGGCTCCGCAGCGGAGGCAGCCTGGTCGACCTCGCCACGCTTTGCGATCTTTACGGGCGCCTGCTGCTGCAACTGCTGGTAGTTTTGCTGGTATCCTCCGTACTGCTGTCCGTATCCACCTTGCTGTCCCTGGCTGTAGTTGGGGTAGCCCTGTTGCTGTCCTTGTCCTTGTCCTTGTCCTTGTCCTTGGCCATAGTTGGGGTAGCCACTCTGCTGCTGTTGGTAGCCGCCGTACTGGCCGCCGTACTGCTGGTTGTATCCTCCATACTGCTGGTATTGCCCGTAGCCTTGCTGCTGGTACTGGTTGTAGGCCTGTCCGGGGACAAAGGCCGATGCGCCGGGTGTGAAAGACGCCGCGCCGGGCACGAACGCCTGGGGCTGCTGCTGGTTGTTGAGGTTCATGCCGCCCGTCTGCTGCGCGAGCCTCTCCTCCTCTTCTTCCCAGTTGTCGGCCATGGTGTGTGCGGGGCTGCTCTGCGGTCGTTAGGCGGGTTCGGGGGTTTGTGTTTGTGAAATATTCGGAATGCGCTCGTACAGTTGTTATGGCCCTAAGGAGTGACTGGGTTTCTTATGTAAAGGGCCGCTGGGGCGTGTCGTTGGCGAAAAGTAGAATTGTGCGGGCCGCTGCTGCCCATTCGATATTCGATGGTGGCGGGGCACTTCACCCAAGGACCGCTGCCTGATGCCCATTGGCCTGGGTCCCCAGCAAACAGTCAACGCGACTCACCGCGAAACCATGCTCCAACATCACCTGCATTCCTCTTTGCAACCTTACTTGTTTTGTGCTGTTCTTTTGCAAAATTGTTCTTTCAGGACAATGACCTCGATCGGTACCTCCCCCTGAGCTCCTAGCTTTCCAGAAGAGCAGGTCGGTACTATAACCACAAAGATGGAGGTGTTATTAGCAAAAGTGAGTGCTCTACGCAGAATGGACAGTCATGCTGTTATAGTCCCTTAATAAGGACTGATCCTAACACGTTCCAGGTCACTCAGCAGGCTATGAGCTATGCTATTCGTAGCGGCATAGCCATCACCAGTACCTATGCGATCAAACAATGCGGTCGATTGATGAAGACGGTCGACGGCCAAGAAAAGCAAGAACTGGCAGCCCTGCAACTCCGGCTCGATTCCAAGATCAAAGTACGTGCCCCACGATTGACGGCATTTTCCTCTAACACAGGCCAGATCATATCACCAGCGATCGACATGATCGAGCTGATCTCAGCGCGTGGAAACACAACGCTTGAATCAGCAGTGACACTGACCAAGTCGCTGAGATGGGATATCCAATCACTCGGCAGCCGCGTCGAGAAGGCCGTTGTCGAGGAGCAGCTTTCTAGGCGAGGCAGCTCACGGGCAAAGTCACGAGCGCAGAATGACATCGAGCTGAAGATGATCATTGCAGAGATGAAGCAGCTTCTGGCTCGCATCGAAGACGCAGTACCACTGATCAACCTTGCCATCACAACATCAGGAGTCAACTTGTCCACTAATCTACCTCCAACCGTCTCTCCGTCCCGGCTGCTGCAGGCCAGCACCTTCCTCACTGCTGGAGACTCACACTACTGCAAGTCGAAACCTCGGGCACAGCAGATTGGGCCGACATTCACCCTCTCAATGTATATGTTGTTCTCGGGGTATGCTGTCCCGACTCATGAAGAGCTGCTACGCCAACGCGAGACAACATGGAAAGAAGTCATGCACAAAGCTCGAGTGACGCTACTGAGAGTGCCTCTGGAGAGCGTGTACGACTACCCGGTTCCATTCAGCACAAGGACCAGCAAGGCCGACGAAGGCAACCATCGCCACATTCCTTCTGAGAGTGCGCTACATGAGTTTGCGTACCAACTTCTCGTGGTCGAAGATCTAGACGACGGCCGCTTGCACACATTCGAGGACGACGAGCCGCAACCTGGACCGTATGATGGTGTTGACCAAGCCGGTGTGCGAGAGATCATACCCATTCACGAGATCTCAAAGATCTTCTATGCTGACACAGGCAAGATCCTGAACATCGGTGGCGACGGTGAAGCTAACAATCCAATACTACTGCTGAAGCGAGACGTCAATGCACCGCCTCCACGTCGGATGATGGAGCATGAGCCTGGGAATACGGGATACGAGTCCGATGACTCGGGCACAGTAGGAGAAGACGAGCAAGACCAGTCTGAGCTGGATGCGCAGTTTCGACGCGAATCTACCGCAGATCTTGCAGAGGAAGAGGCAGTCCACGAGGAGGCCCCTACATACCCATGGCGCCTACCACCGACACTCGACCTGGAGTGGATGGCATTTGAAGTGTACCAAGAAGAGCCCGACTCCGAATCCGATTTGGACGATACAGAAGAGACAGCACTAGACACATCAACCCCATCAGCTACCACTGCAGACGCAAGCCGCTCCCGCTCCGAATCCCCCGGTCTCCTCTCCAGCCTCTCGAACCTCAACCTCCAGCCCTCCACACCCCCACCGCAATCCAGCCAGCTAATCCCCTCACCCGAGAAATCTGCAATCCCAACCCACGCAACCTCGACGCCCCCAACGACGCTCCCACCAATCAAAACCTCCCTCTCCATGCTCGAAATGCTGATCCGCCTCACTGCGCTGCAGCAATTCCAGCAGTCCTCCCACCTCGCCATCCCGGATGAGTTCCTGACCTTCTTCCTGGGCGAGAGCAGCACAGTCGGCAGCGGCGGGGACGCGGAGCTGCGGCGACGGGCGCGGAGAGAAGCCAGAGCACGCGTCGGCTTCGATCCATACGACGAGAGTCCGATCAAGCGCCGCGGCGAAGAGTACCAAGCGCGGGCGCGGCACAACGAGCGCGAGGGCCTGGACGACGCACACAGCCAGCACGAACACGTCGAGGCAGCGCAGTACGATTACGTCGGGTATCCAACGGGGCGGCGGTCCGGCGCGAGCACGCCGTATTCGCGGTCTGCCACTCCGGAGCCGCTGTCGACAGACAGGAGCACGGCGACGGGCAGGAGTGCGGCGACGGCGAGGAGTAATTCGACAGCCGATGTGTCGAGCCTGACGCGTCCCAGCCACGGGTCCATGTCCATGTCGAGTCCCAGTCCGTTGCTGAGGTGCGCGACGACGCAGACGGGGCAGGATAAGGGCGCGACGTTCAGACAGCCGAGGTTTCCTCCGCCGCAGACGCCGCCGGGCAGGTGAGCCGCGAGACGTGAGGGTGAGGGTGTGCATTTCAAGCGTGGTTGGGTGGCGGTTTGTTTCTCGTCGACTTTCAACTTTAGCGCAGCATGGCATGGCATAGATAGCAGCATAGCGAGCGAGCAAACGAACGAACAAGCACCCTCGTGAACCATATATATATTCTTCAATCAAACCCAAGCCACCCCCCAATCCCAAACCAAAACGCTCAAAATATGATTAAAGCTGTCGCTCAAGCTAATTCAAATTCAACCCACCCCAACGCCTCCCCACCTTCCATTCGTATAAACACACCACCCTACTCCCAATCATCATCCTCGCTCTCCTCGGCAACAGCCTGCTTCCGATCCACCTCGTCGGCCTTGGTCCGCGGGCTGCCCGGGGCGCGGCTGGGCGCGCGACTCGTGGCGCCGCTGACGAGATCGTAGGATGCGTCGCTGTCGGCTACGCTCTTCTCGTCGTGCGAGCGGCGGGGGGGAGTCGGTTTGAGGGAGTCGGTGGCGGCGTTGGGTTTGATTGTGGTTTGGGATTTGGCGAGGTCCGGGGTGGAGGTGGATTTTGGGGTTGTGGAGGCGGGTTTGGCGGGGCTGGATTCAGAGTCCGAGCCTGAGGACCAGTCGACTTCTTCTTCGTCGGCGGGCGTAGATGCTGGGTGGGGGTTAGTGGTGGTTGGGGTGGAGTTTTTGGGTTGGTATACCTTTTAGCATTTCCCGTCTTCGCTGCTCCTCGCTCTCGATGATGTGGCGGAGGAAGTAGTATCTGCACCAGAATGTTGCGTATTCGACCTTCTCAGGGACAACCTTCTCCATTGCATTCCGCAGCTCTTTGTGCTTCTCTAGATCCTTTGCGATTGCATCCGTCTTCTTCTCTGCGTCAAAGTCCTTCTTCCAAGCCTCCCACTGCGGCGATGCCGGGTCCTTCAGGAACGAGTCGAGCGTCGAGTGAATAACGTGTAGCTGTGCATCGAATCGTGTGGCGTGCACGACCTTCCTCCCGCTGCTGTCCTTGGACTCGAACAGGACTGCGCCGTCCTTCTCAGCCTGCGACCCTGAAGCCGGGGCCGCGATGGTGACTGCGTCGCTCAGGAAGTTGCGGATGTTGGAGCCGAACTTGAGCAGCGCTTCGTCGGCAGCGTCTTCGGCCTTCTGCAGATCCTTGAGGCGCTTGGTGGCGTTGGAGCGGAAGAGCGAGAGGATCCCCTCTGCTTCCTTGACAATGTCGGCGGTGAGCGACTCGGGGCGGTCTGGGTGAGGCGTCATGTCTTCCTGGTCTGTGGGCTTCTCGGACGGCGTGTCCTTTGATGTGGAAGCGGGCGCATCGTTGGCTTGTACGGAGAGGTTACGTGCATGGCTGATGAGGGTGGAGACACCGGCAGTTGCCTCTTTGCTGGTGGAAGCGTATTGTTTGCTTGCTGTGTCATAGTACTGCTCGCCCTGGTACCGTAGTATTAGAGACCCATAACATCAAACAAGCTGACGAGACTTACCTGCTTCTTCGCAGTCTGCCAGAATCCGCCTAGTCGTGCTGCCCACGGACTGCTCGATATGGCCTTGTAGGCTTCCTGGACCTCCGTGTTGAAGTTGTTAGGCGGCGCATTGGAGCTCTCGCCAGTCTGCTGCTTGGGCTGGTCCTGCGGGTAGCTTTCCTCCTGGATGTGGTCATAAGCAGAATCCATGCTGGCGGCGTGTCGAGGTAATGTGAGTGGAGGTGCGAGAGCTAGCAGCGTCTGGTGAGGTCCCGCACTGACTTGGACCCTGCATCTGCTCCGCAACCAGCGGTTAAGCGCGTGAGGTCAAGCACGCCCCCATGTTACACAGATCATCAATGAGAACAGCAACCTATTTTATTCCTGAAAGATTCTCACGTTTGATAATTCTGGTATTGCAGATATAAATCTCGACACCAATCGACCTGCATGCCTAGATTGCAGCGAGCTCCCATTGACCTGGTGCGGCTCTGGCTCGAGGTCCAGCGGTGCTGCTTGCTCTCATGAGTGCTGCACTCAACGAAGCGTGTTCGTAAGGTCGTTCCTTCCTCTTTCTGTCTTGCTTGCCTGTCTCTCTTGAACAGGGTCTCTTCACCTCCTCTTTTTCCCCACCACCTTCTCAAATCCATCCTCGTCGATCTCCGGCTCGAGCTTGGGCTCCTTCGGCTTCGCAGGCACCAGGGCCGGCGCATCATCCATGTCCACATCGCCGTCCTCATCGCTCTCCTCATCCACACTATCCCAGTCCGCCTCCTGATTGCTCTCTCTGACATTAACATCTCCTGTCGAAACCTCTTTGCCGTTTCTTGCCTGCCACTTCTGATGCAGCGCATCGATCTTCTCTGTGCTTCCGTCGCCCACCTCTTTCCATATCGCCATAATGTCTCTCGCGACCTGCACTTCGGTCTCGTCCTCGACCCGGCAGCCGTACTCGTCTTCGAGGATCTGGAGCAGCATGACTTCAACGTCCAGAGCGTCGGTAAGCGGTTCGTTGGTGAAGAGTTCGCTGATCTGGCCGGCAAGCCAGTCGCGCTTTTCTGAAGAGTCGGGTCCGCCCCATTGATTCTTGACCGCGACGGTGAGCGTTGGCCAATTGAAGAGGATGTGCCAGATTCCGAGGTCGAATTTTTCCTGGAGCTGTGCTGTGATTTCGTCAGACATGGTTCGTGTATTTGCGCCAACCTGCTCACCTGGAATCGCTGTCATAGCGGAGGGCGCAGACATTTTGAATGAGGTGTTTCGTGGACTTCGTGGATTCAGAATTATCGGACGCCACTTTGTGTCACAAAAAGTTCACCGAGGGAGGCCCTAATCGATAAGCTAGCGCCTAACGACATCCAGCACCACACATTGTTTTGTCTTCAGCCTTAGCCAGCTTTGAGCGTCTTCCTCAACCTGTAAAGAGCGTCCGCGACTAGGCGCCCTAGTTCTGCTTCAGTCGGGATCTCCTGTCTCACCTGAACAGCTCACCTGAGCAGCTTCTGACGCCGCCATGGTTGGTCAAGCCGAAGGCTTCCATTGCCATTTCCACAGCCTCACATGAATTGACGCCTGTGCTTACATGCATTCACTCATTGGATCACTCGACTTGCCCCTCCGATTATATGGCTGAACTGCGAGCTATCAGAAAGCTCAGACCATCTCGCAGTCGTTCAATCAGGCTGGAGGTCTGCATCCACCGGTCCTCCAAACGCCACCTCATGCATGAGCGCGCAGGACAGAACAGTCTTACTCGGCTTGGCGATGGCTGAGCCGGCTGGAGAAATGAGCCCAAAGGTACATAAGAGCACAGGGGTAACCTAAATTGCACGTTTGCGGCACCGAGATCTTTTGTACTCCTGCAGTCCTTGCGCTTCAATCAGCCTTGTTTTGGTCGATGCACTACGGCGCCAAATTGCTTTTACCGCTCGACTAAGGTCAAACCTTCTAGATACGCGACGTGAACAAACGCCACCATGGTTGACACTGACCTAGCTGGACACTTCAGCCTAAACTCTGGCGAAGTTGAGGAACCGCCGCCCAAAAATCTTATCCGTTACTTTCGAGACACGCATGGGCCACTCTCGTTCGACGAATGCGTTTCGATCAGTCGGGGCCTACACTTAGCTGGCTTCTCCGATGATTGGTGTGACAACCCAAAGCTGTATTACATCCTGCAAAGGATGCGCCATCCGAGCCTCATGCAGCGCTTTCTAGCCGAGGGGTTCACAGATCTATGGATACCGCTTCACAAGCAGCCATTGAGCCGCTTGTTGACAGATGATGAGCTAAAGTTGTTTGTGCTTTATCAAGATCAATGTCTGGACGGAAACCATGTCGCAACGCTGGAGAACCGATATTTCAGCCTCGAAGACGTGAGTGCTTTGCAGCTGACGAAGAAGAATCTGCTTGGAGAAGGAGGCTATGGCCAAGTCCACAGTGTCAAACACGAGCCCACAGAGGCTGTTTATGCAATGAAAACGATTGAGCGCCGGGGTGGGTATTTATTTCAGAAGGAGCTCATGCATAACTTCAAAAGAGAGGTCCTCGGCATGCGACGTGTTCAACACCGGCACTGCGTTGACCTAGTGGCTTCGTGCACCGACACAGATTATGTCGTGCTAATTTGTTCGCCTGTAGCGGATATGGACTTGTCGAATTTCTTGAACAGTGATCTGACCCTCCGGAAGACAGAAGTTCTACAGCGTGCGATTGGGTGCATCACATCTGCGATTGTGTACCTCCACAAGAGAAACATCAGGTATGTCCACCGTAACGTGTTCCACATGCGAGCGCCGCACACGGGCGAGCGCCGCACCCCACCAAACCTGCGCACCTCTCTCATTTCAACGTACAATGGCTCAACGCAGCGCTACTCAATTAGCTTTAAATGAAGCAGACGTTCAGCTTGCTATCTCCTCTATCAATTCTCATTAAATACAGAGCAATCGCAGGGCTGCTACTATCTTTAGCGTGTCTGAACGAACAATCCGCCGCCGACGCGCTAGTATACCTGCCCGACGCGATTGCCAGCCCAACTCAAAGAAGCTTACCCAGCGAGAGGAGCAGGTGATTGTTACCTATATACTCGACTTAGACCAACGTGGATTTGCGCCTACGTACGCTGCTATACGTGATATGGCTGATAAGCTGCTGGCTGCGCGCAGCGCAAGTCAGGTTGGGAAGAACTGGCCAGCCAACTTTGTTAAGCGTACAGACAGTTTCACAACGCGTTTCAATCGAGCGTACGATAGGCAGAGAGCTCTGTGTGAGGATCCAGTCCTAATCAGCGCCTGGTTCAAGCTCGTAGAGGAGACAAAGGCGAGGTACGGCATCTGCGATAACGACGTCTACAACTTTGACGAGGCTGGCTTTATGATGGGCAAGATCACGACTCAGCTCGTCGTGACAGGGTCAGAGAGAAGAGGCAGGCCAAAGGCTATCCAGCCAGGCAATCGCGAGTGGGTGACGTTGATCGCTGCGATCAACGCTGCTGGCTGGTCAGTCCCGCCGTTCCTCATCTTCGCTGGCCAGTATCACCTATCTGCCTGGTATGAGGAGGATATCCCACGCGACTGGGCGATTGCAGTGAGTGACAATGGCTGGACGAAAAACGAGCTAGGATTTGAGTGGCTGAAGCACTTCAACGCTCATACAAAGACTTGTGTTGTAGGTGCACGTCGCCTACTTATCCTTGATGGCCATGAGAGCCACCACTCTCTTGAGTTTCAAGAGCTCTGCAAGGAGAACAATATCTACACTCTCTGTATGCCACCTCACTCATCTCACCTACTCCAACCTCTTGACGTTGGCTGCTTCTCGCCATTGAAGCGCGCGTACAGCCGTGAGGTTGAGAGCCTGATCTGCCACCACATCAACCATATCACCAAGCTTGAGTTCCTGCCAGCCTTCAAGGCAGCGTTCAATCAATCGTTCACCTCATCTAATATCTGCTCAGCCTTTCGAGGCGCAGGCCTTGTGCCTCTCCAACCAGACGTTGTACTGTCAAAGCTTGACGTGCAGCTACGTACACCTACTCCAGCTGCTCTGCCAGAGGCTCTCTGGGAGGCTCGTACGCCGAGCAACGTACGTGAGCTTGAGGCTCAATCAACGCTAATTAGTGATCGCGTGCGCCAACACAAAAGCTTATCACCAGCTTCAATTATTGAGGGGATCAATCAGCTTAAGAAGGGCGCTGAGGTGATAATGCTCTCAGCTGAGGTGATGCGCGATCGGATTGCCAGTCTTGAGAGAGCCAACGAGGCAGCGTCAAAGCGGAAACAACGTAAGAAAAAGAGACTCCAGCATCAAGGAGTCTTAACAAAGGGAGCTGGCGAGGATCTACTTGCTCAACGTGAGGCTGATCAGCAGATTGCTCGTGAAGAGCGTCGAACAGGAGAGCAATCAGGCCTCAGCCGCCAGGCTCTAGCGCGCTGCAGGAGGTGCAGAGAGACTGGCCATAACTCACGTACGTGCAAAGTAGATACTTATGATACTGCTTTATTAACTCTATTAATATATATATATATTATTATGACGTTGTTAAGTTATACGTTGAATAAGGTGTGCAGGTTTGCTAGGGTGCGGCGCTCGCCCGTGTGCGGCGCTCGCCTGTGGAACACGTTACTCATTACCTATAGGCACGATGACTTGAAACCGAACAATGTCCTTGTTCACGGTCCGAATATATTGCTAACGGACTTCGGGTTTTGGTATGTATTCCGCAAAATCACAATTGGCTTCAGAATGCTAAGCCTTTGCAATGCAGTTTAGATTCCGCTGAAAGTGGGCAATCAACGACATTTGGTCGCGCAAAACATTTCGCAAGGCGCTACTCTGCCCCAGAGGTCTTTGGAGAGAAGCCTAGAAGCCGTCTAACTGACGTTTGGGGCTTGGGCTGTCTACTATTTGAGATATTGTCACACCTACGTGGCTGCAAGCTCAGGGACATGGAGACGTTCTGGAAAGCAAATGGCGAGCACTGTAACAGCTATGCCGATAATCCTAAAGCAACTGAGGGGCTGGTACAAAAAGCTGAAATGGAAGCGAATCAAGACTCAGCATGGCAGCAATCGCCGAAACCTGCTGCTACTATCATACGTCTACCAAACCATGGTGGAGCCCGACAGACTTCTGCGACCTACAGCAGCGCAAGTCTTTAACAAATTAAAAGAGATGGATATGATACACCCGGTGGGATCGGCTAGCCAGTGGGTCGGATCTTGTTGCTCTGGAACCCGGGAGACGGAGTACACACCAGAGGTTGCAATGCACCCGAAGTTCAACCCTCGTACTTCCCGCCCCGCAAGCGACCCGTACTTTACGTACGATCTACCTCAATGGCCTTTACTCGATATATGCGGTCTAGGCGCTGAGGGAATGATAAGCGTGCGCTGGAACAGCTAGATCTCAGTATGTGCATCAATAGTGGAAAGCTCTAATCCTGCGGAGGTTAAGCACTTTGATGGCTTCAACGTTGTGATCGGACGGCTGACGGCCAGTTGTCCATCGTTATGACGCAGCGACAGTGTGCACAGCAGGTTCTCGCATTTGAATACTGTTTCAAAAGAGAGACATCTAAATCTCATGCGACATCTGGCTTTGATTAACAAGGGTTATTAGGGATCGACTGAAGATTTGAAGCTGATAGATTGACTTCGTCTTCCAAGCCTAGAATGGCTAGCGGCAAGGCTGCCGATCACCCCCTTTTCGAGGCAAGCCACATACCACAAGATTCACGACTTGTCGCTGCACATGACTTCTTTCTTGCGAGACACCCAGTGTTGCGCTGTGAAGCAACCATTTTGCATAGACATGCAATGAAGGGCCGCCGTTCTACTGACTGCACGCGCAAGAAGAGTGCATTCAAGAGTGCGTCAGTAGCCAGCTGATCTTCTCAGCGCCATAGCTCTACACCAAGCGGTTAACACTGGGTATATACAGCCCCGTGCGTATACAAGCGTCTCGGAACTTCTAGCGAGGCACTCCATCGTCAGACAAGATCAGGTACAGTAATCTGCCAAGCAAGCTTCTGCTGCCCGCCTCTGCCTCTTTTGGACGTTGGCCATTTACCAAGGCTTCCGAGTCAATTTCAGTATATCGAGGCGTTCTCTACTTCAGCTGTGTCGCTCTCACCGAGCTGCATTTCGGTACGAGAAGTGGGCCTTCAATTTCGTTGCAATGGACAGCGGGCAGGATACATGACTACAAAAGGAACGGGAGGAGCACCGACTTGCTAGACACATCAACCCACGCTTCTATATCCTCCCTAAGTTTGTTCGATTCTAGGGCTCTCTGAGTTCCGTCCTGTCTTTCTGTGGTCTGTTCGACCTTCACATTCATTCGTCATGACTCTCAAAACGGTACTCTTGTGCACCTCCGCTCTGCTGTTGTCCTCTTTGGGCAGTTGCGCTACACTACCATCCTCCTTTGATACCGACCCCACACTGAGCCCGTCTAGCTCGATTGCCAGTCCGACCGCTTCCCCTACTCCGTCGGCTTCTTCCGAGCTTCTCACCTGCACTGGCAAGGACAAAGGCTCCCAGCTTACATACAAGACTCCAGAAGGGATCTACGACGTGACTTGCGGTACCGACTACCCCAATGGTGATTTCAAGTTTATCTGGACCGAATCCTTCGAGGCTTGTATGGCTGCTTGTGACGAGGAGAGCAGCTGTCTTGCAGTTGCTTTCCGATCAGGCGCTTGCTACCTGAAGAACCAGCTTATCAGTCCAGTTTCTGACGCAGGCGTCTGGTCAGCGAAGAAGCACGACACGAATACTGAGGCAAGCAGCATCGGTCCCACTTGTGTCGACAGAGCGAGCGATGCTACCACTTACCAGTCATTGAGCGGAAAGAACTTCAAGATTGTATGTGGAAAGGACTATTATGGTGGTGATCTGACGTCCGCAACTACGACGTCTTTCAAGGAGTGTATTGAAATCTGCTCCACAAATGCTGAATGTGTCGATGTGTCGTAAGTTCGATTTCCGAAGAAACCTAGACATAGACTAAGTTTGGACGCCTGCAGCTATGTCAATGGAGCTTGCTACCTCAAGCGTTCGAAATCCGCTCTTATGGAAGCTGGTCATGTCTGGACTGCAGAAATGATCGACCCGACCGCTTCGACTATTCCCGCCGTCCCCACCGGTTCCTCTGCTGCCGAGAAAGAGCTGACATGCATCGAAAATAAGGATGACCAGCAGTTATATACTGCTACAAATGGTGGCACCTATATTGTCGAGTGTGGGGTGGATTACTGGGGTGGTGATCTGAAAGCTGTGGACTCGCCAACTTTTGCGGCCTGCATGGACGCCTGCGACGGCACAGATAGCTGTGTCGATGTGTCCTACGTCTGGGGTCGTTGTTACCTCAAGAGCTTGGCAACTTCAAGCTCTTCAGCTGGCCATGTCTGGACCGGTCGCAAGACGAGTGCTGGTCCTTCCGATTCCGAGGTCCTGTCTGTTCTGAACCAGGACGGAGGCAGCTTTTGTACGTCATACATTCGCTACGAAGCACCCGTAACCACCAAAGTCACGACCACCACCCCAGCTGCTTCGACTGTCCTGTCCATTCAGACGGAAAGGTCCACATCCACCAAGTTCTCCACAGCATACGTTACGTTGAACGCTGTTCAGACCCTGCCTGCTCTTGAACCTCGACAAGCAAATCCTACACCCTCGATTGTTTCGCGGATGCCTCCGTCACGAATTTCCAGCATATGCTCTCTGGTTGCTACAGGCACCTCAACCGTCATTTCAACTGCAACAGCGACGGTCGCTCCAGTCACTTTGGTCTCAACCTTCACAACAGTCACCCCGGTCACAAGATATACCGCGGTCACTACCGTTATCACCAGCACCACAAGAGCGTAAGTAAAGCCCCTTTACGTGGATGCTAGACCATCCGGTTGACTCTTAAACCAGCCCCAACCCGACAGCGGCTGTGAATCTGGACTTTGAGACCGGTGATCTGTACGCATGGCGTAATATCAATTCGAAGGATTTCTCGGCCGCTGTAGTCTCACCCGGACACTCTCGGAGCGGCGTAGTTTCCAATTGGGCAGCTAAAGTATCAAAGCCAGCCGGTGTGACTACAGGATACAGCTTCTCCGAACTTCAGCAAATGGTCCCAACCCTTTTGCCCGGGCAGACTTATCGAATTGAATTTAGCTGGAAATACACTGCCGAGGTTGACTCGACCGACGTCTGCAGCACTTTCATCTCGTTTTGGGGCTTGAGTATTGGCAATGTAAGGCCAGCCCAGGTTTTCCAGAGCGTCAAGTATCTCCACGGTAGCTGACCAAAGTTTGCTCGTAGTTAATCCCATCCACAACTTCATCGCGGCTACAAAGAGAGCACATTCTGTACTCGACCAGCAAATGTGGTACCGGTACGAGTTTCTCGACAGTCAAGCAAGCGCCGCAGCCGGCTGGAGAATGGCGGAGGTACACTGTATACTACCGGGCGCCGCCGGGCGTTTCTGGAAGTACCAAGCAGTTATGGTACGGCTACCAATGCACTGCTGGTACCCAGGCTGTCAGCCAGAGCGTGTTCTTTGACGACTGGGTCATCGCCCCAGAGGCAGCGTGCTGAGTATCTGACCTTTGCGTTCATGTAGACATGTGGACGTTGGCAAGGACTACAAAATAGATAATGTATAACGTGGTTCACCAGCGAGCGGGCCACCCCACCGAGTGGGCCAGCAAACCCCACCAAAGCGCCTTCGCGACAACAACACGTAATGTCGCAACAACGCAAAGCTCCCAGAACCTATACTGAAGCTGATATACAGCTTGCTATCTCTGATATCCAATCAAACCAGTTCCAAAGTGAAAGACGCGCTGCAGCTATCTACAACGTCCCTCGAACAACTGTGCAACACCGACGCGATGGGAAACGCTATCGACGCGATTGCGAGCCGAATTCAAAGCGCCTTACAAAGCTAGAAGAGGAGGTGATTATATAGCGGATACTTGACGAGAGTCTACGTGGGGTACCGCCCTCGAAGCTACACGTACGAGCTATGGCTGATAGACTGCTGCGAGAGCGTGGCGGGAAGCCTACAGGCAAGAACTGGGTTGATAGGTTTATCGCGCGTACACCTGAGCTGCGCACGCGATGGAGTCGTCCGTACGATCGCCAGTAAGCTGCCTGCGAAGACCCAGCGGTTATCCGGCCCTGGTTCAGCCTGGTTCAATCGATGAAGGCGAAGTATGGTATCGTAGATGAGGACACCTGGAACTTTGATGAGTCTGGCTTCATGATGGGCAAGATATCCTCTTAGCTTGTTGTTACAGGCTTAGAGAAACCTGGGAAACAGAAGAAACTACAGCCTGGCGATCGCGAGTGGGTTACCCTGGTCCAAGGCGTCGCTGCGACGGGGCGCATTATCCCACCCTTCCTCATCTTTGCAGGCAAGGTCCTTATCTCCTCCTGGTTCACTGGTCTACCTCGCAACTGGGTTGTCACAGTCTCTCCTACTGGCTGGACCAACAACGACGTCGCACTGGCGTGGCTCAAGCACTTCGACGCCCATACGAAGGCGTCCTCTGCTGGGGCATACAGGCTGCTCATTATTGACGGCCATGACAGCCACTGCTCAATCGAATTCCAGGACTACTGCAAGGAGAACAAGATTATTACCCTCTGTATGCCACCACACTCATCGCACCTCCTGCAGCCTCTTGATGTTGTCCCCTACTCGCTGTTGAAGCGCCACTACGGCGACAGGATCTCGCTCTTGGCACGCAGCCGCATCCACCATATCGACAAAGAAACCTTCCTACCAGCATTTAAAGCAGCTTTTGAGAAGACATTTACACCAGAGAATATCCGCGCAGGGTTTCCAGGCGCTGGGCTAGCCCCGTATGACCCTGACGTTGTGTTATTGAAGCTGGATGTGCAGCTATGTACGCCAACGCCACCTACACCAGGCACTGTCGCCTGGGAGGCGCAAACACCGCGCAACGCCCGCGAGATAGAGGCGCAATCTACGCTGATTCGAAATCGCATACAAAACTATCAGGGGTCTCTAGCAAGTTTATTAGATGAGCAGGTCAAGCAGCTAAGTAAAGGCGCTTAGCAGATAGCTTATAATATGGTGTTGGTGCAGGAGGAAATAGGCCGCCTTTAAGACGCTGTTGATACGCTTACAAAGCGCAAAACCCGTAAAAGGCGGTATATACGCGCAGAGGAGACTCTTACAGTTGGTGAGGTATCTAACCTAATTGCTGAAAAGGAGGGTGGTAGTCGTGAGGAGGGCGAGACGCCTGCGAAGAGGGTGCGCGCAGAGAGACGCTGCGGCCGTTGCAGCGAGGTTGGGCATAACTCCCGTACCTGCAAGGTAGAAATAGAGGACGTAGATGATAGCGACGCTTCTGAATAATATTACGCTATTATGTACAGTACAGTAATTTGTTGTGGTGTTGCGCTACGTCGCTGCGTAGGCGCTTTGGTGTGGTTTGCTGGCCCACTCGGTGGGGTGGCCCGCTCGCTGGTGAACCACGTTAATCGTAGTGCGAGTTCATCTACACAAAACCAACAGGAGAAACACTATGCTGTACACAAAACTAGGCCTGGGTATCCCTCCAATCATGGAACATAGCAGCGAACTAGTTTTTGCCACAAAACTGCAATTCAGATACGTATAGTAATCAGGAGATTATTTGAGCTCGGGTCCGATCTGGGGTTCTGCCCTCTGGATCGAAACGCCACAAGATGCCAATCAGAAGAGATTGGAGGATTTCCTAGTCATGTTGCATCAACCCTTTGACAGCTGTAGCGCCGGAGCATGCAGGCACCTCGTTAAATTGCCTTGGTCGCTTGCGAGCATATGACCTAGCCACTTCAGCGAGCGGTTACAAGCCCTTTGCTTGTTATGCTAATGCTGATCCATCTGAGCCAAGCTTCGATGACAAGCCTCAACTTCTAAGGTTTGTGGTTGGCACATGGTTGCTCTGTTTACGTCGCAAGCCCGGTAGCTGAACTGTAGGAATTATGGTTATTCTCACAATTTGTGAAGATGCGGCCATACCGTCTCTCCTGTCGGAGGGAGAGCGGGCCATGACGTACCAATTCTCTACACAAGGAGACAGTTAAAGTCGCAATCTAGATAGTGGTCAGACTGCGACCTCGACTTGACAGTCCACGGCATTAATCAAACACCCTACAATCTTGTGTCTATGTAAAGTTTACCAAGAAATCGAGGCTCCCAAATCAGTCGAAGGCCAGCGTTTGACGTCTAAGTCGTCTTTCAATCGTCACAGCTGATGAGATTTGCTGCAACCTCATCCGTGGCTGCAAATCGCAATACTCGCAACTGAAGCCAAAAGGAGTAGTTTCTATCAAACTATCAAACACGATCGTGGCGCAGCAGGTAACTGCAACATCTTTGCGTTGATCTGCGCAAGTTGGTGATGCTGGTGGACGAGCGAAACAAATTGTTTTGGATCATGACATCACACGGCCACTAGTGCGGAATGAACCCTGAATGCTGGACGCCATCGATGGGAAGCAACCTTGCTGGAGATCTCCTTTGCTCGTGGTGGTCTAGACTGGCGTTACAGCCTGAAAGTGTATATATAATGGCCTAGCGTGATTGTATTTGGCCTGCGATCATTTTCAATTTCCAAATTCAACTTGTTTGGAGCGGAAACCCCTGCGCTCCTCTACCAGCCCCGCAACCCACCTATGTAGCTAGCCTTATATGCACCACACCCTTTTCCCCTCCACACGCCAGATCACGAATTAAGTCTACAACGCACAACAAAAGGCCGACAACATGAGCGTACCACAATCTGCTACCAGCGAAATGCCTACGCGCACGTTCACCAACGCTTCAGAAGCTGAGGCCATTCCTGGGGACGACACATCTGAGGTCAGGAGATTCATCTGCCAGCACTCGCGAAGGTGCTAATTTCGATCATAGGTTACAAAGCTATTCGGCGAGCGCCTACAAGCTTGGAAGCATGCTACCGCCTACCTCGAGGACTACGTCACAGCGACCGAGAAGACTCATCATGCACATGGAAAGGAGTACGAGAGGATTCTGAAGGTATGTTGCATCGAAGAACTGGTATAGGTACTGTGCTGACTCAAGAAAGACCGTCAAGGACCCCTTGAAGGAAGGACATCACTTTGACCAGTCCCTGGGCGGCATCGCGGGCATGTTCGAGAATATCAGGTCTAATACGCAAGTGAGTAGAGAGCCACGCGATTGCATCTGGAGCAAAGACTAACAAACTCCAGGGCATGTCCAACCAGCACTATGAGACCGAGAAGCAGCTGAAGACCGTCATCCTGCCTATCTTCGACCGTCTGCACACCGAGATCAAGAACAAGAGCAAGGAGCTCACGAAGGGTGCTGGAAAGGGAAGCAAGCAGGTCGATAAGGCCCGTGCCAGCACACAGAAGCACATTGAACTTCTTGGACAACACACTGCTACTTTCGAGTCGCACGGCGGCAAGATGACTGCTACAGACGATCCCTACATTTTGCAGCGCGGTGTCATGCACCGCCTGAACAAGCAGGTTCAGGAGGAGAATAACAATCGACAAGATCTCATTAGTGTGCAGAACTCTTTCGCTCAGTTCGAGGCGCACATCATTCAGACTATCCAGCATGGCATGGGCCAGTTCATGCAGGTAGTCAACACGCAGGCTGAGCAGACCAAGAATGCCTATGGCGACATCGTTGGAACCGCGCAGCGCATCCCCTTGGACTTTGAGTGGAATGGCTTCATCCAGCGCAATAACCAGGTCCTCATCGACCCCTCTTCCCCAGCTCGTACAGTGCAGAGCATCAACTTCCCCAACCAGAACCACCGCTCTACTCAGCCGCTGATCTCCGGCTCGCTCGAAAAGAAGGGCAAGATTATGCGCTCGTACGACACAAACTACTACGTCGTAACACCCTCGAAGTTCCTGCACGAGTTCAAGACCGACGATGACTTCGCCAAGGACCCTGTACCAGAGACGTCCCTCTACCTCCCAGACTGTCTTATCGGTGCTGTCAACGGCCAGAAGTTCAATGTTAAGGGCAAGGACGTGTCCAAGGGCAAGCTCGGTAACACCTTCTCGATGAGCCATGAATTTGCTTTCAAGGCACACACCCCCCAGGCCGCGCAGCAGTGGTGGGATGTCATCAGCCAGGCTGCTGGCCAGGTCACCAACGAGATTCCTGCCGCTAGCCCCACAAGCCCCGTTGCTGGTCAAAACAGTGGTCTTCCGGTCGATGAGAAGACACCTGCGCCGCTCCAGACTCAGGGTCTTGAGCAGACGCCGACACACGGAACCGCTGGGAGTGTGCCGGGAAGCGCTGCTCCTGTTAGTGCTGCCCCACATAGTGCGGGTGTTGCTCCCACGAGCGGTGTCCCTGGCGAGCCTGGCAAGTACTAAAGGCCGGAGAATGATCTGATGAGACGCTCAGAGTAGCATTGTCGTTTTGTTCACGTTAATAGCCCCGTACCCTAATAATAAAGATACCACGAGATAGCGCACAGCAGCAAGCGTACCGTCTAACAATGTACGCATCTGGAATATGAATGTTTTGTATCATCGGTGATGTTGCCCTTGGTCCAAATTTTTCGACGACCTTTGCATGCTGTAATTGATTTGATGGTTCCACACTGGAGGTGAACTGGACCCTGAATCGAGAGAAGATGTTGATGACGTAGGCCAGAGTGGATCCAAGCGCTCCCGTAGCCCCTGCGACGATGAGATCTGCGGTCTGGGGAAGCAATCCACACGTTCCTTCGTCGCATTCCTACTGCACTTGCACGCTCTCCTTTCTCTTCCTTCTTCTTCCAAGGTGCGTGCAGACATTGCGGCACTCACACTCCTTGATCTCCCAATTCGGCTGCACGCGACAACAACAGACCGCGTGCACTTAATCCCGTTACCTCCGCAGCCGAACCCCTGATCGTTTCAAGCAAAACAGCCTCACGATGCCGGTCAACACGCTTTCAGTGGGCGCTGCTGTGGCGCCGACTGTGATCGAGACATATATCCTCCACTACCTCAATCGCAGTCCTCTGCGCCAAAAGCCGACCGCCCATATTTCCTACCATGAAGGCCTCGAGCTCATCCGGCGCTTCCTCCACTATGCATCGCTGCATCCAGTCGACGAGTTGCAGGCCTTCACATCGCAGTGGGTGCCTGTACCCCACTGGGTGCATTCAACCAGGGTCGAAATCCCGAGTGGGCAATTGCAACGCTCTGCGCAATACATCAACGCGCAACTGGGCCCCAAGGGGATCGAGGCTGTAGGCGGGCCCACTTGGTGGCAATGGAGACGCGAAGGATCGAAGCTCGAAGCCGAGTGGATAGAGATGAAGAAGGATCGCGATGCGCGGGAGAAGTCTAGCATGCCCAAGGGACAGCGCATCATGCTGTACGTCCATGGCGGAGCTTACTTCTTCGGCAGCGTAGATGAGCATCGCTACCAGATGCAAAGACACGCGCGCAAGCTCCAGGCTCGTGTGCTGGCCCCACGATATAGGCTTGCGCCGCAGTTCCCATTCCCATGTGGACTGATGGACTGTTTAGCGGCCTATTTGTATCTCCTTGAGGAAGGCCACGATCCCAATACCATTGTCCTTGCTGGTGACTCTGCGGGTGGCGGCATGGTGCTGAGCATGCTAGTGACCTTGCGAGACCAGGGAGCTCCTCTTCCAGCCGGTGCGATCCTGATTAGTCCTTGGGTTGATCTCACCCATAGCTTCCCGAGTCTCAATGGTGACGGCAAGATGGACTACATTCCAGCTCATGGTTTCCTGCACAAGCCGAGCATGAGTTGGCGTAAGTTAATGCTCCACGATCCTTGATCCTATGCTGATTGTACAAGCACCTCCTAATGCCGACGACCTCATGCAACTCGAGAACTCTACACCTAGCGCGAATCAGAATGGCAAATCGTCGCCACGGGTCTCATTCTCAGGCAAACACAAAGAAGATCGTGCGGCCCAGAAAGAGGCAAAGGCTGAGCGCGTACGGGGCTACTCAATCAACACCGAGAAACCAGATATCAACGCCTTGCTGAACTCAACGGAGGCAGATACTTGGATCTCACCAGACGGGAAATATGGTGTCGGACCGAAGGGTGTTCTGTCTGTGCAGTTGGACAAGATGCGGATCGAGATCAAGGATCAGATCCAGCTGTACACCGCGAACCATTTGCTCACGCATCCTCTTGTGTCGCCAGCTTTGCAGCCTTCCCTAGGTGGCCTGCCTCCCTTACTAATCCAGACTGGAGGTGGCGAGCTGCTTCGTGACGAGCAAATCTACATCGCTCACAAGGCTGCGCGTCCGGATGCATACCTACCACCTCCTTCGAATACTCAAACGGCAGAAGAGATCGAGGCCCAAGCGTCAAGGTACAAGCCAACACACGTGCAACTTCAAGTCTGGGATGACTTGTGTCATGTGGCTCCCACGCTCAGCTTTACGCGACCAGCAAAGCACATGTACCGTAGCATTGCCCAATTCGGCGCGTGGGCTCTTGCCAGAGCACAACACACCGCCATCGATATTCTTGACGACGATGATATCTCCTTCGTTAGCACCGACTCGGGTTCGTCTTCTGAAGATGCGGAACAGTCAAAGAAAGAGAAAAAGTCTAGGACGCAGACTGAAGCCCACATTGGTACAGACGGAGTCATTGACAAGGGTCGACATGAAGCCAGAGTGGGCAAAGCTGGCGATTCCTTACCTCCTTTCGAGCACCACATGATTCGACAGCGCATTGACCGGCATGGATACATCTACCCTCTGGCGCCTAAAGAGGAGCTGGTTGCTCTGAATCTCCCAATGTCTGAAGTGGGCGTGCCCAAGCCAGGTCCAGTCAACAAGTGGATGAAGGCGTCGCAACAGTGGAACGGCAAGTTCGCGAAACAGAAGATTAAGATTCAGCAGCAGCGAATGAAAGAGATGCAGGCGGGCTTCGAGAGGTTCGAGGGCGAAACTCCCCCACCGACCGCGTTGGCAGGCAGGAGAATGAAAGGCATGAAAGCAGAGAAGGCGAAAAAGAAGAGCTGGGGTATGGCACTATGGAGTTTGTGGGGCAGCAAGCACGATGAACTGACCGTACGTTGCCTAGTAAATTTGCAATCATTGACCATATGCTAACCCTTGCAGATCGATCGAGAACAAAAGGCAGACCAATCGCCACCACCACCGTCCAAAGCGGTAGTAACACATCCTGAGCAGGCCAAAGCCTCTGTGAATGGCACCACTGACAGCGTGCCTGACCGCAGTCAAGATTCGGGTCTAGCACCAACCAGGCCCTCACGCTTGCGCTCGCGATCAAGACACTCGAACGTTACGGATAAAGGCCAAGCGACCTCCTCTCAAGAAGATCTTCAAAAGCTGTCCAGGGGGTTCTCACGAGTCGCCCCTCCTTCTTCAGGCCTTGCTGAGGCCACAGTGATTGCGCCTGAGCGAACGCACTCTGGCATACCTCCAACACTGAAAGAACCTGCTCAGACCCCAGGCATCATTGTGTCTGCGGAGCCCACGTCTCCACCAACAATCGTCCCAGAGACCGACGGGACGAGCACTCGGCCGAGCAAAGGCGGAATCGCGTACCCCTTCAGCCTGAAGGTCGATGGTCAAGAAGGTCACCACACGAATGCAAGCATGGTCACGTTGCAGAGTGTGAGTATCATGACGCCGCCACCAGTCGAGGAGTCGAAGCAGCTGGGTGATGCTGTGCCTGCTGCCGCGAACGACGAAGCGCATCGACCAACTTCGGGACACTACTCCACGGACGCGCCAGGCGCAGGGCTGTTCAGTGGTCAGTGGGTCCCGGCAACACCAGGTGTAGAGCAAGTCGAAACACCTGCACTGGAACGGCCTGGTGTGGAGAGGTTTGAGACTGCGCACGAGGATTTGAGCACGCTTTCTGGTGTTGAAAAGAAGGCGTGAAGGGGCCGACGTGGTGACTGTGATACCCTTTTCCTTCAGTAACTTTTTATGTGTAATGTAGACTTTGACCACCGTAGACTAAGGCAACAAGAGTCTTCTAAATCTCGCAAACGACGCGAAACATTGCCCTCATGATATCCGTTCCTCGTCCCTCTGTCCCAACAACCTACTCTCCTCATCCACAACCTGTCCCTTCCCCTTCCCCTCGACCTTCGCCCCCGTCTGTTTCTGCAGCGTAATCCACACCGCCGCCCCAATAATCATCGCCGCCCCACCGAAACTCTCAACCGGCGGCGTAGTCCCCCAAATCACCTTTTCAATACCCAGCGCCAAGACTAGCTGCAAGTACATCAGATTCGTCGCCCGCCCCGCCTTCTCCCGCTGCAGCCCCTCCGTGAGCAGGAACTGCAGCAGGAATCCGGTGAGCCCGATGACGGCGATTAGTCCCCACTGGCCCGCGGACTCAGGCATGACGAAGTGCAGATCGGGGTGGATGAGCAGCGTGAGGAAGGAGCCGAGTGTTGCGATGCCGGCGAAGTAGTTTACGCTGATGAGGGAGTGTGCGCGCTTGCCGATGACGCGGATCGTAGCGTATGCCGTCGACGCGCCAAAGGCGCCGAGGATAGCTGTGAGGACGGCTAGGGTCCTCTGGGCGGGGGAGATGGGGGCGGGTGTTGTTGCAGGGGCGGAGGTGAGCGATATAAGGATGTGGGCTAGGACCTGGGCCGGCTCCGGGTCGCCGGTGATCGGGTCCACGGGCGGGTTGGGGAACAGCCATGTTGGGCGGGCGACGAGCAAGACGCCGGAGAAAGCGATGAGGGCTGCGAGGGCTTCGCGGATGGTGAAGGGTTCGCGGAGCCAGATGAAGCAGACCAGGGCTGTGAGGGTGGGGATTATGAAGGTAATGACTGTGGCGTCGGAAATGTTCAACCAAGAGAGGGAATCTGAGTGTTTTGTTAGTACCAGTGTTTCGAGTCCTTCGAATAAAGTCTGGTTGGAGCTTACAGTAGAGTCCAAACAACCCAATGAACCCACAGAACCCTCGCAGAATCAGCAGTCCGCGAATACCCTTCTGGCCAAGTGGGAAATCAGGCGTTTTGTAGTACGACATGTACAGCATGCCCAAAATGGTAGTACACAGCATGCGAATGAAGATAATCTGCATGGCATGGAACTTCGTCTCATACCCAGTAGCGAGCAACTTCGCCGCCGTATTCATAACCGACCCACAAGTCTGAGCAAGAAAGACGAGCACAAGACCAAAATTCCTCTCATACAACGCTTTCAGACTATGCCGCACTCCAACTTTTTCATGGACATCCAGGTCTTGTGCTAATTGCTCCTGCTCTTCCTCCGGAACTGGTTCCGCGTCGATTTCTTGCAGAGAATCATTCTGCACTGCGGGCACGCGAGGCGTGGTGGCTGTTGATCCGTACACCATGTCTTGCCTACTTGACGCCACGCAGCAGAAACTTGGGAAGAAGAAGAGATGTAAGACGAGCTTTTGGAAGAACACGAATGGTCATGGGAAGAAATCTTGTGACGGCCCTGCAGGTGCAGAGGACCCACAATTGCCGGCAGCCGCGCCTAGCCATGGCCAATCACCTCACTTGCGCTAACGATGTTTGTGTTTGTGCAACCTGGGAGGCTATTGTGGAGAGCACTGGTTGTGTCAAGACCAGACGAATTCGAGCTTTACCGGTAAATGAAGCTGAGCTTGTAGATATACATTATACATGAATTATCCCTTAATTGCCCCGGGAGTATCTCGTTAATGAATTGCTAATATTTTCTTGACTTTACACAACATACATGAGAAAGTGAACTACCAACGCCTCTGGTACCTGGGCATCGGCATCCTCTTCGCCTTCTTGTACCCGCCGGTAGAGTTACCAGTGAACTCAGTGTCCAAGACAGCAACACTCAACTGCGGCAGGCTGAACTCGAAGGCTCCGCTAGCACCGGCAGTCAGTTCGCACCCTGAGTACCAGAGGGGTCAAAGGTTATGGCAAATGTGTTGTTAGAGTTAGGAGCATCCTTCTTGGGAGTGAGCTCGAAAGTGTGCTCAGTCCGTTCAGAGGCAACAGACTTGGGGTCAATCTCAACAGAGCTGAATACATCGTCTGTCAAGTTTGACTGCAGCGAAGCTGTAAAACAGCCAATATAGGCACCCTTGACCCAAAAAGATCCGGTATACTTGTGCGCCCTGACGTCCATACCCCAGTAACCCTCATTTTCAAACCCGACCGGGCCAACCGTGCCGTTGCCGACAGAAACCTTCATGGAGGCAGGCAGAGCCTTGGAAAGAGGCTGTGTCCCATTGTTGATAGTAAGCCTGGCGCCGTTGATGGGAAAATAGTGAGCTGTGGAGACCGGGAATGCCTTGCTGTATTGGAAAGCACGGTTTTGGATCAGCTCAGCGTAGATACCACCATCACCGGAATTGTTGATGTCCTGGATTGTCAGTAAACCTTATGAGAGTAGAGACGTTCATCTTTACCTCATGGAGGAAGCCATAGTTATCCGTACTGGTGGCCAAACTTGCCAGTCTGGTTGCCTCCAGAAGACTGGACGACAACGTCGACGGCACCAACGGATGCTACGGCAGCAGCAGCAAGGAACGCCTTTACAAAGAGTCCCATGTTGACGACTGTGAAGATCGTTGCTCACAAAGTGAAGTTCGATTGCACGCCCGAATCCTGGTTCTTGTAGCTCTACGGTACTACCATTCTGCCAGGCCATTTCACCCGGTACTTGGCAATTTGATTTTCAACCTGCCGTGATGATCCTCACAAAAGTTTGCCATCTCGGCCATGCCTGATCAAGGTGCTCGGGATAGTAGTTCCCGCAGGTACAGACACGCCTCAATTGCCAGCCATTGGAGGAAGTTCGTCGCCTGTTTGGGGCGGAGAAATGTGATTTGTTTCAATCCCTTGCGCGCCGGCCCTGGGGATCCATGTCGATCGGAGAGAACCCCTCGTAAAGTGACGTGATGCTCAGGAAGTGGCTTGGTTAAGGCTGCAGGCCTCATTGCGCAACAGTCGTGCCATCCCGCACTTGCGCTTGGTCGATGCTTTCGCGGAGATTTTGAAAGCGTCGCGGAGAGTCTGCCGACGCCAAGCCCCGAGGTTCGCAGACTTTCCGACTGCTTCACAATGTGTTGCCGAACTAATAACCGGCGGTTTCAGGTTGCACGGCTGAAGGCGATATCAGGAGAAGTGAATTGTTAAAGTGTAATTGAAGGTGCGGATGTCGAAGAACAGGAGCTGCATCTAGCGACTCCGTGAGTAAACGGAGTTTGAGCCGCATCTTCCAGCAACAGCAGCTTCAAGAGAATCACTTATTGTCACCTCGATTCTGGCGTGGTCGAACTCGAACAGCAAACCGTTACCAAAGTAGGATATTTGAAGCACGTGACGGTACTCATAACGACACAGCCTATCCTGGAAAACTTTTGCATGTTTGAAGACTATCATCTTTAGAGGCGATGGTCCACTGTGTACACCAGTGAATTCACATCAGTCTTAGCTCGAACTACGATGTTTATATCAGCGTTGCTCGTTGAGTGGTCGCGGTTTTCCTCAGGCCATTTAGAAAGTCGAGATGTCGCACGCAGATGCACGGTCAGCGTCTAAAAGTTTCTGCTGACGTCACGCGGTAGCACTTCGAAGAACGGAAATGGCTGGACTCAGTCGTCACAACAACACATCGACGTCGCGAATAGTATGAGAAGAGACGAAAGATGGATCGTTCTTCATACCGATGGAATCGTTTTGCAAGTTGATGGATAGCCTTCCTAGCATACTATCCTTTCCGTACCGGAATTTACCCAGTTGACGGACAACAATAACCTGTTTTGGAGTGAGTCACATCACATTCTTAGAAGATGACTCGAAGAACCTCACGAAGGAGTCCCAAACCTCCGCCGTCTCCAGGGGCAAAGGCAGTGGTTACGCACCGCAGGGGAAAGCCAACCCAACCACTACAACCCACCAATCCTGTCCCCACCGATCTGAAGGCAAGCATTATTGCCAATTGGGAATTGCCCTCGGACAATATCAATACCTGCGTAACATCGGAACGTTGGCCGTACAACGAGCCGGATCCAGAGAAATGGCACATCGATATTGTGCGTCTCCTACACGAGGCATCTGCACTCTCAAAAGGAAACAACAAGGCGTTCCAATTAGACCTGGACAGGGAAATTCACTTGAGACAATTGAAAGACAAGAGCGCTAAGGGCAAGGCAGGTTACATGACCGCCGCTGATGTGAAGAGAGCATGTAAGCGGTTAGAGAGCAGGCAGGATGGGAAAGAAGAGACGGATGAAATGCGTGAGGAGATAGAGGCTGCCGTAAAACCAGCTCGACGTGGAAGATCGAGTGGTAAACCAGCTGCTGAAATCCAAGCAGGAGATGCCCGAGCAGCGGAAATTAAGGACAATTCACAAGCTCAGAAAGCAATTGCATCCCATGGCCGAGGGAAACCAAAGAGAAAGGAGTCTGACAAACAGGATCTCATTGAACTGGGGACGAAGCGGCAAGCATCTGACCTGCCCATAAGACCAGCTCGTAAGCTACGAGGTGGCAGATCACCAAAGACCGAACAACCCAAGCCTCGCAAAGCCGTCGATTCACCTCCCATCACTCCCGCCAATCCCCTCGAAAACTCTGACGCCGAGGAAGAAGACCAGGAAAACGAGCCCCCCGAGCCCGTCAGCGGCCGCCATATCTACGGCGACGTCATCAAGCCGACGACCATCGACTTCAACCCCTCAGGTGAGCCGACCGCACAAGCACGTACACGGCAGACCCGAAAGCGAGGGCGTGCAGAGAGCGACAAACCACCCACAGAAGTCCAGATCGACTCGGATCCCCGCGACATCGACGCGACCGGCTTCCTATCCGAACTCGATCCCAAAGAGGCGAGGAGAAGGAGGAAACCACGACTTTCCCGCCTGCAGCAGGACCGCGTGACAGTCCCGCCGTGGAGTCAGGACATCCCCGCGCCGCTGGGAACTCCACTCTTGACACCTACGGCCAAGACGCTCGTTTCAGTCACACCGGCTTTGCCACCCTCTGCAGATGTCGCTGCGATGTCGAGTCCGGCTGCACGCCCGACCAACGCTAGCAGAGATGATGAGCTCGGTATCGAAATACTTCTGGATCTGTTACCGTGTATACCAGACACTGCGACGCCAGAACAGCGCAGTATGTTGGAGGATCGGGTGGCGCTGATACATAGGGATGTCGTTGCGTATAAGACAGCGGTGGGGGAGATCATTGCGCGCACGGTGAATTAACTGTCGGCGGATCGTGTGGGTGGTACTGGAAACTGGAAAGCCTAGGAAGGGAGAGTGAGATTATCGTATATATGAATTGACCGTTTACATTGATGAAGAACGAAGTTTCGTCCTTCAAAGTGTCCAGAGTCACTACTCCACGCATGTCGAGTGAGGAAATTGGCGCGCCAGTGATCCGCGTGTATGCAGAACTTGACGAAGACTAGATCAGGCTGCAGGAAACGCGAAAAAACGGTAGCAAGTTCGCTCATACTTTCCATACTCACATGCTCAGGCGGACAACGCGGGCAACAAAAGCAAAGGCAAAATTTCGAGTTCATGTTTGACGAACATGGAATCCAGAATCACTGTGTAGGCTATTAGAACGTATGGTTTTGGACTTGGAGACAAATGTCGGATTTATATTCGAGCATACTAGGTACAGAGCATGACTTTGTTGTTTGGGGGTGGAATTCAAACAATGGTGAACCTCTCGATAGGTAAGGAAGCTATGAAGGCATCGATTCTGCTCTCATCCTTTGGCTTGACCTCAATTTTCATGGATCCAATCCGCTCGTGTTGTTCACCTTTAATCTTTCTGAGTACGATACCAAAAGAAAAGCGGTAGCTCTTGGATGTATTAGAGTAATGACTTAGCAGTAGTAAAGAACAAGCTTGTCCAGGTGGTATCGGAGGATCAGCGGTCGTGTAGTCAAAGTCTGGCCGGGCGTATGCACCATATATGACATCACGATGATGTGCAAGTAGACCGATGGGCTGGAAAGCCCCATATCCTCTTTTTCCTGTAATCGCGACAGGGATAGTTGGTCCTTCAACTGTAATGCTAGCTTTGGACGTGGAGCCAAAGTGAGCGGGCCCAACGATGTCGTATGTAACGTCACTCAGCCGGGCTGAGCATAGTGGAGTGGTCCTCAGATCCCACCACACCCCCGAAGTGACAGACACCCACGACCATGAGGGATGTCTCACCTCACGACTTCGTGGAGGTGCTTCCAAAGATGCCACGTGCCAAGTGAGGTCACTCAGGAGACTGTTGAGCCACATACCCGCTATGTAGACATCACCTTCTCGAAGGGGCTGCATTCGCTTCACCACCGCCGATATCGCCGGCAAACGGTCTTTCTCGAAAGTCAGCTTGAGACGCGAGTAGTGTTGTACCACATTTCTCCAAGCAATATTGGGGCCTACTATCAATGCCCTCAAATCACCGTTGTTAGATTCGAGGTCTTCAAGTCCATCTTCCGAAAGAAAAGTGGAATCGCACTCCCAGTAAAGCTGCTCCTTGGCCAAATGAACCACTCTAGCCGATAGCTTTCGCTCTTGGTAGACCCATGCGCGATCTAGAAGTGGCCACGATTTATCTCTCTCCGTGTAACGTGCTCGTGGGAAGTTCGGCTTCCTGGGCCGCACAAAGACCCCTGATTCTTGCAGTGGAATATCTTTTAGTTCAGTTCGCATCGGTGAGAAACATCCACCATCACTATCATCAGACCATGTCGCCGCAATTGTGATGGTTGCCCCTGCGTATATGTCTGCCATTGACGCTGCAGCTCGCTTCCAGTCGTCCTCATTATCCTGCAATATGCCTGCATTCCAATGATTAGTTTGAGCTTGCCCCACCTATCATGATACAACATACATAACGCATCAATCCAAAGATACTGGATGCCGAGATTGAGACAGAGCACGACTGCATCCTGGAAAGTCTTTGGCAACCGATCGACACAGATACCAGCTGTAAGCGCAGTCATTGTGTCGGAGTTCAGCTTGAGTGTTGGCCCCTTAGGACCCCAGCAGTGACTTAGACAGGCATAATGAGGCACGGAGTCGATGCCTTCGCACAGCCAAACATGCCCGTCAGACAATTTGAGTATCCGCTTCGGGGTCGAGTGGGTTCGATCTTCTTGTTTGCAGTGTTCATGCTGATTTATGCATGTTTCCATCCATCGTTGAATAGTGTTTACTGCCTGCAAAGACGAAGTATCCCCAGAGGGATGCGGTAGCTTGATCAAATTCCAGGCTGATTCGCTGCCTACGTTGAATTGCAGGTCAGCATATCTAGGAATTGCGCATGTAGAAGCATTTATCGCATAGATTGAAGCTGCTGCCATACCTTCAGTACGATATAATGACAATACTCGATTATTCAGATCGAGTAGTCTGAACGTGTGCAGATTACTGATTCGATAAAAAACACTATCCAAATCTAAACATTCCATCAAGCCCTGTGCTCTGCACACCGTGAGAGCATCTAGGGCCAAACTGCACACATTACATCCAGACGTCGATCCGGCTTGGATGGCATCAATCGATAAACGCGGAGACCAATAAGAGTCCCTTCCCCACGACCAGCCTCGATGCAACCGAGACTCAGCCAGGACCTTTTTGATGCCGCAGGTAGAACATGTGGGTTCCTTTGGATTCTTAGCCTCGCGTGCTGGGGACGAAGACGATGCGGTCGCGGCAGTGATTGCACCGGATTCGATGAACATGGCTCGTTGCGTCTTGTCAGGTGATTCGATAAAGAAGGAATGTCGAGAGTAGGAGTGAAGTGTAAGAACACTCGTCTCAGTCGAAGCACACGACTGAAGTGCTGCTAGCCTGGTCAGCTGAGCCTGTAAGGCCGAGCCAGGTACGATGTGCAGGACATCACGTATCTAAGCAGTGATGCGGATGTATAGTTGTATATGTGTCGAAATGATGATTGGGATTCAAAGGTGAGAGAAGCAAAGTTGAAGCGTCAACAGCTCGAAAGCGTTCGGGGAAGCTGCACCTGCCTTCATAGACCGATCACGTGGCTATGGCCGGCCTGACAAGACCGGCATCTACGGCTGGAGATGCAGTAGTTAAGTGATGTGTATAGAACCAGAACGCCGAATGCAGATGTCCGAATTGCCCATCCCGGCCTTCGAGCACAGCAAGGTGAATAGGCTTGCATTACTCTCCCTCGAACTGCTACTTGTTGTCTTGAACAGCCATATGTAATTCGTACATTGCACAGCCACATGTGCTTTGAGCAGCCATAGTACTTTGAACACCCACATGTACTTCAAACAGCCAAACTCACCTTAACACGCCCATCAAACCACGCCATCCATTATCTCACATCCAACATCATCCCACATCTACCATCATCCCACATCCCGCCAACGAAAGCAACCCGACATCCAACCAACGCCAGCCCCCTCTTCAAAACCCACCGACACCCCTGCCAACACTCACGAAACACCTCAGCCTCACCAGCCAAAAGCACCTAGCCGCAAGCCAAAAAAAACCAAATTCTAAGCATACACAACACCAACCTCCCACAGCACATCATAACCAACAAGCCCAATGTGCAAGCGCCAAAGGCATCATCACGTGACCCAACAACTCCCAGATGCCTGCGGGACAACACGGGGTGGAAGATGCACGGAACGCATATGCGTCAAGAACTGGCGAGGTGAGAAAGCATAGAAAAACCTCAATCGATCTTGTGGACGGGGAACACGAGGATGTGTGGATGTATGATGGAGTCAAGGGGGGTGATGCTGCGAGTCGAGGTTGGTCTCGTTGGGGCATTAGGTTTTTATTCTTTCTGTATCTCGTTTATATCGTTTCACATGCAGCGAATTATCCAGAATGCTTAGGCCTGGCTGAGGTTGGCGCCCTCCTCCTGCTTCTGCAGACCGTACTTCTTCAGCCTGATGCTCTGGATGGCGATGAAGCCGGTGGTGTCCATGGGGCTGAAGTTGTCGAGTGTGTCCATCGAGGCTTCCTCCTCGCTGTACAGCTTCTCAGTCTGGCTGCTGCGTCCGAGGACGTACGCGTTGCCCTTGTACAGTGTAAGGCGGACCTCACCGTTGACGCGGCGCTGCGAGAACAACAAGCTGTTCTCGACGAACTCGCGCTCGGGCGAGAAGTACATGCCGTTGTACAGCTGGTAGCTCCAGTTATGGGAGACGAACTGGTCGCGCAGGTTGCGGACTTGTGTGTCCATGACGAGACCCTCAAGATCCAAATGTGCGAGGCGGAGGACGGTCATGGCGGGCGAGTCGTAGCAGCCGCGGGACTTGAGGCCGATGAAGCGGTTCTCGACGATGTCGATACGGCCGATACCGTGCATGTGTCCGAGCTTGTTGAGCGCGACGAAGAGCTCGACAGAGTCGGTGTAGGTCTTGTCGGGTGTGACGAGCTTGGAGGGGATACCCTTCTCGAAGTGGATGGTGATGTCGGTCGGCTTGTCGGGGGCGACGAGAGGAGATTGGGTCATGGTCCACATGTCATCGGGAGGCGAGACGTTGGGGTCCTCGAGGATACCTGGGCATGTCAGCAAGAAATCGATGCTGGGAGTATGAGTGCGCCGTACCAGCTTCGTAAGAGCAATGAGCCAAGTTGGCGTCCATACTCCAGGGCTTGGCCTTGGTGGATGTGACGGGGATGCCGTGCTTCTCGGCATAGTCGAGGAGATCCTGCCTGCCCTTGAAGCGGTCGCAGAACTCGGGCAGCCTCCAGGGCGCGATGACCTTGATAGTGGGCTGGAGAGTGTAGAACGCAAGCTCGAAGCGGACCTGGTCGTTACCCTTGCCAGTGCAGCCGTGGGAGACGAAGTCGCAGCCTTCTTGTTGGGCAACTCGGATTTGTGCGCGGGCGATGACGGGGCGGGCCAGCGATGTGCCGAGAAGGTAGCGACCCTCGTAGGAAGCGTTGCACTGGACGGCGCGAAAGCAGAGCTCCTCGACGAACTCCTTCTGCAGGTCGGTGATGATCATCTTCTTCGCGCCGATCTTGAGCGCCTTCTTCTCGACCTCATCCCAGGGCTCTTCCTGGCCGACGTTGGCGAGGAAGCACACGACCTCGTAGCCCTCCTCTGCGACAGTGTGTCAGTGATTGCGCTCGTATCTCAAGATGATAGGAGACGTACCGATCAGCCATTGCAGGATGGTGGAGGTGTCAAGACCGCCTGTGAGTCAAGTCAGTCAACAATGCTCGTCATCACAAACATATTCCAATTGAGTATGATTGAAGCTTGTGATGTATGGTGATTATGTTCATACCAGAGTAAGCCAAACAGACGCGTCCCTTAGCCATGATGTGATGTTTGAGGTTTGAAGTGTGAAGGAATAAAGTTGAAGAGTCAATGGCTTAAAGAATGGTTCGTCTGGGGAGCAAATGCGGGCGCGGTCCAAGCTTAAGCGGGCCGATATCGCTAGCGCTATGTGACCCTCCAACTGCGCCCTGCAGAATGACGGTGAGTGGAAAACTTTGTAAACAAACGCGTTCAGCGTTAATGGCTAGCATCAGGCGAGTTATGCGCTCATTGTATGAACAGTCCTTCATGAAGGTGGTATCATCATGCCTCTATCCAGATCCCCGCAACACATGCCAAACGGCACAAAATCCCCACCACGACGTGACTCAAAGGTATCAAACTCGAAAACAATTGACTGACGCTAATCCCAAAGACAAACGCCGCCGCAATGCGGTATGATACTGCGATATCCAAGAGGTACAGGTTTAGGCAATATGCGAAAAGAATTGAACTTGGTCGTCATCGTATTGAGAAGTGGGCGTAATGCCGAAACCTAGAAGGCGCCGCCCGCGACTCTCTCGCGTTCGTAGAAGACGATATAGGCTCGCTCATTCTGCAAGCGGTCCTTAGGCTGTAAGTTGCCGGGCTCAAAGTCGACAAGCTTGTCATCGTTGAACGATCGCCAGCACCCACGCGCTTTGTCCTTGACGAAAGCCGTGTAATGACCACTTCCAAGAGTTGCGCCAATGTGGTGGATGACGGCATATGCATTGTAAATGTATGGCCCGTTCATTGTAGGATCTGCTTTCAAAGCAGCCAGTTGTACCTGCCCGTCTTTGGCGTTGCGTGCAATGTAGGCTTCCTGCTCGGGGGTCATGGGCTGATCTATGAAAGGTCCCATATCAAGACCCTGTAGAGGGAAGTTGATGGGTGTTCGCACTTTGCGGGCGCTTTCGTTGTGCGACGCACTGAAACGCTTGAAGTGGACAACGAGCGTATCAGGCGCTCGAGTAATCGTAATCTTCTTGACAGCCTCGCGGTCCTTTTTGCATCTGGGGCAACGCCAGAGCTCGTCTCCTGCCAGGCGCTCAGCAGCACAATACGACCTAAGGCAATCGCGCACATCGCAAGCCTGATCGCGCGGGATTTCCAAGCTCAGACTCCAGAAGGCTTCGTATGTCGTGCTTGTGATGCCACACGATTGACATGTCAGCTGTGACGCGTGCTGGCCGGCAAACATGCCGCCAATGACGGACATGTCTCGATGCTGGTACCGGGCCCATTCTATCTTCGCGGCATACTGTCGAGGAAATTGCTCTCTCTGTAGCTCCTGCTGGTCCGTAAGAGGCTGAAGGGGGGTTTTGTTCCAGGTCACGTTGAGGTCCTCATGCATGAAGTCAAGTACGAACTCAAGGAACTCCTTAGCGTCTTGTTGCTGATCAACGCCCCACTGTGAGTTGAAGTGACCACATATCCTCTGTAGTAAATTAGCACTGTAGATCGGATGCTCGAAATTTTACATACCCTGAACGTGCTTGGGCGTACAGAAGCAATATCGCCTTTGAACAGATTGGATATCAAAGTCGCGTAGGCTTCAGGCAGGATACCCTTGGTTCCTTTCCAGTTCTCTCTTTGCAGACTCCGGTTGTACCGACCAGTCAAGAACAAGTCAGAAAGCGCAAGGTGTCCACTCAGACATTGCACGACCGAGTTCATGTAGCACGTCACGCCGAAATTGATCAGCCCGGTCTTGTGCATGCGAACATTGGTGAAATGCGGCTGCGAGATGTATACTGGTGGCTGATTGTTGCGGCCCTGAGGGGCAACTTGTCGCTCATGGACTCCACTGTAGCTGACTCGAGAAACAGAAGGTGGTGGCCGAGACGGTGCAACTGGTATGGCTGGCGCAACATACTGAGGTATTGGTGGTGGCCGAGGGGCTGCTTGTATCATCGACTGTCCTTTTTCAACATCAGGGAACCGTCGTAAGAAGTCTTCGGTGCTGCGATAGTATGGCGACTCGGGTTCCTCGCTCTCGTCATCTGCAGGCGGTGGCTCGACAACAGCTCTTCCCTTTCGCGCTTCTTCCAACCATTTCTGCTCCTCCTCGGGGTCCATTGGCACATATTCCCTTCTTCGTCTTTGGAGATTGAGCTTCGCAGTGTGCGTCGCAGCAAGTGCTCGGCGGACGCCTCGAGGTCGCGTTTGACCACTTGCAAGCAACGCAGCAGTTGTTGATATCTTGAGCGCTTGAGGCCCGACCAAGTCAACCCATGCATCAAGACCGCCCTTCAAGAGAATGGGAGGTCTTTTGAGGGGCTTGTCTACGTTGAACTCATGCAAGGTATCGTACAAGCGCTTCAACGCCACCTCGTCGTCGTTTCGGTCATGTTTTGTCAAGAAGTCGGTATTCATCGTAGAATCGTTGTAATAAACAACTACATCGTACTCATGTCGTCGTTCGAACATAGCCTGTTCCTCGTCTGGCGAGATGATCAACCGTTCGTAGAGCTGTTCTGCAGAATCGCCGTCTTGCAGTGTTGGTGGTTCGAGACACATTACTGAGCGCACGAAGATGTGCCCTGCGTCGAAGCTTGATCGGTCCCGCACGTCGATGACCAAGACGTTGAACATGCGAAGATAGTCGTACAGCTTAGCAGCATCGATCTCTAGCTCTATGGCAGCACTAATAGACCTGGTTCGTCCTGATAATGTCCGAGACGTTTGCTGTATTGGAAAGTACGAATCGGTTGTACCGTTGGCGTTCGGCGCATAGCTCGAAACGCTCGATGCTGCCAACGAATTGCTGCGTCCACCAGTTCCATTCATACTGCGTGGCGTACTTCGGGGAGGCGCGATGTTTGCGGGTAGCGAGATATTCCGCGCTGGACTATATGTCGGGCTCGGTTCTTTTGGGAACGATGCTGCCATAGCGGTGTCCAGTGGCAGGCGTGGTGGGAGTCGTGACGGGGGTAGTGGCATGCTTCGTGGGCCGACCAGACGATTGGAAGACTGGAAATCTGCAGGAGATGGCATCTTGACAGACAGATCTTGACTCGAGCGAGCTGAGCTCGTATCCACTGGCGGTCCAGCCCCTCGAAGCTTTGCAAAGCGATCGGCCAGATCTCCATTGATGGACGATGAGCTTTGATGGAGGGCACGACCATGTAGTGACTGTGGTTTTGGCTGCGGTATTGGCTTTCTCTGTGATGCATCCGTTGAGTCTGCAGGTGAGTCTCGACCACCTGGCGCTGATTTAGGCACACTTGGCAGCATCAGTTCATCGTCCCTTCTGGGCACACCGGTGCCGTTGCGAGAGTCTGGTCTCGTGTAAGATGAAGCCGAGTCAGCCCTGCCGTGGTGAGCGCCGTTTCTCAGGTTGTCGTTCTTTATGATGTTTTTGATGCGCACAAACTGCTCTTCTGCTGAAGAGATCTCCTTCAGAAGAGCGTTGTAGTCGCGGTGTGTCTGGCTGCGGCTGCCGGCAATCTTGTCGTGGTAGTCGCCGTGCTGAGGGATCAGGACAGCAACAATCTGGTAAGCAACCAGGTATTCCCAATATGCGCCGGCAGGAGACCGGTTGCTGAGCATAACCTTGGCTGAACCAAAATGTTGCCGCGCTTGGTCGAGCAGATGCTTGATCTACGCCAGGTCAACTACTATACACACAACCGCCCAGCGAGCGCAAAGCATACCGAATGGAGCCTCAGACCCTCGACAGTCTCTGTCGCCGAGCCCACGATCTCAGCGATGGGCGGATTCGAGCCGCCAGAGCCTCTCGACTGGCCTGCCGCATCGCTGCCGTGGGCGCCATTGGTGTAGCCGTTCATTTGGCGGGGTGGTGGGGAATCCGGGGGCGGCAAGGGAGCAGCTGCACTCTTTACCGCACTCTATGTTCTGGGCAGCTCGCGCATGTCGGACGCAGGAGCAGTCGGTATGCAGGGCGTCCGCGTGTTCACAAGGGGATCGTGTGCGCTGAGAGGACTGTGGAGGCCCAAGTGGCGGGGCTTGGGACTCGACTGACGGGAGGCCAATAGTGTGACAGCGGTGATGTCGCGGAGAAATGTAGATCTAGGCGAACGGGTATAGCGAGAGTGCGCAGGCTGTGCGTCGGTGAAGTGTGGCGCACGTCGAGAGATGGTCCTCGGTGGTTAGGTGGAGGTCCGCCGCTGCCAATCGTCATCTACATACCCATTGCCTGGAGCCAAGGCCGCAGCTTCCTGAGCATCCATCAAGCACCTCCACCGCAGCACAACCAGCCGTATTGTATCTCGCGCCTGTTTCAGTAGCTGGAGCTGCACAAGATATCGAGAGAAGTCCGGAGATCACCTGAAACAACGAACCATCCAACCACGGCGCACATACAGACACCATGGCGGGCTGGTTTGGGTCCTCGACCAACAGCGCGCTCGACGAGCAGATCGAGCGCGCCACCACCTCGAGCTTGTACGTGGAAGAAGGGCTCCTGCGCTAGCTGAGGACTGCCACGCTGACACAGACCAGAGAGGACATGCCCCTCAACCTCGAGATCTCGGACGTCATTCGATCCAAGACAGTGCAGCCTAAAGATGCCATGCGCTCGTTGAAGAAGCGGATTGGGAACAAGAACCCCAATGTCCAGCTGGCAGCCCTCAATGTGCGCGGTCTTTTCCCTCCTTCCTAACAACAATGCACTGACATAGGCACCAGCTCACCGACACCTGCGTTAAGAACGGCGGCGTCCACTTCATACAAGAGATTGCTTCGCGCGAGTTCCTGGACAACATGACCTCCCTCATGAAGGCGCCAGGAGGTGTCGCGGCAAACCATGACGTCAAGAGCAAGATGCTGGAGCTGATACAGTCCTGGGCGACGGCAGCGGAAGGGCGGAGCAACCTGGGCTACATCAACGAGGTCTACCGGAGCTTACAACGGGAGGGGTACCACTTCCCGCCCAAGGAGAACATTTCCAGCAGCATGCTCGACAGCAGTGCAGTATGTTTGCCAGTCGTGCCCTACTCAGTACATGCTAACGAAGTACAGCCCCAGAGTGGATAGACTCCGATGTATGCATGCGCTGCCGCACACCCTTCACCTTCACAAACCGCAAGCACCACTGCCGGAATTGCGGCAACGTCTTCTGCGGTGCCTGCTCGAGCAACAACATCCCCCTGCCGCACATCGGCATCATGGACCCTGTAAGAGTCGACGATGGCTGCCACATAAAGCTTACCGACCGAACGAGAGGGACCCCGGCACCGCCGCGGTTCGATGCGCCCAAACCGAACAAGACACTATACCAAGGCTCTATGGAGCCGCGCAACCCGCGAGTGGAGGACAGCTTCGATGCAGACTTGAAGAAAGCATTGGAGATGAGTCTGGAAGACACGAAGGGCAACAGCTCGTCTGGTTTCGTTCCCCAAGCACAGCTGAAGACGCAGTCGAAGCCCAACGACACAACAAAAAAACCTGAGCCGGAAGACGAAGAAGACGCCGATCTAAAGGCCGCCATTGCCGCCTCGCTGGCCGACATGGAAGAACAGAAAAAGAAATACGCCACAAACTTTCGCCAACAGGCAACAGACAACTCGAATGGGACGCCCTTCGTTGCACCGAAGAACGAGTACGAGCTCACCCCTGTAGAGGCGGAGAATATCAATCTCTTCTCAACATTGGTGGACCGGCTACAACATCAGTCGCCTGGAGCGATTCTGCGCGAACCTCAGATCCAAGAGTTGTACGAGAGTATAGGCAAGCTGCGGCCAAAGCTTGCCCGAACGTATGGTGAGACGATGAGTAAACATGGTATGTGTGGCCATCTTTTTTCACCTAGCAATGCTAACGATGGCAGAAACACTCCTCGATCTTCACGCCAAGCTTTCCACAGTCGTCCGTTATTACGATCGCATGCTTGAGGAGCGTCTGTCCAGCACATATACCCAAGCTGGGGCGATGTATGGGATGCCTCGTCCTGCCTCGAACGTTTATCCCCAGATCCCTTCTGGTGCACCCGCGTATCAAGGCAGCGAAACCTACTACTCAAGTAGTGCAGCACCGTCAGATCCATATGGGCGACCACAACCCAGCTACCAGTCTCAGCCCCAGCAGCCGTACCCTCAATTCGATCAACGGTCATCAGTACCACCGCAGTCCTATGCAGCTCCTCACGACCAGTACCAACAACCTCAGCAACCATCACAACCATACCCAAACCTGGCTTCGTACAGCGGTGGCGCGGCGCCTCAGCAACGACCGCCAAGCACATCGTACCAGCAGCCCCCGTCACCGCAACTGCAACGCCAAGTATCGAACCAACAATACCCTCCACAATCTTCTAGCTACCCACCCCAAGCAACCGCATCAAACGTCTCTGATGCCGAGAGCGCAAACTACTACTACGGCGACAACAACGCACCTGCGCCGGTTCAACGCACACAAAGCTACACTTCCCAGCCACCCCAGTCTTCATCGCCGCAGATGTACAATCGCGCCGCACCACAGCAGCAGCAGCAACAAGCGCCAATCTCACCCCCTGCACAGCCAGTAACTGCGTGGCAGAACCCTCCGTACCCAAGAGAGAACGCGCCTCCACAACACCAAGCTCCACAGCAACAACAGGCCGCACCCCCGCAGCACCAATGGCAGCCACAACAACAGCCGCCCCAAGCACAGCAACAGCAGCAGCCGCAGCCGCAGCCGCAGAGCAACTGGAACCCGGCAACACCTTACGCAATGGGCGGCTACGGCCCAGAGAGCTTCCCGGCCGCGCCCCAAGTAGCGCCGGTGCAGCAAAAGGTCGACGAGCCGTTGATTGATTTGTAGATCTCGTAGTATCGGTAGGTGGGTTGGAGTCTTGGGGAAGGTCTTGAAATTTGTAGTGAGCGCGCAGGTAGTGTAATAAGCACATCACCCGCCCCATCACTCATCACGCACTCACACTCATACTTCCTTGAATTCAAATATTCCCTGTGCGACAATACCCAGCACTTGCACACTCTCCCTCCGCACCGTACCGCACCACATAATCTGACATGCAACCCCCCTGCCCGGTTTCCCTGTGCATGTTTTTGTGGGGGGGGGGTTGGACAAACAACCCCACCAGCGCGAAATCCGCCACGACACCACAACACCCTGCGCCCGACACATCTAGAGCCACGATACATGAAAGCAGACACAATCAATCAACAAACAACTATAATTAAAAACTAAGATATATATTCTATATTCCTATATACACACACACTGCAACCACACCAAGAAAACCCCCACAAAACGTCCTCAAGCCCACAGGCCAAGTAAGGGAATGGTATAGGTACAGCAGGAAGCAAAATAAAGCTGCTAAAGCAGGCAGAGAGCAAGACTATGTATATACACCTAAACTCTAGAAACACTTAGAGGCGCTGTGTGGCGCGTGGGGGGTTATATCTACAGCTAACGTAAAGCACCACCGAGCCGGACACTTTTCCTTGGCATTGCAAATATCTTGTACAAGCAAGTATGCAACCACAACGTACGGCTTTTTTAACCCAGCAAGAAGGCAGAATTGTTCTTGCGCTTCAGGCCTATACCTTAGGACAATTCAAGAGCGTACGGAGCGCTGCTGCTGCCTTTAAGGTACCTTTCCAGAGGCTCTCTGATCGGCTGAACAAAATCACATTTCGACGCGAAACACCACCCAACGGCCGAAAGCTTTCTGCGATAGAAGAGCAAATGATCGTACAATACATCCTCGACCTTGATTCGCGTGGATTTGCCCCCCGGCTGTGTGAGGTGGCAGATATTGCAGATAAACTGTTGGCTATACGTGGTTGGTTGGTTGGTTGGTATTCGATTTTCGTCCATAGGATGGGGATTAAGTCCACCATCACCGCCTCCCGAAGGGCATATAGGACGTGCTAAGCTATGGAATTACAGTGCTGCCACACTACCTTAGAAAGCATTTCTTGCCTGCGCGGGTATTGCTACCATTTCAGAACTACAGCTCCCCTTCCAATTGGGGAGACTGAGCAGTGTGTACATCAGGGTGGTTCCCTTGTGTGTATTCAGAGGCGGTTTGAGTGCCATGAGAGAGAGTAGGAAAGAGTAGGTGGGTGTGAAGAGCCGGTGCCCTGCCGAATCGAAGCCGTGGCTCTGCGCGAGGAGAGCCTTTGTACTAGGCTTGGCCATGCCTGTGTCTGAGGAGATAGGTGTAGTAGGTAGGCAGAGCCAGGCCTGTCCTTCTTCTTTATCCTCAAGGGTCGTGAAATCTAAGGCCATGCTGGCTGCCTTGTTTGCGTGTTGTGTCAGGTCTGGGACGCTGACAGTCGGTCTTCAGAGAGCTGAAAGCAGCTCTCATCGTTGTGGGTGTGGAGAGCCGGTGCTCTGTCGAATTGCGCCGTAGCTCTTCGCGTGGAGAGCCTTGCGGTAGGCCTGGCGATGCCCTTATACTGCAAGAACAAGGAGTGGCAAAACTGTCTCCTTGTCTTGGTGGTGGTTGTGGCCTTCGACCGAACGTGAAAATCTGAGTAGCGCACGGGCCATTTTGAAGAGATTTCAGCTCAGCGAAGAGCTGAAAGACAAAAGAGGGCAGCGCGCCTGCCACAACGCCTGCAGCGGGGAGAGGACGTTGGGAAACAGATTTAAGAAGGCATTTGAGTCGTGTTTGAACGAAAAATCGATGGAAATCGACCTTTCGCTGATGGCTATACGTGGTGGGACACCTGTTGGCAAGAACTGGGCTGAGCGATTTGTATCGCGTACGGAGGGCTCAAGATGGCTTTCAATCGAGCAAAGGATCGTCAGAGAATACTCCAGGAAGATCCAGAGGTGGTTAGCGCTTGGTTCAAGCTCGTACAAGAGACAAAAGACAAGTATGGGGTCCTAGATGATGATACCCACAACTTTGATGAGACAGGCTTCCAGATGGGAGTTATTGGCTCAATGAAGGTTATTACAGGCTCAGAGAGGCGTACGAGGCCTAATCTCATCCAGCCAGGCGATCGGGAGTGGGTCACAGTCATCCAGAGCATCTGCGCTGCTGGGTATGCTATCCCACCCTTCATTATCTACAAAGGGCGTGTCCATATCTCTGCCTGGTATGAGGAGACCCAAATTCCGTACGATTGGAAGCTCTCAGTCTCCGAGAACGGATGGACAAACAACGCACTTGGTCTTGAGTGGTTGAAGCACTTTGATGTGCATACAAAGGCGCGTCAGAAGGGGTCGTACAGGCTGCTCATCTTGGACGGCCATGAGAGCCACCTCAACCAGGATTTCAAGGACTACTGTGTGGAGAACAGAATCCTGACCCTCTGTATGCCTCCTCACTCATCACACATACTTCAGCCACTTGATGTGATGTGTTTCTCACCATTGAAACTGAAGTACTCCCAACGCGTACGAGCCTTGGCATCCCAACGCATCTTCCACATCAACAAAGAAGGCTTCCTTCCAGCCTTTAGAGACGCGTTTTTTGACGTGTTTACGTACGGGAACTGCAGGAAGGCCTTTCAGGCCTCAGGACTAGTCCCTATTGACGCGCAGGTAGTCCTTGATCGGCTTGAAGTGCGATTCCATACCCCTCCACCAGTACCTCTACCAGAAACACCATGGCAATCCAGAACCCCAAGCAATACGTACGAATTTGGGTCGCAATCAAAGCTCGTAAGTGAGCGCTTCGTACGATCACCAAAATCTGCTCAGGAAGGGTTCTCAAAGCTGGTAAAAGGAGCTGAGGAGATGCTGCATGAAAATGTAATCATCAAGGCTCGTGTACGAGAGCCTGAGGAGCAATTAGCAGAGGTTACTAAGCGCAAAGGGCGTAAAAGAAAGCAGATTCAGCATGGTGGGACAATGGAGTATGGTGCTGCAGCACTTTCTGTAGCTGAGAGCGCAACTGCAGCTCGTACGGTGTCAAAGAGAGCGCGCAGTGGTAGTGGTCAAGAAAGAGCCCAGCCAGGTCAACGGCACTGTGGCAACTGTGGGAAGACTGGGCATAACGCTCGTACGTGCCAGAAAGATGCAGAAGAAGATTCTGCATCTGATGCAAGTGCGTCGTACGCAGGCTCTGCAGAAGGTGGTGAGTAATTGCTTGTTCTGTACATGGTGTTCGCAATGCCAAGGAAAAGTGTCCGGCTCGGTGGTGCTTTACGTTAACTAGAATTTAAAACTAAAATATATATTCCGCATTCTTACATACACACACACTGTAACCGCACCAAGAAAACCCCTGCAAAACGTCCTCAAGCCCACGGGCCAAGCGAGGGAATGGTATAGGTATAGCAGGAAGCGAAGCAAAAGCTACTAAAGTAGGTAGATAGCAAGACTATGTACACCTGAACTTCAGAAACGCTCAGGGGCGCCGTGTGGCGCGTTGGGGTGGGCGATATGCAAATACCCAAGCGGGCGAGATATGTGGACAGATGGCGAAGGCGTAATCGTAGTCGCGTCATGTGCGCAAGAGTTTGAGACGGCCGTGAAGAGGGTGCGAGCGAGTCGCGGCGCGGCGACTCTACTTGTCCATTGAAGGATGTGTAGAGGGGGAGGTCAATGGCTTCATGTCGATTGCTCAAACGAACTCCGGCCAATAGTTGTACGGCGCCAGGTTGGGACCGGTCCACTTCTCGCCATAGGGGTTGGTCCGCGACCTGGCGAAGAAGCCATCTTGGGCGTGCTCCAGAATGGAGATCCATGATGATGGTTCAGGGTGTTTGAGCCACTGTGCTTGTTAGCTGATGATTCTGATTGGCTGATAACGAGCTAATGCTGCAGGGACGACGTAGGCGTGCGGGGTCGACATGCAAGACATCAGGAATGTGAGAGGTAAGGCTTACCTGATTGTGGATGTGGTATGTCCAAGAACCACGGAAGAAGTTTTCCAGTGTGCGGTTGTTGGGCGGGAACTTGTCCTCTTCAAACTTGTAGTCCGCTATGACGCCTGCCTTGCGCAGCTCTGCTTCCTCGTCGAGTGTGGCCTGGAATGAGTCGGCATGCTCGCCCTTGGATGGAGTCGCAGCCGAGGATGCGGGGACGTGCTCTTCATCTTCACGACCGCGCACCTCGAGCTCTTTGCGCTGAGCCTTGTCAAGGTCAATGGCTTCGAGCTGAGGGCCGTCGTAACTCTCCCATTCGTCCTTGAGCGATCCCTTCTTCCCCTTGAAGGCAGCGCCGTAGTCACGCAGGCAGGGAACGGTGCAGCGACCCTCACGGTCCCAGTTGAACTCAGTCCAGATAGGGTCGAACGCGCCTGTTTCGAGCATCAGGAACTCCTGGTCGCGTCCGTCCTTCCAGGCCATGCGTCCAAGAACTCGTGGGTGGAAGTTGACGCCCATGCGGATGCCGCCGTAGAGGAGGTAGGATGAGAGCGACGAATTTGCTGTGAGAGACATGATGGCAGTGTTGTAGTCGCCAGGATGAGGATGCGCGGCCCATCTTTCGGCAAATGCATGCTCCTTGGGCAGGAGGAGTGGTCGCATATCCCTGAGCATCAGCACATCCATGTCGAAGTATGCGCCGCCGTGGATGTGCAGAACGATGAAGCGAACGGCGTCTGAGACAGCCACGGGAAGGAATGTCATCTGTTTCGGGGTGAGGACGAGCCACTGCTGACCAGTCTTGTCTTCGATGATATTCTCGGCCAGAACCTTCTCTCCTTCCGCGTTGGGTCGTCCGGGGGTGCTGTAGTATCCAAAACCGTTCCTGTCGTCCTCATCCTTGGGAAGCGGAATGCGCTTGGGGAAGTTCCAGGCTTTCAAGATAATGTCGCCGCGCTCGACAAGTGGCAAGAAGCGAGCAAAGAGGGCATCTTTGGTCATCATGTTCTTCACAGCATTGGGGTTCTTGTCGCTGTCGAGCCAAAGCCAGAGGCGGGAGCATGCCAAGTTCTGGGTGTACAGGTAGCTCTTGATGAAGACCTCGACACGCCATGTGGCTGGGCCGGTCCAGTAGACGTGGTATGGGATGATGGGCCCCGGGCAGGTGCCGATGCTCGATCCATTTGCAGCAATTGCCTCCTTCACGGGTACGTAGCTCTTGAGCGTGTTGCTGTGTCCATCTGCATCGAGGTATTCGGCCTTGCGGGGGTCCTGGGCGCTTGCGCGTGCTGGCTCCTCGGGCAGCTTGTAGTAGCGGTGCTCATCGTCGGCGAAGAACTTCAGGCAATCAAAGACATTCCTCATCTTCTCGATTCCGTTGTAGGTGCCCCTGCATTCCTCCACCAGCATGTGAAGGTCAGCCTCGGTGTCGACGTGGGGGCGGGGTCCCATGTAGTCGTCCTTGATCTTGACAGCGGTAACGGGGCGGTTGAAGACATTGGCGTGCGGGTTGATGGTAACGGTCTTGGTGGTGCCGGCAAACTTGACCTGGACGCCAGACTTTGTGGTCTTGATCAGCTCCGTTGGTCCAGCCTTGTCCAGAAAGGCAGGAATGCCCAGCTTCCCCTTGGTAGCAACACTGGGGTCGCTCACCAAGCTTATGGCTCCATAGATGGCCGCATACAACAGTGCCGCCAGCGTCAGGTTCTTCAACAGCGTGAAGGCCGCCCGGACTTTCGATGCCTCGGCCATGGCGCAGTGCTGCTCCGGGGAGGGCCCGTCGCTGCTGGTTCAAATGTGTCACCGGACAGGCGCCAGTATTGCTGCAATGTGCGCACAGTCGAGCGTGGCTTGGTGGGTGGGTCGAGGGAGTTCTGCAGGAGCTGGGCACCGAACGGGGTAGGAGCGCGGGGGTTGTTGAAGGGGTCGCAGGTGCCGTGCCGTTTGGTCGCAGTCGCAGTGCTCGGTAGAAAGCTCGGGGAGTCGCAGAGGGAAAGGGTCTCAGCGACTATAACGGAGTCGAGGGCGGAGTGTGTGTGCGCATGCAGCAGCGTGAAACCAAGACCTTGGTGGGCAGCTTTGCGAGGCGGTGCACCGTTCGCAGAGCGGGCAGACGAGTGTCGATCGATGGTTAGGGGTCCACCACAAAAGTTTCCAGGCGTCCAGCTGCGAGTCTAACTGCAACAACAACGGCGGGAAAGCAGCACGCACACAAAAAGGAGAGACACGAGGAGAGACAAGAGCACAAGAAGCAGCGCGGCGTAGAATTGTACGTCTAGCCTACGGGAGCTGAGCAGCTAACGTCGGGGTTCGTCTGTAATTTCCTTGGGGGCTGGCCCGTACGCTGCGACCGCCCCTGACGACCACCTGTACCACAAAAACACTTCTTTCCAGACCGCTTTGAGGCTTTTTTCTCCTTCAGTGGACCGTATTTCGTGTCGCATGCTAGGCCTCCTTGGTCAGGAGCCCTGTCAGCATACCAAAGCGCTTATCGTGCCCGCACCTCGTTGTCTAGTCTGGGTGGCTCTTGCCTTCTACATCGTCGTACACCATGCGGTGGATCGCTTATGGGTCGAGCCAATGAGTGGATTTTCTGACAATCCGATCGCTCGGCCAATCAGAGAGCTAGAAACTTGCTTAGTAATCAGATCTTCGAAGTTGCAATGCAATACACCCACCTTCATGATGCTTCAAGGCGTCGAACTTTTCGAATTTTTCAACCACCACGCAATGCCTGTACCTCCACCAAAGCAGAGAGGCTCTGTCGACACCTCCCGTACGCAGCGCGCTGCAGTTATTACCTTGCGAGTAGTCGCAGAGTGGACTTTTGAGCGGATTAGCAGCGCGCTCGGCATCCCGAAGAGCACCTGTATTGGTATTGTCCGACGCGCAACTGATGCCACCAAGAACGAGGATATCAACGAGCTACTTGACTATACTGCCCGGGAGAACAATCGTGAGGTAGCTGGCACTGCCTCGACCAAGATATGGCCGTACTCAGCAGAGTCCGTACTGATCCAAGACGCAGCTTACTGGTATCCGCGCGAGACGTGGCATGAAGCCGTACGCAACTACACGCCGTTCGGAGAGCTTGATCGCACCACGATAGCTAGAATCTGCCGCCTACACCCTCATCCTTCGCGCGATCAGCCGCTCTCTCGAGTGCTAGAGGTCCATAAGCCACCTCTTTCGATCGATCTCATGGATCTACGTGTCGATTACTGCCGCTGGTGTATCTTCTGGCTCGACAAAGGCGCTCTCTTCGTCTTTACCGATGAAACGTTCATCCGCGCCGGCGGCCGCCCACACAAACGTCAGAAAGTTACAGTCGTACAGGGCCAGCCTACAGAGACTCGGAGCCAGTATTTAGAGCCTATACACTTCAGTATCATGCAATGGGGCGCTGTCTGTGAGGATCTACGTGTCCCCTTCCCTCTGCTGCTCTGGGAGATGGAGACACCAGAGGAGAAGGCTCAACACCAGCTAGAACTCGACCTGGAGAACCTCACCGAGCGTCAGATCGGCATCTATCAAGGCTTACGAGCGCGCCAAAACGATACAATTGAGCGTACGATACTCAGCGAGATCAGTAGCAATGTAGAGCTTCACAACCAAGCCAGACGGGCTGCCGGCCGTACAAGAGGCATGAAGCGAGCCCCCAGCCCACAACGAATATTCAAGCCCACAAAGCTTACGCGAGGTGTAAAAACCAGAGGTATAGACTGGTTTCTATACCGTAAATACGTCCTCCACGATCGCCTCTTCCCATACCTACGAAAGCTTCAAGAGCTGAACCCTAACCGGCCGATAGTCGTCGTAGAAGACAATGCTCCAGCACATACAAAAGCAGCTGAAATCTGCACTGCTGAGTACGCGTTACGTGGTATCATCAAGGCTCCACACCAGCCAAATTCGCCTGACTTGAACCAGATAGACCCTCTTTGGGACTACGAGAAAGACCAATTAGATGGGCGTTTTCAGCGATCAAGTAGTAAAGACGCAGTACTTGAAGGTAGAGCTCTTATACAAGACGAGTGGGCAAGAATTGGGCCAAAAGCCCACCAATTCTGTCAGGGTTTTCGCGGCAAATTGCAGCAAGTAATAGATATGAATGGCGACAACAAGTATCATGGATGAAGTAAGCGTCTCTCTAGCTGTTCAAAACACCAAAAATTATCTATAAACGATCAAAATTGAGCTCAGAAATGGCTATGAAAGCTACCCTCTTCTTCTCGAAGTAATGGTGGTGTTCCTATACAAATTGCTACCAAAACAAGTGAGATCGTTCATTGGCCAGAGGCCCTTGTTCGCCACTGAATCCACCGGAAATCAGCCATTGGCTCGACCCATAAGCGATCCACCGCATGGTGTATTCAGGGTACCTAGGTACGACAGGCCCCGGGGCACGTCCCAGCCAGCGCTAGACCCACCTTGAACTTCAACATTCTGTCCCATCATCCCTCATTGTTAGACGCGTCTTGATGCTTTTTCGCCATTCTCTTCTCAGGGCATCTAGGTCTGGCACGACAATCTCGCCTTCGTCGCCCAATGCTTGCGTGAACGCATTCTCCAGGCGTGCGCATTCTGTGGTTACAGCTCCACCACGGGAAGAGCACTTCACCGTTCCATGTCGGTCAAATGGCTCTATCACAGTTGACGTCTTTCACGCCTTAGAAGCATCGTCTCCCACTCTCATTTACCTGCCTCCAGGGCCTGTAGTACCTGAAAACGCTGAAGCAGATGAGCATGTCATCACAGCGCTGCGTGCATCAAGCGCAGCGACCATCGTTCGCATCAACTATCGTGCATGCTCGCAGAGGCAGTATCCAGCGCCATACCATGATGTCCTCTACGGCTACGACTGGATTCAGGACAACATGCTGCTCGATGGCACCCAGAAGCCCTATGTGGCACGTCTTGGCGTCTGTGGTGAGCTGATGGGCGGCTCCATCGCAACCATGCTGGCTCTGACAGAATGTCGAGTTGGCGAGAGCCGCATCACTGCTGCTGCCGTGAACAACCCAATCGTGGACTGGGTCTTTCCTGACGATCTGCCCCATGTCAGCCCCTCTGAACTGCCAGACCCAGCATCGGGCGCAGAAGCTGCGTTCCCTGCCGATGGCGACATGATGACTTCGTTCAGTGCCCTGAAAGTGGGAGAGCTTCCAATAACAAAGGCAAAGCGAAAGCGGAAGCCAAAAGCTGTGCCCCTGACCTCGTGGCAGGCTTGGGCCAATGACTCCACCCTTCCAACTCTAACGCTCTCTGCGATGCGCGATGTATTGTTTCGGCGACAAGACGATATCTTCGATCGCTTCGCTTCTCCCATTCACTTCTTTCGATCACCACACGCCCAGCTCATCTTGCCACAGGCGGTAGACTCCGCTCTTGAGCAACCCGACTACGCCCTCGACGTTGAGACTCAGATGAGTTTAAGTCACTACGCTTCTTTCAACAGTAAATCTCCAGAACCGCTAGGATCGCCAGAACTGACAAGGTGTCGTTCATATGCCCGTGTATACCCACAAGCAGGCACTGGAAAGATCAGTCTACCAGTTTGGAACATTACGACGGGATCACAAAGTCCGCTCCATGATCAAGCAGCGGAACTGTCGAAAGTACTCAGACAGAGCATTGCACGTCACAGCATGAAAACTCAGACCGGTCGCACAAGAGCGCACGATCCTGCCGAAAAGCAGTATTATGAAGAATACGCCCAGGAGAGGGTCCTCTTTGATGTGCATTCAGGCACAGGTCTATGGTCTCAGCAAATACATACCACGGCACAACGGAAACAGCTCGAAAATCTCGGGAGCTGGATGAAACAACGGTTGGCCCCAGAGTTTTCTTGAGAGCTGCAATTCAGAGGACTTGTAATCCATTTTGACTTCCTCGCTGAGGGCAAGCTCGAGTTGATCAGTCTGCGAAGAAGAGTCTGCTGTCCTACACTGGACCATAGCCGCGCCGTGGATCCTCTAGTCGATCGATGCCCAGTGGGGTAGTTGGTGCAGGCATGCTGCGTGGAGCTCTGTGCCTGATGCTTCCGAACCAAGACTGAACGATATGCTCGAGCTGTCTGGAACGCAGTACTTTCATGGCATGTTATGGCATACCCGACGTCCAACCGTGCACGACAATAGGCGGGTAATCACTCCCTGACTACTTCGTAGGTATAGACCTGTATGGAACCATCTTGTTCGTGTTGAAATAGCGTTCAATCTGTTCAGTATTTGTCGCTAGCATTAAGGTTCGAATAAGATATCGCAAGAATCGCCCACCACTGAAGATGCTACAATGTTCCAATGTAAAGCCATGTGTCCTGCAACCTAACCAGACTTGGAATATAATATCTCTCCCCGATCCATTCACCATTCTTCTGTGTCTTCTTGATATAATCGTATGTATTATGTTTCCTCTCTTCTCAACTGACGAGACCTTGCTCGAAGATCACCGTCATCTTGTCTTCCTTTGTGTATGCTGGATTTGCGTGTGTGGCCCGTTACCGCCGAAGTAAAAGTGAGATGGTGACGCGCACAGCGAAGAAGATCCCACGGCAGTGCTTATACGAGTCTCGATTAGTCGGCTTCAGACGTCTGGCTGTGATTATGTGCTCGAGTGTGCTTTTCGCTTTGGAGGTGGTGGTATTGATTTGCGCTTCGACCTCCTCGACATCATCCAGCACGGGCAATTCGAAGCCTACTAATACCGGGTTTCTGCTAAGCACGGGATGCTAGATCGCGTTGCAAAGCTCTCTGGGTAGGGAGAGAGGGGGTGAGGGGGTTGTGGATGGAGAGATTGCTATTGTGACTGGAAAGACTGCTATTGTTACCTAGGTATGGAAGGAGTATAGTTGCAGCGGACGAATTGACCAACTGAGAGGTTTTAGCCTGGTGGTATTGTAGAACAAGGAAGTTTGGCTCTTTCGATGTGGTAGTGTCGTGCTTCTTGGTGGGATGGTATGGTTTCCCAATCTCCTGGGGTCTTGAGTGGGGGCCTGAGTAGAGAGTGTGCTGCAGGTGGTGCAGATTGGTCTCGGATCTGAATTGGGTGACTTGCTGGAAGTGGTACTTAGATTGGCGAGACCTTATGGCAGGACGAGCGTCATGTTTAGTGATGTGTTTACTATTCGGTCACGCTTTCCTGGTGAGATCAACTCTGTTCAAGTCATGCAAGAAAACGAACGATTTGTATGTTGAGGCCTTCTCGCTGAAATCTTGATCTGAGTCTGGCCTACTGAGCACTTTTTCGTACAGCACAGAGGCTGAATATAAGTCCAGTCATTACGAAGTGAGCACACTCTGGACAGTCGTGTGAGATCATGGCTATGTTTAGGGATTATCAACATAGTTCGCAACAGCACCTCATTTATACCATGAGAATCTCGTCATCATGCTTCACTCTTTTAGCAGGTGCATGCTACTGTTATAGGTATTACGTCATGGGCCGGATCGTCACGGGACGACCCGCCTTTCCGACAACCCTACATCTAGGCCCGACAGTCCTACATCTAAGTCTGTTGGAAGGCTTCTGTACGATCGTACGGTGAATAACAGTAACTGAGGTAATCTTGTGTATTGGTATTGATCACTACGAATGTGGGGGCTACGAAGGTATACATGTGCTTGGATCAGAGTTGATCCGAAGTTGGACCGAAGTAGGATCGACGCGATACACTCGGCCTCGGGCCGGTGCACGAGGCCACGTTAGGCGACACAACGTGTGTATACCGACACTGGCAATATTTTCTTGTTGTAACGACTGGTGTAAGGAAATGAAACTATTAGGGAGTGTAATGTGCTAGGCATGTGCGCCTACTCTATCGGTCTCTGCACCGACCCTTCTACTCGGATCGACAGCTCGTTGCTATCGATAAAACGTTCTAGCGCGCGATTTGGTGTTGCTTTCGTGAATGCGTCCGCGGGGTTGTCTTCTCCGTTGATCCAGCGGATCTCCGTGATCTCGCGACGCTCGTATGACTGACGAAGCGCCATGATATCGATCATCAGTCGCTTCTCAGCAGTTGTTCCGAGTTTGACGAGGCATTCATACAACGAGTATGAATCCGTACACACAATAAGTGGGATCGGTGGCAGACCTAGGCGTCCTGTAATTATCTTGAGGGTTGTCAGGATAGCGATAGCGATGTCGACGCCGCTAACCATGCCGTACGTTTCTGATGCAAGGACGCTCCGGGTAACACGTTTGCATTTGGTCGAACTCCAGTGGATTACGTTACCACGAATATCAAACGTGCTGTCTTGTCGACTCGACTCATTAACAAGGATAAGCAGGTACCCTAGCTGTGAGCTAAGGTCTTGGTTGTTCGCAAAGGATCCGTCTGTGAACACTACCAGCTTTGCTGTAGCGAGGTCGAGAGGGACGTATCGTAGGCCTCGTTGTAAGCTCTCAGATTGCCACTGCAGCCGGCGGTTAAGCTTCACGTAGTCCGTGTCCTCAGGTTGTTGTATTTGCGCAGCCGCGGAAAGGTCGAACGATGCTTCAGGTTGGCATATCGACGCAATGTACGCGCCGCGCGCGCGCTGCTCCATATACTTCTGTGCTCGGTTTGCTGCCTTCGGATCAATGATTTCGATCTTGGCACCTTGTCCCTTCTGCGTAAGTAGAATCGTATCTCCGCGCGACGTTAGAGTACATCCGTTGAACTCGAGCGATGCTTCTTTGGACAGTCTCTCCTTGGGCTTAGCTCGAAAATTGGCTTTCTGGAGCGCAGCGTCTTCTGCACCAGAGAATGCAGGCGTCCCAATCGCGAGAGTATCGTCTGTCTGCAGGCCCACTATTCCGAACGCTTCCCGTCCCCCGTTCGTGATCAGGAGGCACGGGTCATACGTCGACGTAGCCATGTCGAGCTCCTTGCAGTGGTGTCCTTGGTACGTAGCAAACCAGTGGACTCCTGCTTCCGCGATTCCATAGAGTGGCTTGATTACGCGAATAATTGTTCCCTCGGGATACTTTGTTATAAGCTCCTTTGGGAGGTGCGCTAAAATCGTACGGAATAGCTCTGTTTGTGCCTGTGGGTACGCTTGCGTGATATCGCGTAGTTCCACGACCATGTCCTTATCAAGCAATGCAGGCGCTAGGGCTAGAATCAGGCGCTGGCTGGCTCGTTGGATGGTTGGCGACTGCGTCAGGATCTCGTGTTTGCCCTCGTCATTGTAACCTTGAACAACGAGGCGTGATTTCTCGTACGGGACCATGGTCTTGCCTTTGACTTCGCGGACCATGCGCGACTTGAAGATACGATACCCGCCGTGTAGAGTTGGGTCAAACAGCTCAAAACTGAATACTCCACGGCCGACGAGGTCGTCGATCTCCTTCTGATCGGATGCTTCGAATGGAGCGCCCGGGACGTTGATCACGCCGTCATTGCGTAGCTTGACGGCCAGGGCGTAATCGTCCTCCTCCTTTTTCGACAGGTACTGCACCTTAGGCTTGTTCTTTGATCCAGGTGGGCGGCCCCGCTTGCGCGGCTGAGCCGCTTGGGTGACTTCCGTCGGCGGTACTGGTAGTGGCGGTTCATCAGCAATCGCTTCATCTGTGATCGGAGATCCACCTGTGCCTTGATCTGCGCCGTCTGTCGCTGTAGTCAGATCGCGATAGTACGGTTTTACGACTGTGGATCGGAACGTCGTTGGGCCGTTGATCATGTCTACAGTAACGTCGTGGTCCTTCATGTCGATGACTCTATACGGCCCTTGCCATCCGTTCTTCTCGCGCCACACCATCACCTCACTCTGCAGAGGCAGTGATAGTACCCCGTCTGTGTTAGGCCCATTCCTGGTACCAAGTGCGTTGCTCACCGCATGTTCCGCTGCGGCCTTCCGCAGCGCCTTCATCGCTTTCTGGATTGCCTCCGCGCGATGGGTTATCGAGGGAGATGGTGGTGAATCCATGGATATCCGGGGGTATGCACCGAAGACGAGCAGCGTGGGTACGAGCCCGTCCGGGCCTGCGGTATCGTTGACGGCCTTGACTGCCATCTGCAGCACTGCGGCGTCGCTGGTGCCAGTGTCAAGCTCTGTCCTCAGGATCTCGTAGGCGCGTCTGAGCGGTGCGTGGTATCTTTCTACCTTGCCGATAGACCAATGGGCCTCGATTGGTACTTGTTTACATGTGATTCCCATGATCTTCGCCTCTGATCTGAATTCGACTGACGCGAAGTTGGTGCCGGCGTCGTGGGTGACGATATCTGGCGGCCCTTGGTATGTATCAATCCAGAGCAGGCGGAGTGCTTCCCAGGTGTCTTTCGCGCTCATAGACGGTAGAAATCGCGCGCCGTTGAATGTTGTAGCCGAATCGATCACGTGAAGCACTGGTTTCCCACTCAGATACATCACATCTACGAGGATCTCGAAGTTGAATTCCCGATCATCTTTCAGCCTGAATTTGAATCGGCGCGGCGCTGGATCGTGCGTTTGGCAGTGATGGCAGAACGTTTGGATCTCTCGGAGCAGCTGTTCATCCACGTCCTCGTGTCCTGCGCGTTTGAGCAATCGTATCAGCCGTTCGACGGCTGGATGCCCGAACCTCCGGTGTAAGCGTCGGAGCTCAGTCTCCGTAAGGAATACGCGCGCGCGCTCTGCCTTGCTTAGGTGGAACCACGGGTGTCCCCATTTGCGAATCACTGGAAATGTAGCTTTTCCTTGTACTAGCTGGTCCGTAGTATTGTTGAAGTACACGTGGAGCCGGTCCATGTCTTTTAGACAGAGGAGAAACGGGGTGGGTGCGTCTAAGACCTCAAATTTGATCTTTCCAATCTGTGTCGATACATGTGCGGTTCCAATCGAAGTAGTGACGCTTCCTTTGCCAAATTGCACAGATGCGTTTCCAGCAGTAGACGTATCGAGAGTTACGGTAGGGTCCTCGGTTTGGAGCGCCAGGAACTGCTCCTTTCCGGCTGTCGATACATTTGAGGCACCAGTGTCAGGAAGAATGCCTTGGTACGTGATTCGCGAGTATCGGTCCTCGATAAGGAACTGCGTTGCGGGCGTAATAGGTTCCTTGCACCTGTAGAAGTCTTCTCCGGTCACGTGGTGCAAAAAGGCCTGATCTGTGAGGTACTTAACCGCTAGTCTCTGGTCCTCATCATCTTCGTCTTGCTCCTCTAGGAAGAACTGGTCGACTTCTTCCCCCTCGTACGCGACGAGGAATGTGCCAAACTCCATTTGCTCTCCCGTAATCGCGCAGTGTGTGATGTACTGCGCTTTTGAGCGTTTTCTTTCTTCGGGCGTATGGTTTGTGGACCAACAGCCTGTCTTGCCGCAGACGTAACATTTCTTGTCGATTTGTGTGTTGACTCCAGAGCGGTGCTGAAGCCCACCGCGTCTGCAGGTAAATCCGCTACGTCCACCGCGAGAGTTGTAATTCCCTCGCAATCTTCCAGAGCTGTTTTGGTTGTACCGACGGTCCAGGTAGTACTGATCGTTCGGATCCGCCTCAGTGAAGTTTGCGGAGACCGTCATAGCGAGTGAGTTTTCGATCGAGGATCGTAGATCTCCAAACAGAACCTCGCATTCTAGAGACGGCTTGTAGAGTGCCATCTCGAGCTCCTTGACGCCTCGACATGCTGTGATTACCGTTGTTCGGAGCGAGTATTCCCCGATATACTGTTGCCCAAGCGCCCTCTGACACAACTGTAGCTTGTCTAGCATAATGTCTAGAACGTCGTGGAGGTTCTTATCCGGGTTTTCCCTCCGTACTTTGACAAACGAGATCGTCGTCCAGTCCGTGTAGTAATGGCCATGGTTCACGTCTGTGTCGAAGTGGTTCTTGAGCTTTGTGTAGGCGGTTGAGAACGTTTCCATCCGCTGATCGACAAAGTGAAGGTAGTATTCCTCTGCGCGGCCGTCGAGAATCCGTGGAAAAACTGCATGGAACTGACTTGGCTGGATGTCTGCGTGATAACAGATGCTGTAGAAGATCTTCAATTTATCGTCTAGGAGGTCGTACGGCTTTCCCGTATACTTTTTGTCTCGGTCCCACATTTTCACGAAAACATTGATCGTTGCTGCGCTCAGCTTCTCATTGCTGAAGTCGATCGGAGGAATTGCCTTGTACGGGTCCGTTTCGCCTGATCGTTGGATTGGAGGGACACTCAGTCCCTGTGGGCGTTGCGGATACGCTGGTGTGTATTCGCGGAATCGATCAAAATTGTTGTAGGTTGAAGTAGGCTGTCGTGTTTCCGGCTGTGGGGTGTGTTCGATAGTTTCCGTAAGCCGACTTGTGGTCCGTTCTTCTTGCCCTGGTTGTTGGCTAGACTGAGTACGGAGGCGGGTCTGATCTTGAGTGTAGTCTTGTTGATTGTCTACCTCTTGATCTCTTCTCCTTGTGGAGGTTTGACTTCGTGCTCGACTCGCTGTCCCTACGTCCGTAGGTTGCAATGGTCCTGCAGCGTCGTGTCCTTGCTTCAGCTCCCGTTGTAGCCTGTGTGCGACTGAACGCTCGTCAAAGTTGGTGTTCTTGAACTGTTCGTCCGGCCACTTCGGGCAATCCTCCTTGCGCAGTAATTTAGCTACGGCTTCGCTTGGTAACATATTAACACGACCAGTGTACACGCCCTTAAAGCGGAGAATCCGCTTCAGTTCCTTAGTGTATATTGGTTGGGCATGTAGGAACATTGCCTCTGTCCATCCTTCAAAGTCCTGACGGAACTCCCAAAAGAGTTCCTCATCTGCTGTTGGTCGATCTGTATAGTCCGCAATCGCACGCGCAATGTACGTTGTTGCGGTAGTAATCCCAACCTCATCGTCTGGAGCTTTAACGTTGTCCTCCCACATCTCTGGATCGATGTGATGCCATTCTCTTGGTTTTATGTTTGTGGTCCCTAGTAGCACTTCTAGTGTAGGTACCACTCTTCTACTACTGCTCGCCATTCCTACTGCCGGTGTCCTGGATACCGGTGCTCTTTCTGATGGTGTTCTTTCTTCTTCTATTGTGTTCTTGTTGACGCTTGCTGCGCTAGCTGCGTTCGCTGGGGATGCGTCGGTGGTCGTGGGTTGTACACGGGTCAAATCTCAACCGGTCGGTTGGCGCGTGTATAGACGGCGTCTTGGAACGCTTCTGATACGGCTGTAACGGTCGGTCGCTAGCCACGAACGACGCCTGATATAGCTAACAGTGAGCTTAGCATAGATAACTCCGCCTTGCTGATATAGGCAATCTAGGGAACGCGCGGGGTAAAGAATCTATCTCTTCTTAACCTAACTGTCTGTGACTGCCGTGCAATCACTGATCAGTGTTGGAAGGCTTCTGTACGATCGTACGGTGAATAACAGTAACTGAGGTAATCTTGTGTATTGGTATTGATCACTACGAATGTGGGGGCTACGAAGGTATACATGTGCTTGGATCAGAGTTGATCCGAAGTTGGACCGAAGTAGGATCGACGCGATACACTCGGCCTCGGGCCGGTGCACGAGGCCACGTTAGGCGACACAACGTGTGTATACCGACAAAGTCCGATTATCTTGTATGTGGACTTTATACTGAATGCTTTTTTATCAAAGTAATTTTCGCAGTCCTTTGTTTACCTAGCATCCTCATCGCTCCCGTCACACATCACCCTTGTCAATACCTCAACGTCATCATGTCTGCTATGGCAACAAAAGCCTCAGAGCATTGGGTTGCTGGGTGGTATGCACCGCCCAACCAAATGCTGCCTGCAGGACTGACTGGTCGCAAACTCAGACAAGTCATCCATCTGCACGCTGGCGGTCAAGCCATTCGCCTGCATCTCTCCAATCGCTATGGAGCCAAACCAATCACCCTGGCCAACGTCTCTGTGGCAAGGTCGATTCAAGGACCTGTAATCGGCAAAGATTCAGCACAGGTGATGTTCGGTGGGCAGACGGAAGTCGTGCTAGAACCGGGTACGGAGAGGACCAGCGACCCAGTCTCGATGCATGTGGAAGCATTCACTACTCTTGCGGTCTCCTTTCATTTAGTGGATTGGGATCCTCTTACAGGCCACCTGTTTGCATCACGTACTTCTTATGTCTCGGCAGACACTACAAAGCAATATCCCGCCGAGCTTGCTTTTCTGGAATATCCCTTGATGACAAATTCCTGGTGGCTTATCACGGGCATTGACGTAATGTCATCAGTACCTCTGAATGCAGTGGTGGCTTTTGGATCCTCCACTACAGATGGAGTCGGATCAACCCCAAACACGAATGGCAACGCCGTCTAAAAGAGGCGGGTGGAACGAAGTACATGGCAGTCATTAACGCCGGGCTCTCGGGGAATCAGCTTACAACATCCGAGAACGAAAGTCTAGGTCTTGTCCCCGAATTGAACATGCCAAAATTCATGTTTGGTGATACTGGGCTGCGACGTTACGATTGGGACCTGACCTCAAAATCAGGTGCCACGGATCTAATCGTAAACATTGGCTCCAATGATCTACGTGCAGGCATACAGGCTGCAAGCATCATTGAGGCATACAAGCAGATTGCAAAGAGAGCGAGGAAGGATTTTCAGAAAGTTTTCGGAACTCTGATCTTACCGGGCGGGTATACACCTGAGCAGTCAGAGCAGCGTCAGATCGTCAACGACTGGATGACAGAGCATGGACTTCGGTACTTTGATGCCATCTTCGATATGGCATCTCCACTACGTGCTGAGGCTGACCACACAAAGCTGGACCCTGCATACGACAGTGGAGATGGAATACACCCTAATAACGAAGGGTACAGATTGATGGCCGATGCTATTGACATCACGAAGCTATCTGAAAGCCTCTCAGAGTAACGCAGAAGCATAAAGAAGTGCGTTTCACCTCAATAAATATAAGACCACGCAGGTAAGATCGCACTTGATACAATCTCTGTTCATATTGTGCAAGCTGCTCCCTCGAAGCCCTGCCAATTTCGTACATTGGATCTTGCTGGCTAACTGACTAGCCTTATCTACAGTAAAGCTTCGAAAGTAGTCGTAGCTCCGCCTTGTGCTTTGGCCTTCTGTAGCCCGCTCGATGATATTCGGCTAGACTGATACCTATGCGTTCATCTGCTAACTGAACCTTTGCCAAAAGAAGACATTCAACAGCAACATTAGTGTTCACAATACTCATGCAACCTAGTTTGTCTTTCTAGAGTCCGACTTGGGATCTTCCGTCTTCGATTAGTTTGGCGTTGGAAGTATAGCAAACGTGTACAAAGTTTGTCTTGATTCACCACTTCCTGCGAAGATGTTGCTAGAATGCCAGCGATTATCCTCCGTCCTTTGTCACGAGCAAACACTACAGTTTTTGTGTCTCATCCCAGGGGCTGATAAACCGATCGTCGCCGCGTCACAGTGTTTTTACTTACTATCACCTCAAAACCACAATACTGCAGACTCCTCGTCTGCAGCTGACACAACATGTCAACTCGCAGCACCCCACCCAGCACGCCAAGAGACACCATACAACCAAAGCACATGACCCCAGCAAAGACAGCTGCGCTGCGCGCTATCAAAGTAAGCTGGGCCATCAAACACATCGCCGACATGTTCCTCACCGACGAAGCCAAGAAGAAAATGCAGCAGCACCCCGTGCCCAACGATGACTTCTTCGAAGAAGCTACACTGGCGCTGTTCCGGCAGTTAGCGGAGAAGACGAAAGACAAGAAGGAAGAGGTGCAGGCAAAACTGAAGACTAGATGGAGTGCAAGACTCCACGCTCGTAAGGATGGAGGGACCGAAGCTCTTCGAGGCGGCGGAGACGCGACTGAGATGAACGCGTATCTGCGGGTGGATCTCAGGGAGTTCATTTCGCATTTCAGCCCGGAAGAGCAGCGGAAGAGCGAAGATGGGAAGCAGGTGGATGCAGAAACGTCCAATGGTAGTAAGTGACATCAACGTTTTTGGCAAGTAGGTCTACTGATATATCATGCAGCAGTATCCAGACCATCGAAGCTAAGTGCTTTGGTTGATAAGACCGCGGCCACACACACTGGAAGTACCCCCGCTCCCAGAGAGGCAGAAGCACTGAGCAGCAGATCGGGAGTGCGCAAAGTGACATCAGAAGAGGCGGTCGCTACCATCAAGTCCAACTGGGACATTGAATTGCTTACTGATATTATGCCGCAGCACTCCTACCCGCACAGAATCAAGGAATACCCCCATACATGGTCCACCGACCTACTCAAAGAGCTATGGCGGCTATCAAAGCTCACAGCCGGACGACAAGACGAAGTACATGCCGAACTGCAGAAAGCTTTCCACGGCGAGAAAACCTACACCAGCACGACTGCCGTAGCGCAACTCGCCACAATCTACGAGCGCTTCTCAAAGGAGCAGACAGCACAAGGCCACACCATCGAAGACGAGCCTGTCCAAATCATCGTAGGCGAAGTGCGCAGTAAGCCCAACCCCATCCGCCCCCGACCCATCATCTCCAAACACGCCTGGGATCAAAACCCAGCACGAGCATCCAGCCGCCCCACCACCGCAGCCCACCGCAGTCGCAGCCCCACCTCCTCCCTCCCCCCACCCAAGAAGCCCAGAACAACACCCACACCCACACCAACACACCCCTTACTCCCCCCACCCCCGCACACCTCACACCCGCGCAGCGCCACGCCCTCACGCTCCTCCAACTGCAACTCCTCGCCGCGGACCGCGCCCTGCGAAGCGCCGAGCTCGACGTCGAAGCCGCACAGGACCGGCGGACGCGGGTGTTTACCGCGCTGCGGGAGGGGCCGGGGGAGGTGGCGGGTGTGGATGCCGAGGTTGTGAGGCGGAGGGCGGTGGTGGAGGAGCGGTATGGGGATGTGTATCGGTTGCGGTTGCAGGTTGCTGAGCTTGTTGGGGTGGAGGAGTTTTATGGTGGGGGAGGGGGGGAGGGGGGGGATGGAGGGGAGAAGGGTGAGGATGGAGGAGATGAATATGTGTGAGGGAGGAGATAGTTGGTGCCTGTTGGGGGATTAGACTTGGATATGAAGATCACGGCATACAAAGATGGCAAGTTGGATTTTGGATTGCATTCGTGAAAGCTATATAATCGACAAGTGGTTCGTCTTCCCAGAACTCTTTGATATCGGACGTGTACGCCATGTAGACTGCTGTGCAACGCTGCACTCCGAATCTCTTTTGCACGAGCGGGCGTGAATTCTTTCAGCGCATGGGAAGGTCGTGATCGTTGACTAGATCCATCTCTCCCTCTGGTGGAGTGAACACAGAAGGTCGCTGGTAGTTGGATGGACCGGCTTGCGTTGGCTCAGCACCATGGTCTACCTTGAATTGCTTCAAGTGCTCGCTGAAGCACTGAAGCCCTTCGAGGAGTGCCTTTTTCTTCGCGACCATGATGTTACGACGAGCCAGATGCTCTGGAGACTCAGCCAGTAAACGCTGAGCATTGTAAAGACCTAACGTAGGATTAGTATGTGGGAATCGCTTTGTGAAGATGCTCACCTCTATGCTCATCGTAGATGCCAAGTTCATCTTGAAGCTGATCGCGAAGGTTATAATGAAGCTGCTTGAAGAATTTGGACTCAATTCTCATGGTAATCGAGTCATGAAACCGTCGAGCTGCAATCATGTAGTAAGTCGAAATGTCAGCAACCAAGTCAACCTCGTGTGCATAAGGCTCCTCTGTGATAAGTGCCATCTTCTTATCGTCTTTGCGGATCTTATCCTTCTCAATTGGCGACAATGCTCGCGCATAATGTTCCTCCGCCTCAACAACAAAGACGTTGAACCGAGCGTTCGAGCGAGCTTGCACGTACCGGTCTAAAACAGCGGCTTTTTCTTTCTTAAAGATGTCTTTGTGGAAGATATGCGGCCCTTCACGCTCGTTGTTCAGGCTCTCAGCCGCCATTGTTGTTCGCTGTTCGTGAAAGTTGTTCTCTAAGAAGCTCTGGACGATTGCAGTAGATGACGTGTACAGTTCTGAACCCTTCCAAGCGCTAAAATGCTTGTTGAGAAGGAATTCTATGCGCTTCTCCAGTTGACGCTCAAACGCATTAAAGAAGTTGCGGGTAACAAGGGGCCAATGCTCGAGTGCAGACAACATCATCTCCTCGCGGACTTTGGGGTCAATTTGACCTGGAACTCTGCTCTTTGAGTTCTGGCTTATGTATTGGGTCACATCGTCCAACTTGAACAGCTTCTTGAGTTTGGAGATATCGTTGGCCTGAGCTGAGGACGAGTTGGATGGCTTTTGGCGCGAGCTGGCGGGCTTCTTTGGGGTTCGAAACGGTGAGCAGATAGGGGCGGGGGTCTCTGTCTCACGCTTCGCCTGCGCTTCATGCTTGCGTTTCTTGCTTGGTGTCTCTGGGGCGTTGGAAACCTCCGCGTCATCGTCCGAGTCAATGGGAATGGCATCATCAGGTGAACGACCTGGAAGAGTGGCTGAGAAAAGACCCTTATCCAAATTGCCAGTTATTGACATGGTTGGCTTCAGCTTCACCAACATGTCCCAAAAAGCCTGCTCGATGTCATCCCACATATTACTCCACACTATTGATCCATAGTCGCCGGCCATCTCGCTGCGAACATCATTAGCAAAAGCCTGAACAACGTCAGCAACAGTGCGTGTTGCAGTATGCAGCGGAGTTTCAGGTATGCGGCTTAGCTCCACTTCTACTGAGGCAAGACGATCCTCAATTTGCTGATGAATGAACGGGAGCTTCGATAGTACACGGTTGCCGAGCTGGGCAGACAGATATTGCTGCATGTTGATGGTGCCAAAGCGTGCTCGGTATGCTTGCAAATCTGTCGACCATGGTGGCATCGTGGAGAAGAAATTTTGCTCCAGCTTGCGAGCATCGTGATGAGTCAAGCCTTGTTGGATCTCATCGGAATTCAAGTTCTTCACCACGAAGTAGTTGTGACCGAGCTGAAAGCGGTGACCCTCTAGAATGTTTGCCAAGTCACGTGGCGACTCGCCTTTCGGCAGATGATCGGGTTTGGTGAGCACGCCTATGCGGTGTCAGCTGCGATCGCCTGGGACCGAAATCATGCAACATACCCATACATCGATCTGTCACCCCCAATTCTCTGGCCAGCCCTGCCGCGAATGAGTTCGCAACGTCGTTCTCCAAAGCGCAGGTGACGAGGACCAGCGCTTCTGGGTCCATGATATACTTTGTCACAAGGCTCTTGACTAAGGGAACAGTGTACGCCTCGTCAACAGTTTCGGCCTGACCAATCATGCCAGGCAGGTCGTAGAAGCTCAACGGTGGTAGACCGGGCCTTGACACAGTGATGCTTACGACGTTGGGACTGAAGAGTGTCTTGTGGATACCAGAATCGTCAAATGCTGGGTCCAGAAACGCTTCCGGGTTCTCGAGAGGGCTCAAAGTGGCGCGCTGCGCACACCGGATGAAGCGCTCAAGATGATCAGGGTTGTCAGTGTGCGCAAAGAGTTTCTTTCCTGGTAATGCAGCTGGGATCCATCCCTGAAACTCCGTATCTTTCCCTCGTTGACACGGATCGGCAAGAAGATCGTATTGTCGCAAAAGGCTGATTTCAGCCTGCCAGCTAGCCCGTGGATCACTTGAAGGTTGAAGTTCGATGAACAGAGGGACGCGTGTACATGTCCCTGCATCTCGGGGAGTTTTGATGCCCGAGATTGCCTCAATGACTGAGGACTTGCCGGTTGATTGTTGTCCTGCATTTCGTCAGTGTCTTCCCTCTACGAAGGTAAACCCGGTTCTGTACGCACCTAGGACAATACACTTTGGAAGCGAGATATCTTGCTTGTCCAGGCCTAACTGTTCAAGCTTACTGACAATCTTCAGCGCCTCGATCACGTTGGTGCCCAGAGGGGCGATCTCGTCAGGAGTGGATGTGTCGTTTTGCGGAGGCCCTAGAGATACTCAGATATACTGCGTGACCCCAAATATCGCGGTTAAGCTTACCATGAAGAGGGACTTCGCTGTGATGTGCAAGGTCCGCGCCATTTACCGATGCGTCAACGGGTGATGCATCGACGAGAGTGCCATCGTCGCTGGAAATTGACGACGGAGTCATGATGAATGAGCCACGGCTTCGACGCTGCGTCGCACCTGCCATTCTAACGGTCTGTACAATGGGATATCCAAATTTAGGGCGATGGAGCGTGGTAGCTGTTGTAGAGGGCAAGTGGGCGGGAGGAAGGTGCAGGCAGCTGCGCCAAGACTGGGTGGGGGCAAACGGTGAGGGTGAATCCTTGGGCTACATGCATCTGGAAGTCAAGGTGAAGGTGAAGCTGCCAGCACAGCAGCAGCTACACCGCCGTAGTTTGGGGCCACTGAACTAGGTGAGGCGTCATCCATGCCGAGGTAAACGAGGAAGCTCAAGGTGTGACACATAAGAGAGTGTATTTATGCGATAACGGAGTACCGTTGTTTGAGAGCGACCTGATAGACAAACGAATACGTGCTTGTCAGAGAAAAGATTTAACGATGTCAGAATGTGTATGAAAGGCTACATTAGGACCGGAGATATAGAAATTGCCATTGCTTGCCAGGCGCTGAGTAGTGATGGCGGGCAAATGAGCCCAGGATGTCTACCTCAACGATTGGCACCACGTCCCTTTTGCAACTACACACTGTCCACCACAGGTTTCGCAGTCCACAGAGCCACGGCTAGGAGGACGTGCGCATCACTGTCAATTAGGGCACGGTTGGAAATGCTTGGTTGGGCATTGGCCACAGTATCGACTAATACGCAATCTGCGACAACCTCAATGATACAGATAGGCAAGATGATGGTGTAGACGTCGTGGTGAGTGATGATGGATGGTCGTCGAACGCAAAGGAAGTCGCGCCCGGTGCCGCTGCCGAGGTTTAGCCGGCTTGAGAAAAGATTGGAGCGCATCATCGTCACTTCCCCGTCTCACAGACGTCCAGCACCGCGCCCACCCCCATCTCGTTTCGTCGTTTATTGTCGCCAAAATCGTCCTTGCCGCTAGATCATAACACACGATGGATCATTCCCGCGATCCCTGTCCCTGGGTCATCCTCAATGACTTTGGTGGTGCCTTTGCCATGGGTGTATGCATACGCGCATCGCAGCGAGTGGCAGCAGCTAACGTATCTCCAGGCTGTCGGTGGTGCAGTGTGGCACGGTGTGAAGGGTGTAAGTGTGCCATGCTTGAAGCTATTCACAGTGTACTTACAGCCTGCCAATAGTTCCGTAACTCCCCCTACGGCGAGCGCCGCATCGGCGCCATCACAGCCATCAAGGCGCGCGCACCCGTCCTCGGCGGCAACTTCGGTGTCTGGGGAGGACTGTTCAACACATACGACTGCGCAGTCAAGGGAATACGGAAGAAGGAGGACCCGTGGAACGCCATCATTGCAGGATTCTTCACCGGCGGTTCGCTCGCGGTACGAGGAGGCTACAAGTCAATGCGCAACGGCGCGATATCATGCGCCATCCTCCTGGCTGTCATTGAAGGTGTCTCGATTGGCTTCAACCGCATGATGGCCGACAACACAAAGCTCGAGGCTCCCCCGCCACCACCCACAGATGCCGGCGCATCACCCAGCGGCGGCCTTGCTCTGCCCGCATAAACTTCGATTCTCCACATAATGCCCCAAAAGTGGGAGTTTTATAATTCCAAAGACGTTCAGCATGGGTTCCGGATGAGTGGATGTTATTTGGATGGTTTGCATATACCGTGGGCCGGATTCGGTAGCGGTCGGCGTTCGCACTCTCCTCAGCTTCTGTGCTATACCTTGTATCATATACCGACATGATCTGTACAACTAGCGGCGGCGTCTCGAGAAGGAGACTTGAGCTCAAGGAAAGCTGTTCAGTACCTCAGACTTCCTCCTCTCATTGCCTGACCCCATAGCCGCACTAACGCCCAGATCTCCCGAGCTTATATTTCTAGACCGCAGTTCCACCTCCCCCGACTTATTTCCAGCGTATCGTGGCATTCTGTGAATCGAAGTGCATTGATGAAGGAGGAGCATACCCAACGAGCAGGCTGTCCACGGATGATAGCGTTTGAGCTAGAGATGCATGAGGATGTATTGCGAGAGCTTCATCAGCTAGCATACACCGACGTCAGCGAAGACACTCAACACACAGGCGCCTCGCGGATTACACGCTGTTTTCAATTACACCTCGAAGCTCAAATATTGTACAACGTCTTCACCATGGCCTACCACACCAACTACCTTTACGCAGACCGCCGCGGGAGCCCAAACCAAGATCTTGCAGAACGAGGGCTTAAAGATTGCATTGCAAGTCTCGCTAGCCTACATAGTGTTGGAGCAGACCTGACAAATTCATTACCGGGCAAGAACAATTTGGCTTCACCAAGAGATGCGATCGCAGACTGAGCAATATTCGTGGCAGACTGTGACATACTCCAAGGGCGTCCCGCTACCAAGAAGACAGACGAGATGGCAAAGACGGACCGAAGAAGTATGGCATTTGTATTTACGAGCGACAATTAGTTAATTGCCAGTATTACGAGTCTATTACGGTTGGGCTTTAGCCAAGTTCACTTCGCGAGGCATCCACTCTCTTCATATATCCAACGGGACGATGCTCAAGTGACCACCCTTTCCCCAGCAGACAGATGGCCGCAAAGCTACCCTGACATTCTCCACTGCTCTCGAAGCTTGCAGAACGTACACGCCGTGCAGTGTCGACTCCGGAGGACCGCCGTGGTGTCTGTTGACGAAGCCAGAGTTCCGCGTTGCTGCTGCTTGAAGTCTGGAATAAGCGTAGCTTGGCTGTAATCTTCATCTGCATCCTCGCTCTCACTGCGCTCCGTCGGGGTTGAGCCTTGCGGCGCAGTGAGGGAGTGTGGAAGCGAGGGCATGCTGGAAGACGGCTGCTGTGGGAGCTGGCCACGTAGAAGCACGACTGTCGCGGGTGTGACTTTGATCTGTGGAGCATCGATAGGCCCTGTTGCTGGCGCAGGCTGCGCGGGTGTGTTTTCGTGAGTGCTCAGGCAGTTGCCGTTCGATGGAGGAGGGGAGCGGCTTGACTTGTCTGTCAGAGTCGACAGATGGGACGCGGCAGACAGTTCTCCTTTAGAGAGTTGTTCAAGGGTAGACGTATCAACCGTAGCTTTCAGCGCATCCACCGCTGGCGTAGCAAGTAAAGGTGAAGGAGTCTTACGCGGCACCCCCTTCGTAACATCCGCCCAGCTCACACCATCCTGCTTGCCTGCTTCACCCCCAATAGCAAATGACTTCTCAGGCACGTACTCATCCTCCCAACTCTCCGGCACCTCTTCCTCCACCTCACACTCATCATACCCATCATACTCATCACACTCATCCTCATCACCACGCCCCTGCCCACCCCTCTGCCTCCGCCTCACCTCCCTCCTCGCAACAGTCGACTGCTTCGCATTGTACCGCTCAACGCTAATAATCGTGCTATCCACTCTCAACCCATCGGTGCGCTCGTGCGCCGTCGCTGCAATCTCCGCGCTCGGCAGCACAAACATCATGGTTGTGATTCGGCCGTCCGAGAACAGGTTCTTCATGCTCAGTGGTGCGAATTGGGCGTACAGCTGGGCGATGCTTTGGGTGGATTCTTGGGGCACATTTTTGACGAAGAGGAGTTGCGCTTTGTGGTAGTTGGGTGGTGGCATCTTGTGGGGTGTGAGGTCGGGTTGAGTGGTGAAATGGAATTGTGGAGGTGCGTTGATGGGCTGGTGGTGCTGTGTTGAAGAGAAGCAGTGTGGGCGGTTGAGATGTGTTAGGGAAGTACTTGGTTGTTTTTGGAGTGGTTGCCTAGAGAATTGCTGAGTGAATGAGGGACTAATTTTTTTAAGATAGTGCGTCATGGGTGTTTGTGGAGGTGAAGGGGATGAGACAGAGTGCACGAGCTGAGACATTCATTTGCCATCTGCACTATCAGTTGCTAGGTGTAGTGAACGTTTGCAATGGAATCTGCGTTTTCTACAACATCTCAATCAGGGGAAAGAAATCAAAACGCACACATGGAGAATGTCTCTACGCTTGATCTGTTGTTCCGTATTTATAGAACCGATGCGATTAAGCGCTGTAGACGGCAATTGCATCGTCAAAAGACTGATCCAGAATACTTTTCCCTAGACCCAGAAGTCCCGCATTGTCAGCAGTAACCTTCTCAGTCAAAGCAGCAATCAAGTCGTCGGTGTGCTTTTTCAGAGTCTTGAGATCCAGAAGCACAATAGGAGCTGTGAGTGTCTTCTTGAATTGTGGATACTACACATTGTCAGTGCACAGTCCACATCTTCAACACTGTAACTCGTACCTTCGTTTTCAATGCTTCAAGCGAGGCTTGAATCGGGCCAATCCCGCCAGCCAGGGTGTTGACGATGTTCGTGCTCTCGTCTGCGGAGAAGTTGGCGCTCTGCTTTGTGATTTGAGTCGCTTTCAGTATGGTGGCATCAAGCTTTGTCTCGGCTTTGACGACAGCGAGAGCTTGCGGGAGAAGGCCGAGGAGCGAGCCATCGAACTTGTTGACGGCTGTTGTTAGGCTTGTGACGGCGGTGTTCAGGTCGTTGATTGTTGTGAGGAGCTGGGGTGCAAGGCTTTGGGATTCCTGACGTGGCCCGATTGGGATTGCTGAGCTGATGGACAGCAAGGATAAGAAGATCAGTGAGAGTTGCATGTTGATTTTTTAAGTGGTTGTTTGCGTTGTCGGCATGGAACTAGGGATACTTCGCTGTAGTCATCCTACAAGTACACAGACCAGTGCAATATATCTTACAGAGCCGACTTCACATGACATCTCACGACAATAGTTCCGAGGTCGCTCCAAAGGTATGGCTCGTACCAGGGATTGATGTGATAGTAGCAGAGACGCACGGGACTAACACTACCATCCACCAATGACAACCCATTCAATGCTCCTAGTATAGTAAGATCTACTGATCTTCAATCGACGAAGCCTGGTTTAGATGGCACTTGCCCGGCACTTTACCACGTTGGTACTATGCCCGGCAGCCTTGCGAAGTATAACCCGCTTGCCGTTATGTATTGTAGATGTGAAATGCGGGGCCCCGCTTTCACAGGCACCGGCCTCGGCATCAACACAGATGTGCAGGCACATGTTTCTCCAAGCAGATCCCGCTCTTGCATCATACTACGATTCTACCGCCAAAGCAGCGTGGGATTGACGTAAGTTGTAGCTTGCTCGTAAATTGGCGATGCGCCCGTGACGTCCTCTGTCCTCCAGGCACAGTGGATCTGCGCTCGGCCCGCTCAGGAACACGCCATCGTGAATTTCGATGTCTGGCAGGCGCGAGTTAGAAGACTATGCCTAATCTTGTTGGCGATGCGGTTCGTAGCGACGCCAGTCTTTACTGGACTATCGTGATGTGTGGGGTAACCGCGAGCAGGCTGTATTTCGGATTATGTGACAAGCAGACGACTGGCCCAAGAAGGGACATTCAGCGGAATGTACAGTTACCCAGTAGTTTGTGCCAGTTTTCTCAAAGCCAGATAAATCGAGATGACCTCGGGAAATAGAGAGTTGGAGATGTCAAACGTGGACGCAGAACCTTGGAAGGAGGTGCTGCAGGAACCGCGCTAGTGTCGGGGACGCTCATTCGATCTATGCCCGACGCTGCGCCTCCATCTTTCGCTCACCGACAGCAAGTTCAAACATTCCAGAGCATGCGCCTGCCTCGATCAGACTGACAATTGCATCATTTCGCATGGCTTCTGGAACTATCTCATGATGTACTTGGCTGCGTGTTTCAGTTGTGGGGCTCAAACCTGAGGCGACAAAAATAGACGCATCGCGAATCACGCTCTGTAGGCGAACAAAGCGAATATGATTCGACCGTTAGTTGAGTGTTGTGTTTCAGCGGAAACTTAATCCCTAGGGGCTCCGGTTAACTTGCCAACCCCAAGACTGGTGTTTCTTCAAGATGTTAGCAGCATCCTCATTCTTTGGGCTTCTTCAAATATCAGCTATGGACAGTATGCGGCGACGAGATGAGAGCCTTCCGACGAACTGGAGAACTGTCACCAATATTGTCTCCTGGGTGCTTCTCGCACTTGTCATCACTACGTTGATCGCCCGGTTTGCGGTAAAGCTATCGAGGAGAACAACTCGGCGGATACTTTTACCAGACGATGTTTTCTTATTACTTGCGGCAGTAAGTTTCTTGACTTGAGTTGCCAAAGAAATACTAATGAGAAGAAGTTTTTCAGTTTCAGTCAAACTGTGGCAATCTCAATCCAGTGGACAGACAAAGCCAGCCATCCATTTCCAGGCAAAGATGTTTACAACAAGGTAAACCACGACTCTGCTGGAGAACTTCAGAACAGAAACTGACCATGATAGGCTGCTTACGCATCAAGCATCCTCTTCATCGCCAACATGGGATGCGCAAAAATATCTCTTAGCCTCGTGATGCGGAAAATGTTCTATGGACGTCTCTTCGAGTACACATCAACAATCCTGGCACTATTCACCGCTGGATGGACCATCAGCGGAATCATAGTCACTGCTTTCCAGTGCCAGCTGCCAGCTCCTTGGAATCTGTCGGAGACAGATGGCTGCATTGACATCGCAGCCTTTGGCAACTACCTCGCGTCAACGAACATTGCGACTGAAGTCCTCCTTGTTTTAATACCTCTCGCTATCTGGATCAAAGGGAGTTCCGCAGGCAATCGACTTTACGTATCTGCCGCGTTCGTCTCGCGCCTGAGGTACGCGACAGGTTTCACCTCTCTTTGAGCGACACTGACGGGTTTAGTGTCATCGCCGCAGTAAGCGCACAGCTATACTTCTTCAACCTTTCCGTATCATCTCCTTCGACACACAACAACTGGAACACCACACTATGCATGCAAATCGCGCAAACCCTTTCCGTCATCAGCGCATGCCTACCAGGCTTCCACCCTCTCACCGCAAAGGACCTACACAACACCCCCACTCCACACCCCACGCACAACGCAACTCACTGGGATACGAAAAAATTCGGCTCTGTATCCTCCCACTCCTCGCAGCAAAGCACAACCTCACAACCCACACTCCCCGCGACCCAATACCCCTCCTGCCACCCCCTCACAACCCACGGCCTGACCCACGCCCCACGCAGCCACTCCGCACCCCCACCCCCCTCAAAACCCATCTTCAACCGCCTAATCAGCACATCCACCCTGCCCAGCTCCCCGCTCAACATGGACCCGCTCGGCCTCCCGCGACGCGTCTCCACGCTCGGCTGCCTGCCGGCACCGGCCTGCGACGCCGACACATCGAGGCCCGAGCGCGGCCCGTCGTCGGCGTACCGGTTCAGCAGATCGAAGGTGATTTCCGTGCTGGTGGGCGGGAGCGAGCGCGAGGGAGGCGATGGGTGGAAGGGGTTTGTGCCGCCTGTTGCGTCGCCGCGGGGGGTGGCGGGGGCGCCGTAGGGCTTTTAGGGGGGGGAGTGCTTGGCTTGGTGGTTGGGGGTGGGTGAGTGAGGAGTTTGGTGTGATGGAACCCAGTAATGAGCACGTGGTGCGAGACTTTGGTAATAGTGTTTCGATCCCAAGGCACGCTTAGTCCAGGGAGAAAGCCCTACCCACGAGAGGGCAAACCAGCTTCGATGGCACAGGTGTGAACAGTCTCGGCGTCTCCACTAGTAGGTGGAATGAGTCGTAGTTAATGAACGGCCCAGCGGGCAGTTGGCCTGCGCCGCGATGGGACATCTTGAGATAGCTGCCGTGAGTGAGACTGTGCATTGTTTGATTCCGTGTAGGGTTGCCGCGGAGGAAGTGTGTGGACTCAATGGGAAAGGAGGGAGTGGTGAAGACAGAGAGAAGTAGATTGAGTGAAGAACGAATCGTCGTCCAGAAAGGATGTTTTAGTCCACAGTCAATTAACTATGGATTCGACAAGTCCCACATCAGAACCGCACTATGCTACTCTTCTGCGCAACCTGGCAGCTATCTTGCCAGTCGGTTTCATCGTGCCAAACGCGACTTCGTTCCAGACAGGATCGAACCGCCGCGATCCCTCGGGATCCACAAGCTCGAGCTCGTAGTCTTGGAGAAACACAGCCAGACTCGCAAGCGCACTGTCCCGTGCAAAGAAGCGCCCGGGACACTTGTGCTCGCCGCCCCCGAAGGTCGTCCACTTGCCGCTCAGCCCAGCATCGCTGTAGCGCTCGCCTTTGCCATCAGCGACCAAGAACCGCTCGGGCCAGAACTCGGCCAGCGGTCGTTGCACAGCTTGAGGGTGCGTCCGTGCCCATTCTGATGTAAAGCGCCCAGTGTATATATTGGGGACCAGAACTGTAGTGCCCTTCTTGATGACGTACTGATCGTCAAGCGCGAACGCTGGAGCTACGACTACGCGAACTGTTGCGTTGCAGCTGTAGCAGCGTGTAGCTTTGGAGTGCAACGACTGCAGGAACAGCGAGGTGGCCAGCTGGGCAAAATCGACTGCTGGCGAGGTGCTACGTTCATGTGTGAGCTCAGCAAGGACTTTCTGGTGCAGAGCATGATCGCGCAGAATTTCGTAGAGAAACCAAAACGTCACCGGTATGCTGAGACTTGTGGCTCCGTAGAGTAGCGCGAGTGTCTGGGCTGCTCTTCCGTCTTCGCCGTGGCCTGGGAGAGGGGCGTACATCTGCTCGCGCTCTTGCATCAGCGATGAGCCTGCTACCTCATCCCAGGCTTTGTTGACGGCATCTTTCTCTCGCAAGGCGTCGGACTTGCGGCTCCAGACCTTGATATGCTCGAGCAGTCGGTCTCGCGCGCCGTGCGCTGCTGGTGCAAATACTCGAGGCAGTCCCAGGAGTAGCGTGTCAGTGCCGTCGATGAAGGTCCACATGTCTTGGGCGAGACTGGGGAAGCTCTCAACTACGGCAGAACCGAGCAGAGTCTCGCCTATGGCTGGAGTAGCCTGATCCTGGATAAAGCTGTATAGATCTGGAACATCTACCCACCCTTTTTCGGAGGCTGGTGTGGATACTCTTGAGATGTTGCGTTGGAGGATCTCCAAGAGCTTACTATCCATGGAGATCAGTTCTGACCCACTCATGCGTTGCCTAATTTGCAACATTGCAAGCTCGTCGATGCCGTGTCCTGGCGTTTTATAGTACTCAATGGTTGCCCGTGGGCTGCCTATCAATTGACCTATGATAACGGTATGATTGAATATGTTGGCATCGAGTTCAGGAGCCGCCAGTGCTTTCTTCACTTGTTTGGGACTTGTGAGGATGAGCATGCTCTCCCCTGCTGCATCAACAAAAAATGGTCTGCCGTCGCCATGTCTTTTCCTGTAGGTAAGGGTCAGTATCTCTGGCAGTAAGGTGTGCACGATGTTCAGATGTGGGATTACACAATTCACAGGATATTTTCGACGCGCAATTTGCCTGGACGCATCACCCGCATGATGCAAACCGTGTCTTCAGCACTTTCGATAGACTGGACTGCAGTGCTAAAGCCGATCGGTCTCAAATCAGGGGGTATCGTTACGAGGAGCAAACCTTACAGCGACTCTGCGACAAAGCGTTTGGCGCTGTAGGCCATTTGCAGAGCGTGACGAAGCCCGGGGATCCAGTGTGGCAGTGTTGGCGGAGCAACTCCAGAGTTTCGGCCGTGCTTGATCGCACTGAACCGATGCTCGGAAATGATCTTTGTGCAGACGCAGATTGCGGCAACCGCGAGCAGAATTTGGGCGAACATTGTTTTGTGCAGTCAAGCTGGGGGTGGGGTTCAGGAGTGTCTGGCGAATATTTCAGGTGATTACGAGAATGTTGTGCAACCTGGGGGAGCAGCTGTCACCGGAAATGAAGGTCACAATGAATCTCACCCCCTTGGAGGCCCTTTCTGCATTGGTCGTACTTTCTGCATTGGTCGTACTTTCTGCATTGGTCGTACTTTCCGCATTGTTCGTACTTTCTGCATTGGTCGTACTTTCCGCATTGGTCGTACTTTCCGCATTGGTCGTACTTTCTGCATTGGTCGTACACCATGCGGTGGATCGCTTATGGGTCGAGCCAATGAGTGGATTTTCTGACAATCCGATCGCTCGGCCAATCAGAGAGCTAGAAACTTGCTTAGTAATCAGATCTTCGAAGTTGCAATGCAATACACCCACCTTCATGATGCTTCAAGGCGTCGAACTTTTCGAATTTTTCAACCACCACGCGATGCCTGTACCTCCACCAAAGCAGAGAGGCTCTGTCGACACCTCCCGTACGCAGCGCGCTGCAGTTATTACCTTGCGAGTAGTCGCAGAGTGGACTTTTGAGCGGATTAGCAGCGCGCTCGGCATCCCGAAGAGCACCTGTATTGGTATTGTCCGACGCGCAACTGATGCCACCAAGAACGAGGATATCAACGAGCTACTTGACTATACTGCCCGGGAGAACAATCGTGAGGTAGCTGGCACTGCCTCGACCAAGATATGGCCGTACTCAGCAGAGTCCGTACTGATCCAAGACGCAGCTTACTGGTATCCGCGCGAGACGTGGCATGAAGCCGTACGCAACTACACGCCGTTCGGAGAGCTTGATCGCACCACGATAGCTAGAATCTGCCGCCTACACCCTCATCCTTCGCGCGATCAGCCGCTCTCTCGAGTGCTAGAGGTCCATAAGCCACCTCTTTCGATCGATCTCATGGATCTACGTGTCGATTACTGCCGCTGGTGTATCTTCTGGCTCGACAAAGGCGCTCTCTTCGTCTTTACCGATGAAACGTTCATCCGCGCCGGCGGCCGCCCACACAAACGTCAGAAAGTTACAGTCGTACAGGGCCAGCCTACAGAGACTCGGAGCCAGTATTTAGAGCCTATACACTTCAGTATCATGCAATGGGGCGCTGTCTGTGAGGATCTACGTGTCCCCTTCCCTCTGCTGCTCTGGGAGATGGAGACACCAGAGGAGAAGGCTCAACACCAGCTAGAACTCGACCTGGAGAACCTCACCGAGCGTCAGATCGGCATCTATCAAGGCTTACGAGCGCGCCAAAACGATACAATTGAGCGTACGATACTCAGCGAGATCAGTAGCAATGTAGAGCTTCACAACCAAGCCAGACGGGCTGCCGGCCGTACAAGAGGCATGAAGCGAGCCCCCAGCCCACAACGAATATTCAAGCCCACAAAGCTTACGCGAGGTGTAAAAACCAGAGGTATAGACTGGTTTCTATACCGTAAATACGTCCTCCACGATCGCCTCTTCCCATACCTACGAAAGCTTCAAGAGCTGAACCCTAACCGGCCGATAGTCGTCGTAGAAGACAATGCTCCAGCACATACAAAAGCAGCTGAAATCTGCACTGCTGAGTACGCGTTACGTGGTATCATCAAGGCTCCACACCAGCCAAATTCGCCTGACTTGAACCAGATAGAGCCTCTTTGGGACTACGAGAAAGACCAATTAGATGGGCGTTTTCAGCGATCAAGTAGTAAAGACGCAGTACTTGAAGGTAGAGCTCTTATACAAGACGAGTGGGCAAGAATTGGGCCAAAAGCCCACCAATTCTGTCAGGGTTTTCGCGGCAAATTGCAGCAAGTAATAGATATGAATGGCGACAAAAAGTATCATGGATGAAGTAAGCGTCTCTCTAGCTGTTCAAAACACCAAAAATTATCTATAAACGATCAAAATTGAGCTCAGAAATGGCTATGAAAGCTACCCTCTTCTTCTCGAAGTAATGGTGGTGTTCCTATACAAATTGCTACCAAAACAAGTGAGATCGTTCATTGGCCAGAGGCCCTTGTTCGCCACTGAATCCACCGGAAATCAGCCATTGGCTCGACCCATAAGCGATCCACCGCATGGTGTACCGGAAGGTTCAACCTGATCGACGTCGGCCGTGCGTGGAATAAGCTCGAGTGGACCTCGCGAGTGGGTCCACTTTAGCTCCAGCTTGTGATTGGCTCGTGCCACCAGGTCCAGACCGCAGCTGCGAGCTCCCTCGACGACTCTCATCTTCACAACGACACGACCACACTCGACACAACGCCTCTGCTGCGAGAAGCCCCTCTCTGCTCTTCTTCAGCCCTCTCGCAGTTTCTGAGTATCACCGACCGTCATCATGCCCGGAGTTCGTAAGTAGCGCCCTATCTCCGCCTGTCATCTTGAAGCTGTTGTCAAACAACAACGCGATTTCACGATGAAAGCCTCTTTCCTGCTCTTGCAGTAGGTTTCTCTGCGGAACATTTTGCTGCAGAAGAGCTAGCTCCCGTGCTCCTTTGCTTCCCCTAGATCCCTCCAAAGCCCACCCCGCTGTGCAATCTCTACGTCTGGACTGCGCTGACCTGATGGCACGCCAACAGCACCTGATGCTATGGACCAAATGAAGAAGGCCTTCAAGGGTCTCTTCAGCAAGAAGAAGGCTAAGAAGGAGGAGCCTGCGCCAACTGCCACCGCGGCAGAGCCCACGGCCAGCCACGCGAAGCCGACCGAGACGACGCCCGCTGCACCAGCGCCAGCCACCGCCCCTGAGCCTGCCAAGAGCGAAGCTGCCCCGCTGTCGACTGGCACCGCCCCAGCTGCTGAGCCCGCAGCGGCACCAGCTGCAGCTCCGGCGGCGGCTCCAGCCCCCGTCGAGTCCAACAAGGACGAGGCTGCTGCCTTGGCCGAGGTCAAGCAGGCCACGCAGAGTAGGTCAACATTTCTTCACCCCTCCGAGACGCGTGAACACGGAGACGACGACTGTTGGGATGGATCCAGGTGGCGACAGAAGGTTGCGCTTGACAGTGACTGCAGTGGTCCCCTCTAAGCAGCCTGCTCGCTGGCATATCTTTCCGCCGACAGTCTGCCTCACCGTGCGCTCGTCTTTGACCTTTTAGCACGACTGTCCTGTGTGACCGTTTCTTTTCCTTTCGACATATTCATCGACTCTGCTTTTTTCCAAGATACCCTTAGACTGACGACTCCTCCCCATCCAGCCCCTGAGCCCGTCGGTGCCGTTGCGCCTGCTCCTCCGACTGCTGTCTCTGAGCAGACGCCTGCCACCAGCGCCCCCGCCGACACCGAGGCCAAGCCGACTGCCCCTGCGGCTGTCTCCGAGCCTCCTGTGCCTGCACCATCAGCCGAGCTACCCGCCGTTCCTGCTACAGCGCCTGCGCCGGGCATGTCTGCTACCAGCGGCCCTTTGGATGAGTTCGACTTCGCCGCTGATCACAAGGTGGAGCCTACCGCTGCCCCGGCGCCCACGGCCACGGTGCCTGTGGAGAAGTAGAATCGCTCCCAGACACTAGGCCTGAGAGGGCGGTTGCTTTGGAAGCTGGACGGTTGCTCCGCGTATTTTCTGTTTCATTCCCTAATACTATACCCAATGACATGCCGGCGTGCGAGTTGAGCAGATTTTCTTTGGAGGAAGCGGTCCATGGTTCGAGTAGTAAATCAAAGACAGTTGTGCTGTTTTAGACATAATGCGTGACTTATGTGGAATCGACTCTGGCAGCTGCAGGACGACAGACGCGTCGAGCAGTGAGACGCGTTTGATGATCTCGAGCGTTGATGTCATGGTGCCTGAACAAGCGCGGGGCAGCGCACCACGTCAACGACTGCCCCACGTCCAACATTTGTGTGGAAGCGACTTTCGACGCCTCTGATTATTGCACTCCCTCACTCTCTTTCCCGGGGTGTTGTAACTTGGAGAGCCACACCATTGTGTCCGCACACCCCGTCCACACGCCACCTCACGTGTTCATCGCAGACAGCACGCTCCACAATGCAGCGCACGAGAAACGTCGGCTACGACGATGACGACCTCTATGACGACGACGACTACTATGAAGAGGAGGAGGAGGTCATATCCGCCGACGACAAGGAGCAGATGCGGACAAGCACCATCAGCGCGCGCGAGGCGCTGGGGGAGGCCGGGGCCAGCATCAGCGACGCGCAAATACAGGAGGCGCTGTGGCACTACTACTACGACGTGGGCAAGAGCGTGAGCTTTCTCAAGAATAAGTTCGTCGCGGCCGCGCCCAAGCACGAACCGCAGCCGAAGAAGGAAAAGGCCGCATCGCGCTTCGATCAGGCTGCAAGTGCAGCTGTCGAGAAGGCGCCTGTCCCCGCCGGTAAGCAATCTCATGCACAGTACAGCTACGCCGAGTCACCCTACCCCGTCGCGCCCAGTCTGCCGCTGCCACCCTCTACGATGCCGCCGACCGCCCAGGACTTCTTCGCCGACGTCCCCTGGGGCCACGTCCCAGCTCACCGACTGGGCGTCATCATCATCGACGAGCCGCACTTCCGCGGTGGGCTGCGTGGCGGATCTTCCAAGCTCGCAGCCCTCGCCGCAAAGCGTAGACGGGAGAGGGAGGAAGTGCAGGCTGCCTCGAACGCCAGCGGCGAGACGGACGCAGCAGTCGCCATGCTGGACAAGCTCACCGTCAAGAGCAAGGAGGGCGCTGCAAAAGCTGACAGCCTCGACCGGCCCTCGCGCATCTCCAAGTACACGGCGCGGAAACGCTCCCCGTCTCCCAAGCCTCAAGACCCCGTGGAAGACACAGCGCCCGAGCCAGAAGCGCCCAAGCCAGCCATCGAGGTCGAACACCCAGCTCAACGCGCCACGGCCTCCATGTTTGCATCCACTCTCTGCGGCACCACACGCTCACCACAGCCAGCGACCACGCTGCAAGAGTTCCCAGCACCATACAACCACTACAAAGACTACCAAAACACGCGACCATTCGAGGGCCCCAGCCCCGACGACATCGTACGGGCGGCACAGGCAAACAAGGGCGCGAGCGTGGCGCGGCGTTGACCGAGCACTTGACGGCTTTTCTAAGGCATACAGGAACCACACCGAAGAAGAAGAAGGCGACCGTTCCCAACGGAGACAGACTCGCGGACTCTGTCGAGAAGCTGGCAGTTGACGAACCCAAAGTCAAGAGCAAGCATCTGAATGTCCTGAACGAGCTGCAGAAGAGCGGGATGAAGCGCATGGCCAACTTTGTGGTCGTCGGTAAGTGTTCACGACATCATTTTCCCACGCATTCACTGACCTTGCAGGACACGTCGACCACGGCAAGAGTACGCTCATGGGTCGTCTGCTGTACGACTTGAAGGTCATCGACCAGAGATCAATCGACAAGCTGCGCAAAGAAGCCGAGACGATAGGGAAATCGTCGTTTGCTCTGGCGTGGGTCATGGACGAGACGAGCGAGGAGCGCAGCCGGGGCGTTACTGTCGACATTGCCACAAACTATTTCGAGACGGACAAGTCGCGCTTCACCATCCTGGACGCCCCCGGCCACAAGGACTTTATCCCGAACATGATCTCCGGATCCTCGCAAGCAGACTTCCCGGTGTTAGTGATTGACGCGAGCACGAACAGCTTCGAAGCGGGCCTGAAGGGGCAGACCAAAGAGCACATCCTGATTGCGCGAAGTATGGGCATGCAGCACATCATCGTTGCGGTGAACAAGATGGACACAGTTTCGTGGTCCAAGGGGCGGTTCGACGAGATTACGAAGAAGATGACCGCGTTCTTGACGGACGCCAGCTTCGCCGAGAAGCGCATCACATTCATCCCACTGGCGGGTCTCACAGGCGAGAACGTTGTCAAAAAGCTTGACCACCCCGCTGCCGAGTGGTACACTGGCGAGACATTACTAGAGGCGCTCGAGCGCATCGAGCTCCCCCAGCGCCAACTCGAAAAGCCGCTGCGTCTGTCTGTCGCCGACGTCTTCCGCGGCGACCTGCGCTCTCCCCTCAGCATATCCGGCCGCATAGACGCCGGCACCCTCCAAGTCGGCGACGTCATCCTCGCGCTGCCCGCCAACCAAACCGCAACCATCAAAGCCATCGAAGTGCAAGACGCCCCCGTCGACTGGGCCGTCGCAGGCCAAATCCCCACCCTCCACCTCACCGACATCGACCCCATCCACCTCCGCCAAGGCGACATGGTCTGCGCTCCCCACGCCCCCGTCAAGCTCGTCAAAGCCTTCTCCTCCAAGCTCCTCGCCTTCGAACACATCCTGCCCATGCCCATCGATGTGTTCCGCAGCACCCTCAACAGCCCCGGCTGCATCCGCGTCCTGAGCGCCCGCCTGAACAAGTTCACGGGTGAGGTCACCAAGAAGCGGCCCCGCATTGTCAAGCCCGGCGAGGTGGCTCGTGTCGTCGTGCAGCTGGACCGCGAGCTGCCGATCGAGGAGGGCATGCGTGTTGTTGTGCGCGAGCGGGGGCGTACTGTTGGGGCGGGGTTGATGGAGAATGTTGCGTGAGATGGGTTGGGGGTTAGGGGTTGGGGGAGGATGTGGGGAGGTGGAGATGCGGATAGTAGGTTTATATAGGCCTAACACCTATATACACTTTTTCTCTTTCACTTTTACTACCTAGCCTCCTATAACACCTACTTTCTTGGTGATGAAACTTTGTTCCCCGTTTCTCGCCTTCTCGCCTTTTTATCTCAATACACTCCTTACACACCGCTTACTGCTTACTACTTACTACTTTTTACTTCTTACTTCCTACTTACTCTCTCTATCTCTTCTCTCCTCTTCTCTCCTCTTCCCACCCCCCTATTAGTTAAACCTACTCTCCACGCCCGCAGCCCTGGTATACTAAACAGCTCCCTCCCTCCCTCTCTCCCTGTCGCTGCTGCTGCCACTCGGAATAGGAATAGGAATTAGTAACTTAGTTGTCTGGCCTGTGGTTTGTGTAATAGGTCTTAGCTTGGCTTCGAAGGTTGTTTTGGTTTTTAAGGTTGTCTTAGTTTCCAAGGTTATCGCAGTAGTAGATGAGTGCCAAGGGGTGGTAATGTGTTTGTAGTTGTGCTTATGCGCTTGTACTGCTTACTCGCACCTGCTATTTACTCACTCGCACTGACTACTTACCTACCTACCTGCAAAATAGTCAACGAACCTACAGCATATTGTGTCGTGTCGACTCATCTCGTCTCGTCTCATGTCCCTAATCCAATATTTATCTACACGACATCCACGTCCACACCGCATCTACACCGCACTACATCTACATCCGCATCCACATCGCATCTACATCTATACTACACCGCATCCACATCGCATCTACATCTACACCACAACGCACCGCATCCACATCCAGCAGTGCCCCGTCCCTACTCCCTACTCCCTTGTCTCCCTAACCCCCCCCCAACATCTTGCCTACACTTCCGTCTCGGGGTGCAAGAATCTTAGATAGCAGATCTATCACGCTCTATCAGGACAAGTAGGTAGTATAAAAGTGCCACCGGTATTCTAGCTACAAACTGCTTGATTCTTAGTCAAGGTAATAAACTCTTATCTTGCTTAGCGTAGCTTAATAAATAGCACGAATTAAAATACAAGAAACATGTTATGCTTTTCCTATCCGCTACCTAGCTATTTACTTAGACATTATGCTACACGCAGCTACTAGCTACACGCAGCTTACTTATTTCCGTCCTCTTGCGCTTTAGCGCAGGAAAGGGGAAAGAAATATACATTAATTAGCGCCTAACGTACTCCACAAGCGAGCCGGTCACTTAATTTTACACCAAAAATTGAGATTTTTGCACCTTAATAACTCTACAACCAGATAATAGAATTGTCTAAAACTTGAAATACTATGCTGCATCTACGTAAAGATCAATTCTATAGAAGCGCTAGGATCCTGTATCAGTCGCACCGGAGTTATTAAACAAAAATCAAAATACAGGGATTATTTTAGCGTACTTTCTAATAACTCTACACACGTTAAGGATAGAGCTTAGATCTCCAGGGCAACTGATCTTGACATAGGTAAAGCATAGCAGTTTGATTTTTAGACAATTCTATCATCTGGTTGTGGAGTTATTAAGGTGCAAAAATCTCAATTTTTCGTGTAAAATTAAGTGACCGGCTCGCTTGGGTGACCGGCTCGCTTGGGTGACCGGCTCGCTTGTGGAGTACGTTAATGGGTTGGTATTATCTACTCTTACTCTTCCTCCTTCTTTTACTCCTCGTCCGTCCTACTCCTAATAACCCTTATCTAATATTATTACTCTCGCTCCGTGGGCGCAACGGCATAGGGCGTAGGGCGTAGAAGGGGGGGGGAGGTAGAAAGGTAGTACTAAAATTTTTTATCCTTAATGTTGGCAGGGTAATACTGCCGATTATGGCCGTACGGTCTTACACCTTTGGCAGGCGAAGGGGTTGCAAGCTATTGCAGGTGGTTATGGTTGATTCATTCTTCGTTGTTGTTGTTCTACATGCTTGTCCCCCTCTCTAAGTACCTGGGTAGACCGGAAGCCTGCGGAAACAATATCGGGCCGTATCAACCTCGGTGTTGAAGACACCGTACCAACAAGGTATACCCACACTTAACTTCTTTCCTCCTCTAGGCTCTGCTATTGTGTGACGGGCGGCGGTAAAGGGGTAGGTTTAGTCTGGGATTAGGTCTTTTTAGTTTTAGTTTTAGTTTTGTTTCTATTTTTGCTTTTATTTCTGCTTCTGCTAATCTTCTTGACACTTCCTTCGCGCGCTTAGGTTTTCCGCGTGCTTTTTATGCTTTGCTACAAGACCCTCTACCAGTACAGTGACCGTGCACGCCGTGCACACCTTCGCGCCGTGCACACCTTGGCACCCTCCTGCACACCCGAAAAATGAGGCTGCAGAGCCACATACAATAGATATTATTGCGAGGTTTTTCGTTATAACAGTCTACTAGGTCCTACAGTGCATGCCCTGCTCCCATTTCTTATTTGGCCTTGTTGCGAGGCCGCTGCGCGTGGTAACTGGTGGAGGTGCTGGGGACGGCGACGCTTCAACTACAACGCGAGTTGCACCACGCTTACGCTGTTTTTTGGCTGCAGGCTCTGTACAAGGCTTACTTAAAGCCTTGCGCTTGCCTCTTGAGGGCAATTGGATAGCTTTGGCAGCGTCGCTCTCTTGTTTCTTTTGTTGTTTCTCAGCCTTCTTAGCAGCCTCCCTGTAGGCTTTCTCTTCCCTCACCCTCTCTCGTTCTGCCTTCCTCTGCTGCTTGTCCTGCTCATCTTGAAGCTTCTTCTGGGCCTGAAGCTTCTTCTGATGAGCCTTATCTACCTTCTTCTGCAGCTCTTGCTCCTTGTTGGCTTTATAGCGATCCTCGGCTTGGCGGATCTTATGAGGGCTCCAAAGAACAGCTGCACTACAGAACTCCTTATCATGCTGCAGGTCAAGCCTCCTCCGCTTGTTTTTAGAGGGCTTAGGCTCTCCAATTACGTTGCGCAGGCCTTCATTTTCAAGCTGTACAAGCTGAGTGTGGGCGGAGAGGTGAGAGATAGTACGCCGCAACCGCTGCACCTCCTCTGCGTCCTGATTCTCTACCACCTTGCCCAGAATTTGGATAGCTTGCTTCCAGTTATCTGCTGCAATTGGTGAAGGTGTACGAGGCAGCTGCCTGCGCTTATTCCGAAACCTATCGACGATTACAGCTGCTAGGCCTTGAGTTGTGTAAACGTGTTTAGTGAGCTGGTTTGTATAGCTTGTAGCCAGAGGTGAGAAGAGTGCTACATCAAGCGGCTGCAGCGTGTGGGTACTGTGAGGAGGGAACACTAGTAGCAGTATCCTATTCCTATCGCAGTACTTGATGAAGGACCAGGTTATATGCGAGCCGTGGCCGTCTACTATAAGTAGTCGCCAACTTCTGCGCGCCTTCTCTCGAGTATAGCGATCAAAGATTTGTTCCAGCCACGCAAGGCCGACCTCGTCGTTCGTCCAGCCTGAGGGCGTTGCAGTAACAAATACTGAGTGCTTTTCTGCTTCTATATCCTCTACCCAGGTCGATTGTATCTCGTTAGGAGCGCCTGGATAGATGATGCCTGGAGGCAGTGCCGAACCATCAGCGCAGACGCTTGCGAGTATCGACACCCACTGCCTGTTGCCGTCTTGCATAGGCTGGCGCCTTGTTTTTGACTCCACAGAAGCCCTACTGAACACTCGTTTGGTGCGCCTATTGAGTACGCCAATTGCGAAGCCCTTCTCATCCATATTGTACGTGTGCCGTGGCTCAATCGAGTATTCGGTGATCTTGGAGTGCACAAGCTTGAAGTATCGTGTGTACTTCTCGCTGCTATCGGCGTGGAGGCGCTGTGCGTCGATAGCGTTGGCCCATTTGTATAGGAGCTGGTCGCGGTGACGGTCTAGGAAGCGAGTAACCCACGAGTTGGAGACCCTATCTGCAGCCAATTCAGAAGCCATGTTTTGTACCATCTGCCTTGTAGGAGGTAGGCCTCGCTCAGTAAGCTCAACTATGAACTCACAAAGCTCTCGCTCTTGTGTAGGGTGGAGTTTAAGCAGTTGTTGATCAGCGTTAGCACGCGACGCGACAACGTGTCGGTGGTGTCGCGACAAAGTTGTGCGGCACACATTGTATTTTTTTGCAACCGCCTGGTATGAAAGTTTGCCTTGTGCATCTGCTACATCTGCCTCTTTAAGCGCTTCTTCTAACGACATCGTGGTGTTGAGTTATGGGGTTGAGGAGTATAGTGGATTTTTGGTGAGGGTGTGCACGGTCACTGTAGCGCCTTAAAGTCACGCAGCAGGATAGCAGTAAAGATATGCATTTGCCCTACAGTAGACATATAGAGTTGGCGCTAAAGATTGACTCAAGCTTCTTTATTCCTACTCCTACTCCCATCAAACCCCCGATCCAAGCGTCTCGACACTTCCTTCGCGCTTAGGCCCTTCGCGCGCCCTTTATGCTTTGCTGCACAAGATCCTCTACTAGTAGCGCCTTGGGGTCGCGCGGCAGAGTAGCGGGGGAGATGTACATTTGCTTTAGAAATATAGAGTTAGCCCTAAAGATTAACTTAGGCTTCTTTATTCCTACTCTTACTCCTGAATCAAGCTTCTCTATTCCCACTCCCACTGCCGTCAAACCCCCGATCCAACCTTCTCAACACCTCCTTCTCGCGGCCTGGCCCCTCACGCGCCTCGCCGCGCCCGGCTGCAGGTAGCTCGCGCATGACCTGCTGCACAAGGTCTTCCAGCGCCTTGGGGTCGCGCGGCGGCCTGGGCGTCGAGAGGTGTGTCTGCCCCGAGATATGGCCGGGGGGGAGTGAGGCGTTCGCGGTGGTGGTTGAGGGTGTGGTTGAGGCACCTTCGGGTGCTGTCTGGCCGCTTGTGGTTGCGGTCTGGCTCCCTGACGTCTGACTCCCTGCAGTCGCTGCAGTCGAGGCCCCCCCGCTCGGGGGCTGTCTCTTCCTCAGCATGACCTGCCCCTTCCCATCCATGTACGTCTCGTACCCCTGCTGATCGAGCACCTCATCCGGGACCTTGACACTGACGCCGACGGGGACGCCGCGCGCGGCGGCGCGCTCGACCTTGTCGCGTACCAGGCGCTCCTGCAGGCCCGTCTCGACGGCGGTCATGGGCGCGGCGCCGTCGCGCAGCGCGTCGTAGCGCTCGAGCGCGCGGATGCGGTCCTGGTTCTCGCGGTTGCCCTCCATGAGGAAGCGCAGGCACATGATGGCGTGCTCGCGGATGTACGGGTTGTGCTCGTCGTAGGAGCAGCAGTTGAGCACGGCTTCGATGCCGCCGAGGGGCCGGATTTGGTTCTGCACGAGCGTGTTCTTCCACACGAGCGAGGAGAGGACGAGCACGGCCAGTTTCTTCAGGTTGCGCCATTCAAAGTCGGACGGCTCGTCGGCGGCTTCGTCCATGTAGGGCCGCGGCGAGGGCGAGGAGGGTGGGGGAATGTAGGCGTCGGAGTGCGCGGGCGCAGGGTCGTAGGGGCGCTCTACGGCTACGGGGGGTGGCTGCTGGGATTGCGCAGATTGCGCAGCTTGCGCGGATGGCGCGGATTGCGGCGGGATGTCGACTTCAACAGGTGCGGGCGGCGCGGGCGCGGAGTGGCGGAGAGGAGGCACAGATATCTGGCCCTTGGGGATCGCAGCATCCAGCTCCTTCAGCAGCGTGACGAGCTCGTTAGCAATCTCCCAATTAGAAAGCATCCGCTTCCACGTCTCGTGCTCGGTGAGGATGGCGAAGAACTCAAGGTACTGGTACACGCCCTCGTACATGCGCTCCATGTCCCACAGATTCAACGGAAAGTCCTCTGGCTGTGCGTGTCCGGCGCGGATCTGTCCCTGGAGGAAGATCAGCGCGCACGTCTGCGGGATGATGTGGCGGCGGAACTCGGTGAGGAGGAAGTTGACCATATGCACGTCGCCCTGGTCGACCTGCGGTGGCGCGGCCTTGGCCATGCCCTTGGCTGGCTGTGCGCGCGCCTGGCGTGCTCGGAATATGTTGGTGAGCAGCTTCATGATGACAGCCTGCGCCGGTGAGATGATGTCCTTGGACCTGTGGCTGTTAGATGAGTTTACAGCGCTAGTTCACAACTTACTCTGACTCTCTGAAGGCATGGTAGGCGAATGGCAGCAGCTGGTTCGCGAGGATTGCCTCCATGATCTTGACCATGAACTTGAAGTAGAGCTCCTCCTCCCGCAGGTCCCAGGCCGCGACGAAGATGAGCAGTTCCCTAAGCAGATTCCGTCCGTTGTCCTGCGCAAGAAGCAGGTGGCACCGCACGCCGTGCATGCTCCTCACGCTGCTGAAGACGGTGGGGTCGGAGTGGTAGCCTGGCTGCCCCTCTGACGGCTCCACAATGCCTCCCATGATGATCATGGGGAGCACTTCAATCTCTGTTGGCCCCAGAATCAGCGGCACGTCGGTGAGCAGGCCGCGTCCCTCGTCGCCAGGAATGTCATCGTAGTCGTCGTCGTTGTCGTCGTCGTCTTCGGGCGGGGGAGAAGTGGGAGAGGCTACATGGCTGATTAGCCCAGGACGGTCGGGGTCTGGCTCCAGACGCTTCAACAGGTCGTCCTTGCCATTCTGCAGGATCTCGGCACCGAAGGATGGCGGGTAGGTTACACGGAAATCGATCTCACCTGCCGGGGGCGACCGCTTGATGCTGGGGTCGAGCAGCGAGTCATCCGCTGCTGGTCTTGCGGGCTGGGAAGCCTCGGCAAGCGGGGCGACTTCCTGGTCCAGCGAGGATCCGTCTGGGTACACGGCGATGGAGGAGCGCATCCGGTCGACCTCGACTTGGAGTTGGTTGATGCTCTTTGCGAGCGCCTGGACGCTCTCTTCGTTCCTGGCGTGCTGGTCGACCACCTTTTTGTACGTGCTGGACTGCGTGATGTGGTCGCGGTATCTGGCGACGACGTCGGCGTAGAGCATGTTCCATTTCTGCGTGGGTCAACGCAGGTCATGCGGGGGTGGAGGCGCACTCACGTTCTTCTCTTCCTCGCCCATCGTCTGCCATCGTCTCCGGCACTCGGCGGCAATTTCGTTGGCGCCGGCCTTGTCGCCGTGCTGCAGCAGCGCCTTCTTGACCTCGTTGCCCGTCTCGCCAATGTATAGAAGAAACGGCGACGAGGCTGGTTGTTGTGGGATCTTGAAGGTGTCGAGGCTTCGTGCCGGTTGGTGCTCGGGCAGAGGCTCGCCGTGTGGCGGTGCGTCCTGGTCTTGTGGGGTGAACTCGTCCATTTTGTACTTCATGTCGGCGAAGTTGGGCAGCTCGTTGTCGAGGTGGCTGTCGAACAGCTCGATCCACAGCATCAACTTGCGCTGCTCGTTCCTCGCGATGAGGTTGTTCAGGAATTGGAGGCAGGTTATGAGCAGTTTCTTGTCTGTGGCCATATCAGCGGGTTCCATGCATTTTATTCACGGCACTCACAGGCATTGATGACGCCCTGCCACTTGTCCTCGTCTTGCGTGCCTGCTTCACCATCATAGCCCCTCGCCGTGACCCTGACGCAGACGTTGATCAGGTTGAAGATGTCCTTGTCAAACAGCCGCTCGGCACTCAGATTCTGCACTCTCTCGCCGTGCACGAGCACATTCCGCGCAATGCACACGAGCTGGTTCAGCCGCTCGAGATCCCTCAACAGGCTCGGCGAGTGGCTCGCGATGAGCGGCCCCGAGAGGCCCTCGTACTCGGGCGCGGCGGGGTCTGGCTGGGCGAAGCAGCGCTTTTCCAGCGAGGGAATCGCCGCCTTCAACACACCAGCGAGGTCGTCCCAGAACTCCCACGCCAGCCCCAGCTCCTCGCGCAGCTCTATGCGCTTGCGTGAGTCCTCGAGCGTCTTCTTGACAACATCGCGCTCCAGCATACGCAGCGTCTCGTCCCGCACATAGCCCGGGTTGCGGAAGTGCACCGTGTAGGGCGCGAGGGCGAGGCGCAGACGGGTCAGGTACGGGCGGGCGTGGATGGCAGCAGCGTCGGTATCAGCGTCAAAGTCGGAGTCGCGCTCGACGCTCTCCAAGTCGTCCGGGTCGTCGAGCGAGGCGTCGTGGCGGTCCATGGCGGGCAGCGAGGGCGACGAGCGATTCCACGAGGGCGACGAGCGGTTCCACGAGGGCGACGAGCGGTTCCACGAGGGCGACGAGCGGTTCCACGCGTCCCACAGGCGCGTCTCGGCGAACAGCGAGCGGTACACCCACACGCGGATGGGCGCGGGCGAGCGGAGGATGCCGAAGATGTTGTTCGAGGCCAGCTTCTCCGCGATGTCGTGGTACTGCGCCAGCGCGACTGGGGCAAACGCCAGGTGCGGCGGCGCGCAGTCGGGCGCGGACAAGTCAGAGGGTTCCAAGTCGGGCGAGGACAAGTCTGCGGGTTCCAAGTCCGAGGGTTCCAAGTCTGATGAGACTTCCAAGTCAGACTCTGGCTCCAAGTCTTGTTCGCGCGCCCTCAGTGCAGGCCCGCGCGGCGTCGAATCGGAGGAGAAGGACATGACACTCGCAGACATTTTCCTGTCGGCGCGGGCGTCATGGCCCCGCCCCCATCGCCACGCTAGTCTTATCGATAGCCCACATCACATCACCCACATCACATTAGGGGGGTTTCCTAAGTCTGTTATCATGTCTGATTTGAAGTTATCAACTAAACCAAAAGCTGTTGAGGAGGTGGCGATAGCGTGTTATGTAAGCCTGCAGCAGGTAGGGTTTCCTAACTCTGTAACTGTTGATAAGGCTTGCCACATACAATTGCTTATAGTAACTGCCTTGTTAACCTTTAACGTACTCCACAAGCGAGCCGGTCACTTAATTTTACACCAAAAATTGAGATTTTTGCACCTTAATAACTCTACAACCAGATAATAGAATTGTCTAAAACTTGAAATACTATGCTGCATCTACGTAAAGATCAATTCTATAGAAGCGCTAGGATCCTGTATCAGTCGCACCGGAGTTATTAAACAAAAATCAAAATACAGGGATTATTTTAGCGTACTTTCTAATAACTCTACACACGTTAAGGATAGAGCTTAGATCTCCAGGGCAACTGATCTTGACATAGGTAAAGCATAGCATTTTGATTTTTAGACAATTCTATCATCTGGTTGTGGAGTTATTAAGGTACAAAAATCTCAATTTTTGGTGTAAAATTAAGTGACCGGCTCGCTTGGGTGACCGGCTCGCTTGTGGAGTACGTTATCAAGAGTCAACAGAACACTGGGCGCTGGACGACCTCGGGAAACGCCTTCATTGAGCTAGCCAGGCATGTACCGAATGTACGCGACGAGGAAGTAGCAATCGTGAAAGGCACAGGCCAGCCACGTCAGAGTGCCGCGTAGCTTTGCTCTTGGACCCATGGAATGTAGGATTCGACACATGAGAATACGTGTCCCCTACAGGCATGAATGGTTCCTGCATCACGACATCACGCAAGTTTAGCCAAAGTGAAAAAAAAATGCCAGACACAAAATAGCCCAGCATACACAACTTTACATAGCCTCGGCCCGCAGCTTGGCCGCCATGAACCGGCTCACTTTCTTCGTCTTGCCGTTCCTTTCTTCGACAATCGGGCTGGCTTCGTCTTCGTCTATAGGCTTGAAGCCGCCCTGCTGCTGGATGAACTTGTTGCGTGCTTTGTGGTACTCGGCCTGGATCTCGCGGTTCATCACCGCAGGGTCGAATTCATCAGGCGCAGACGGTTCTGACGACGAGGGAGTGTGTTCTACGACCGTGCTGGCGAGTGGGCGACCGGCAGGGCCAGTGGGGACAGCCGGCGCCTCGTACGCGGGCGGGTTGGGAAGCATCTGGCGCGGCTCATTTGCAGCGCGTGTGCTCTTGAAGCGCGACACCTTTGCAGGTTTCGAAGGCGCCGTCGGCGGCTGGAAAGGTCGTGCAGGTCGCTCGACTATGTCTGACATGGTTGGAGCTGGCTTCACTGGAGATGCCTTGGCCTCTGGCTCTCGGACTGGCTGTGGGGCCTCAGAGATATCAATGTCGTTGGCAAAGCGAACGCCCTTCTTCCCAGACTGCGATGCTGCCGACTTCGGCTTTACCGCGCTGATGGTGTCGTCGAACCTGTCGTCCTTCTGCACCTTCAACAACCGAACGCTCTCCACCTGCTCTATCGTATCATCGTCCTCAGATCGAGGCCCAACATTTTCAAGCATGCGAGCACCGAGCTTCTTCTCCAGCTCCAGCATCTGCTGCCGGTAATCGTCTGTGACAGCGGGTCTGATACTCCTCCCGTACTCGTCCTCTTCCTCATCGTCCTCGTCTTCGTCGTCGTAGTCGTCGTCAAAGTCCGAGTACTCTGCTGTGGGATGATCGAGGTCGAGCTCGGCGACGACTTGGCCAACTTCAGCCAAGCCGTACTGCAGCATTTGCCGTCGCAGTTCAGCCTCCTCTGGTGACTCGCCCTGGGGGATGATCGGGTACGAAGCAACCATCTTGTCGTCCTGGTCAAGCTCGATGACCTTGGTTCCCTTTGTAAAGTTCAGGGCTTCGAGGTCCTCGTTGTAGCCGTCCCGCTTGAGGGCAGTTCGTGCCTTTGACGGCTCCACCTCGACCTCGTTGGCGAAGGACACGGTCTTCTTTGTGTTCGCTGCACTAGATTTGACTTCTGCAACGGGTGCAGACACAGGCACAGGCTTGACCTCCGCCACCGCAGGCGCAGATGACGCAGATGCTGAGGGAGCCTCTGGCCCGGGTGCCTGCTTCTGCCCAACACCCTGCAGCATCTTCTCCAGGTCCGCCTTTTGCAAGCCAGCTTTGCGCAGGGCTTCGACAACTTCGGCTGCACCTTTTCCCGTCTGGTTGACAGAGCTCGAGATGGCGTTCCCCTCCTCGTCCAGCTCTTCCTCAATGTCCATCATTGGCAAGCCCTCTTCATTGTCGACGCCTGGATCCAGCAGAACGTCGACGCCGGCGAGCTGTTTCTCAGCGGCGTCGAGCTGCTTTTCAATGGTGGCGCTGTTCTGCTGTACATAGTCAATGCGCCGTTGAACAAGGTCAACAACTTGGTTAGCACTGCGGTCTTTGCCCAGGAGCTCGTCGACCTCCTTCTCGTTCAACAGAGAGGCCTCAAGTTCCTGCGCTATGGCGCGCATCTGTGACGGCGAGGGGTCGTCGGCGCTTTCTATCTCCTCTTTGAACATCTGGTACTCGGCTTCCCATGTTGTCCAATGTGTGAGGGCGCGCTGGAGCTTCTCGACGCTTTCTTGGAGCTGCGCACGACGGCGCTCGATGCTCTCAAGTGTGCTCTGTGTAGACGCGGCCATTGCGAATGGTGGCGGAGGTGGTGGAGGGAAGAAGGGACAGAGGAATTTGCGCCGTGGTGTGGAACCGCGCTAGCTCGGACAAGCCGGACAAGGGAACCATGACAGCTGGTGGAACGTCGTGCAGCAAGATCACTGTCCAAGGTGACAATGTTGGTCGCGCTCTTACCAGCACTTCTTCTTCCAAGTCTCGTCCTGGCGAGAGGCGCATAGATTCACAACACCCGCGTTGCCGCTTAGTGATTAACACGGGCTGTCTTAACATCCTCCCGCTCTGCGCCTCTCCGTTCCCACGTCACTGCCGCCATGTCAAAAGTCACGTCCCGCGCCAACGGCAGCCAGGTGCGCCAGGGCGAAGCTGGCGGTGCGTCTCATCTATCCAAGTCTCTCTACAGCTTGTCTTTGAAGCCCGAGTCTCGTTCCCTTGCTGATGCTGCCTCAGACGTCTGCCCAGTATGCAAATCGTCGCGCTACCTCAACCCGAACATGAAGTTCCTGGTCAATCCAGAATGCTACCACAAGATGTGCGAGTCGTGCGTGGACCGCATCTTCAGCCATGGCCCTGCGCCATGCCCGATTGCTGGGTGTGCGCGGACGCTCAGGAAGGGCAAGTTCCGGGAGGCGACCTTTGAAGACCTGAAGGTGGAGAGGGAGGTGGACATCCGGCGGCGGGTGGCGTCCATGTATGTTGGTATTGCTGTGTAAAGAATACAGGACTGACATCTGCCTAGCATGAACAAGGAAGAGAGCGACTTCGAGACCCTGAAAGACTACAACGACTACCTCGAGCAGGTGGAGGAAATCACATGGAACCTCATCCTCAAGGTCAATGTGGACGAGACAAACCACCGCCTGCAAAGATGGGCAGATGCGCAGGCCGCCGAGACAGGCGCCATGCGACGCACATACGAACCGGACCCATCCATTCCAAGTGCCGCAGGCGTTGTGTTGAAGAAGGGAGGAACGCAGCGTAGGGCACTCGAAACCTCATCAGGCAACACGACAGAAACAAACATCAAGGACAAGGGCTTCAGCTTCCACGGACTGAAGAAGAAGGTTGCGCCGCCGCCAGAGGCCCCCTTCGATCCCTTTGACGGCTGGAGCATCGCACCGCAGTACTACACCCTGCAGAACGACTACAACGCCGACTGGCTCACGCAACACAAGAACGATGTCAAGCAGCTGGTTGGGGGCTACCAGTGGGACGATTTCTACAACCGCGCGCTACAAGACGCGTTTGGTGGCTTGACGGTCTTCATAGACGATGAGATCAGGGTGAGGGACATCCCATCCATGGATGCGGCGATTGGCACTGAGCAAGCGGCCACTGCTGCCGCGGGAGGAAAGGATGTGAACATGGACGATGTTTTTTGAGCTTGCATGTGATACCCGGCTTCTGCCAAAGATGCATTGGGCAGCGTTTGGATGCATTTCTTGCAGTTTTCATAACTACTTACAGTCGTTCTTCCACACTCCGTCTCCCCACCTGCCCTGCAGCGCCCTCATAACTCGTATCCGCATACCGAAACTGCTCCTCCGGCACCGCATACCCCTCGCCCCCCCTCGTCCCCCGCATTGCCGCAGGATACGCATTCGCATCCCCATCCCAAACACCCTCACCACCACCCAGCTCCCGCCCGCGCCCATCCTGCTTCCCACCCAGCACCCCCAAACCCACAAACCGCCCCTCCCTCGTCCTGCTCCGCTGCACACGCATATCGAGCCCCAGCGCCGCCAGCGTGCCCACCAGCCCCAGCACCGCAAAGCCAAACAGCGCCTTGTACATCCTGCACACGGCCACGCCCGTCTCCGACTCCCAGTTGTCAACCGCACACGCGTGCGCCAGCGTGCTTGACGCCCACCACGCGAGCAGCGCGGAACTCACCGCCCAGAGCGCGCTCAGCGCGAGGTTGAGACCCAGGTTGAGCGCGGGGTGGAGCCCGTGGAATGTGTGCAGCGCTGTCGTTGCGCCGAGGGCGAGCTGCGTGCTGAGCGCGACGGCGAGGAGCTGGGCAGGTCTACGTCTTCAGCTTCCTCAGGTCGTGCGACATTCAGCCTCGAACATCGCCAAGCGCTGGACAGTCAGGCCCAGATGGTCTGGTGGCGTTGACGAACAACATTGATTTGCTGGACACGCTCCTCAGATATCGCGGTGTCTACGGCGTCGAAGTAACACCCCAGGCGTCGTGCAGCCCTGTGGACGTTGGTGGGTCTGCGCTACCGTGACTAAGCAATGAACGGGCCACCTCAATGAACGGGTCACCCCACCAACTTTCACACTTACTTTGACCCCCACACCAACTCACCACCACGATGACTGTTGAAGAAGCCCTTGCAGAGATAAAGTCTCTGGGACCTGGAGAATCTTTTTCGTACCGAAGTCTTGCCAAAAAACATCGTTGTTCCCGCACTACTTTGACGGAACAACACCAGGGTCGGAGAACGACCCGTGCAGGGGCTCATGATCAACGCCGACTACTATCTCAACGCGATGAGCTGGAGCTTGTACAATACATCAGAAGCCTCACTAAGAAACACTGTCCACCTACGCGGCAGATGATTATCAATTTCGCGACTCCCTTGTGCCAATGGGAGCCTTCTGAGGCATGGGTTTCTAGGCTCATTCACCGTCACAACGACACCCTTATCACTGCCTGGACCACCCCCATGGAAAGCAGTCGTCATGAGGCTGATAATGGTGGAAGATACCGTCTATATTTCGGTCTTCTAGCCAGGAAAGTCGCAGAGTTTAAGGTGGATCCTGAGAATACCTACAATATGGACGAGAAGGGATTTATGATTGGGGTAATTGGTAAGACTAAAAGAGTATTTGATAAGGTACTCTACAAGGAGAGGCGCTTCAAACAAGCTAGTCACGATGCCAATCGGGAGTGGATAACCGTTATAGGGTGTATATGTGCTGACGGTACTACCCTCCCCCCTGCGGTGATCTTCTCCGCAGCCGGAGATCAGGTGCAATCCAACTGGGTACACGATATTGACCCAGAGACTCACTCTATATACTTCTCAGTATCACCCAGTGGCTGGACGAACGACGATCTCGGCGTTGCCTGGCTTAAGCAGGTGTTTGATCCCGCCACTAAGAGGAAAGCTCGGAGAAAGTACAGATTACTTATCCTAGACGGCCACGGCAGCCACGTGACAAAGGCCTTCATCGATTACTGCGATGACAATCGAATTCCGGTGCTGGTACACCCCCCACACGCGACCCATACGCTGCAACCCCTAGATGTATCATGCTTCAAGCCCCTGAGTCAAAATTACTCAAAAGAGCTTATCTATCACAACCACACAACGGAGGGATGGCTCCCAGTACAACAGGCAGACTTCATAAGTCTATTCTGGCCTGCCTGGATCAATACCTTCACAGAAACGTTGGTGTTGAGTGCCTTTGAATCCACAGGTATCCACCCACTTGAACCTGACGTCATACTCGATCGCTTCAAAAAGTCAATACCACCACCACCTGTGACGCCTCCTAAGCAAACTGAGCCTCAGCCTGCTGCCTCCTCACCTAATTGGCGACGTTGTAGGTCAAATTTTGACCGAGCAGTGAGGTATGGGGATCAAAAGGCAGCCAATGAAGCCCTACAGGCTATACATCAGCTTCATGTGCAGAATGAGCTTAAGGATCACAGGATATCAGACCTTGAACAGGCTATACAGGCCAAGAAGAAGCGGAGTAAGAAGAAGAAGGTATTACCACTGTCACCGCGCGACCCTAATGTACAAGGTGGGGCAGTCTTCTATGATCCTCTATCCAAGGCACGTGCTGATCGACGTATGAGGGATGCGGAGAAGCAGGAGATCGCAGAAGAGGCAGAAAAGGCAGATCAGAAGCAACTACGGTATAACAACAAGCTTCTAAGAGAGAAGACTAAGGCAGATAATGCTGAGAAGGCTGCGCGGAGGCGTGAGGAGACTGCTCAAAAGAGGGCCCAAGAAGAGCGTGAAAAGCAGGCTCGGAAGGCTGAGAAGGAGCGCGTGAGAGAGCTTAAGAACGCGCAGAAAGTATCCAAATTGCCTAAACAGGCAAGGAAGAAGACCTCAAAGAAGCCGCAGTCAAAAATATCAAAAGGTGGTGGTGGTGCAGCGAGGCGTTGTCCACAGGTGGCTCATGAGCCCAGCTCCGCACCCTGAGGAGTTGAGACCCGTAGTGGCCGCGTCACACGTCCTACAGAAACACTGAGATAGCCAAAAGTTTCGCAATAGTTAATATTATATTCTGACAGCTTCTTGTATAATAATAATTACTCTACGTGGTGGTGTAGCCTCACTTCCGTGGAGGTGAGAAAGTTGGTGGGGTGACCCGTTCGTTGAGGTGGCCCGTTCATTGATTAGTTACGGTACCCGCAATCTCATCTCACCAAGCTACCAAGCTTCATTATTATTGCTGACTGAGCCGACTAATTATTACTACCATCCCAGATCCACTCCCCGTTCGCGGCTCCATGCGCGGCCGACAGATAGGCAATTTGTCAGCTGCCGATGGCGACATATCGGCATCGTCACCATCGTCACCAAGAGGAGGGTTGCAGAATGAGTCTAAGATGTGGTTGTGTGAGGGGTCTCGACAGCACACTTGAAAAGCAGCCTGCGCCCTCCTTAGTAGAAGTCTGAGATCTGGCAAGAGACACCTTTCTATAATCAGAGAAAGGGAGCCGTGGACCTTGAATCACACAACACGACAAGCCTGAATATCATCAACCGCCAAAATGGCCTTTTCCATGGCAATGGGCTGGAGTGAAGGCGAGGAAAAGATGCACGAACTCCTCCGAGTGCCAGACCAGGACAATCCGACGTCAACTATGCTGACACCCCAGGCCTCCTTCATGCTCCAGCGCGCACCACTCCTCGCTATTGGGACGCTTGACGACCAATCACGCCCATGGACTGCGCTATGGGGTGGTGCTCCAGGATTTTCTGAGCCCATTGGAGGCGACTTTGTTGGAACTCGAACGCTGGTGGATAGCAAGCATGATCCAGTCGTGCAGGCGCTTGTGGGCGGTGCCTCGAAGGGCGAGATGTTGCAGCCGACAGATGGTGGCAAGATGATCGCAGGGCTTGCCATCGACCTCGTCACGCGGAAGAGGGTCAAGCTTGCAGGGAAAATGGTTGCTGGGACAGTCAGAGAGGTGGACGTGGAGACTGAAGGGGACGCAAATCTACCCAGCGATGCACCGAAAACTCAAGACCAGATTCAGCTTGTCACCAAAATCGAACAGAGTATGGGAAACTGCCCGAAATATCTCAATCAATACGAGCTCGAACCAGCATTGCTTGCACCAGAATTGGTCTCTCAAGGCCCCAGCCTCTCGTCAGAAGGAAAGGCCCTCATCGACAGAGCCGACATGTTCTTCCTCTCCACTGCTGCCTCTACAGACATGGACACGAACCACCGCGGAGGCCCACCAGGCTTCGTTCGCATCATCTCACCAACCTGCATCATCTACCCCGAGTACTCCGGCAACCGTCTCTATCAGTCCCTCGGAAATCTCCAACTCAACCCGCACATCGGCATCACATTCCCCGACTACGAGACAGGAGACGTCCTGTACACCACTGGCACCGCAGAGGTGCTCGTCGGCCCCGACGCAGCGCTCGTAATGCCCGGCACAACCCTGGCCGTCAAAACCCACCTCACCGAAACCCGCCTCGTGACCCGCGGCCTCGCTTTCACCGGCACACGAAAAGTCAACGGCCTGTCGCCCTACAACCCCTTACCGCGCAGCCTCGCCTCCGAAGGCAACAAACTCTCCCTCCTCACCGCCACAGGCCCACCCTCCCTCCAGACCGCGCACCTCGTTGACAAAACCCTCCTCACGCCCTCGATCGCACGCTTCACATTCCACGTCCCCAGCGGCATAACTCACACCGCGGGCCAATGGCTCGCGCTCTCCTTCAAAGACCATCTCGATACCGGCTACCAGCACATGCACGACTCAGATCCACGCAGCCTCAACGACGACTTCATCCGCACCTTCACCATCTCCTCGCCCCCCCTCCCCCCCGCCATCAGCAGAAAACACAACGCACTTCGCCATCACCATCCGCCGCGTCGGCCCCGCAACAGCCCTGCTCTTCGCCCAGAAAAAGAACACACGCTTCTCGCTCCCCCTCCTCGGCGTCGGCGGCGAATTCACCATCACACCTAATACTGCAGGCGAAGCAACGCCCTTCGTCGCCGCGGGCATCGGCATCACCCCGCTGCTTGCGCACCTGCCCAACCTGACGCGCGCGCCGCGCGGGCTGAACCTGCTGTGGGCCGTGCGCGCGGCGGATCTCGAGTTCGTAATCGACACGCTGCAGCAGTATCCTGAGCTGGCGGCATGTGCGGATATGTTCGTGTCCGGTGCGGCTGCACGGGATGGCATGTCTGCCGCGGCCGAGGCGGTGCAGCGTGTGCGTGCGCTCGGTGCGAGTGTCGAGACGCGCAGATTGACGTAGCTGGATCTGCAGGCTGTGCGTGCGCTGACGTGGTATGTGTGTGCGGGCGAAACGGTCAGGGAGCAGGTGGTGCGGTGGCTGCCGGGGAGGGAGGTTGTGTTTGAGGGGTTTGATTACTGATGTCGTGGGCATGGGAATCGAGGTTTACTTGTAATGGCGTGGGATGTGGGTGTGTGGTTTGTATGGGTTTGAAGTGATTTTGCGGGTGGGGTGGCTCTCTTGATGTGGTCTTGTGTTTGGGGGGTTTGATTGCTAAAACTGTATGCGCAGGATTTGCATTTCTTTTGTGATGTCAGTAGAAGGTTTTTGTAAGGTTATCTATTTAAATTACAACCCTTCAGGGTGTCATGGGTCTCTCAAAGTCTTTGTTATGTCCGAGTGGTTTCCTTACCGACGCTGTGGGGACAGCAACGGCAGTGTACTCCTGATGTTGAGGAATGTGTATTTATGTAAATTGTACTGTATCGAACGCAACCCTGCAGGGTATCTACGGCTCTTAAAAATCTTTTGTGTGTTGCATGGCTCCCTACACTTTCCTGTCTGCCCACGGCGCTTTCGTACTTGCCTGTCTTCCATCCACCCCCTGAGCTCCCGCTCCTCCACCCGCCGCCCACGGCGCAGCAGTCCCCGCCCCAGGTGGCGGCATCCGCGGCATCCCTGCACCCGGTGGCGCTCTCGTGCCCGCCGCCCACGGCGCTCTTGTCGGTTGATTCGGGCCCGCAGGTACATCTGGGCCACTTGCCTTCGCCCACGGTGCGGCCGTCATTGGCATTGCGCCGCCCGTTGCCATAGGGTCGCGAAGCGGAGGCTGCGACGTCCGAGAAAGGGGCGGCGCGCCCATGCTGCTTGGCTCTGCTAGGGGGTCACGAAGAGTTGGCTGCGGCCCCGTCTGTCGAGCTGTGGGCGCGGAGTTGGATGGCGTGACGGCTTTGGGTTGCGAGGAGGTGTGCACGCTGGCTTGGATTTTGGGCGCGTTGGGGTCCGCGGTCCAGGAGAAGAGGGTGCCGAAGGGGAAGTGTTGGACTACGGGGAATTTGGAGAGGACTTCTGCGTTGTACATCTTGATCATGCCCTACGAATGAGTCAGTAATCTAGTACATCTTTTGTGTTAATTGGGGCATGTGCATACCTTGTTGATCTTTGCCCACCCGGCTTTTACTCCAGACACGTCGTACAGTATAGGGCTGTGTTCCCAGAACGGCCCTTTCTTGACGTCGTAGATGAACCCGATAGCGCTGAAGTACATATTCCTCCCTCTTTCGCGCTGCACAGCTGGGGCTTTGGCTACATCTGCTGGGTTGGGCGCGTTAGCGAGCGAGCCCTCTGTCGCAACGTCTGCGGGTGTTGATATCGGTGGCGAAAGCTGTGCGCTGCCAAAAATGTACGATACAAACGAATGGTCGTCCAGACCCCATACTCCATGTGATCCCGCGGGTTCGAGTGTATAGGTGAGAATGAGACGGCGGATGAGGACAAGATACGGCTCAATGACGCCAAGGACTATGCCGCGCTCTTGGTCTCCATCTTTGGATGCTGGGAAAGCTCCGAGTTTCCAGAGGCAGCCGAGAAATGCGAGAAAGCTGAGCTCATGTCCCGTGCCGTAGTCGAGACGCTGCGAACTGCCAAAACTGCCAATGAAGTAGGCTTCGAGCTCGCTCTTCGCCGATACTCCAGAAGTGGACTTATACGCGAGCACCTCGGCCGGCAGATACTGATCAAGAAGTTCCGATGCTCGCTCTTGCACAATGTCGGACCATTTTCTGAAGCTCACGTTGCCAAACCGACGAGGTCCAGTGTCCGGTGGTGCCTCATCGATGATGGTAGTCAGAACGTCGAGCAGTTTGGCAAGGCTTTGTACTACAGGTGGATGTGGCACTTCTGGGTCTTGCAATGTCCACTCTTTCGCAGATTCTGTACCTTGCTCTTCGTTTCTGATCCTCCTCGGTATCATGGACGTGTTCAGCTGGAATATGAAAGTCATTATGTCGGCGTATGCCTTTGACGCCAAGAAGAATGTGACATCATCGCCGTCATTGATGCATTTCTTGGGCGTCTGGAAGTCATGGCCTCTTGCTGGATCCAGTACCGCGAGGGTCGGCGTGGAGGATGTGTCTAATGTCATAACGGAGATGTGCAGTGTGGTGGTGGTCGATGCCAGGCCTTGCATGTGATGGCGCGCTTTGGCAGGCGCGCTAGGCTGGTCCCGCATCGCGACTGCCAGCCTCTCGATTTAGGTTACTTCACCCCACACCTCATGCACGATGAGCAAGGGGTCACATCCGTAACGGCATTGCGATAGTGACTGCGTCTGAAGTATAATAATTGCTCGATTTACACAATGCCGACTGAGGCTCGAGGTTTGCATCATGGCGCGTTATGTTGACGTTGTTTGACCGTGTCATAGCCACCGAGGAGCGTTTCTCTTCGCCGCCGTACAACGATGACACCGAAGCTGCATCGCAACAGCTTCTCGCCGAGAACAGTCCCTTGAAAAGTCAGCCCGCTGCAGTCCGTGGCGCAAACCTTCTCAATGCTGCGCGCGCTCTACCTCGATCGGCCGCTGTGGCGCCTCAAAGACAGACGGCAAAGGCGGGAAAGCTGGAGAAGCCAGGAAAACTCAAGCGAGTGAGCCTCCCTGAGCAGCGGCCAAGGAAGGTCCGTGGTGCGGAGATATATAATCTCGAATCTAGTCCGCAGAAGAGAATCTCATTGTCTCCGCCAGTCGCGGCTGTCGAAGTGGCAGAGCAGGAAGACACGCGTTTCGCCAATGAGATAGAAGATGTGGTACCAGAGACGAGTCAAGCCCAGCCTGATGAAGACCGGCCGTTGGAGATGCCTGAAAGTAGCAATGTGGCAGCTGAAGACGGGGATGCAAACAAAGAGCCATCCGTGCCCCCCTCTGCGATTCGACAAGAAACTGCGCTTGCAGCTACCAGGAAGCGGCAAGGTGGTCCACCAAAGCGCAAAAGTGATCAGAGTGCAGCATCTGCTCGACCATCTGATGTCGCTTCTGCTGGAATACCGGAAGAGGTTGAGCTGTCTGTCAATCGTGCAACAGGGCAGGATCTTCATCTTAAGCAAGAGCACATCGCTGCAGCCAGTGCCAACCAGATCATCAAGTTACCGGCAGCTAAGAAGCGTAAAGTACTGAGAGGCCCCAAGTTCCGGGATCCCGAAGCAGCGAATCTGGAGGAGGACGTGATCACACCCAGCACTGGCGAGCACAACGCGCAACCAAATGGTGACCCCCAGCCTGAGGTCAGAATACCTTTCAGGGCTACACGACTGCGCACCGCCCAAGCCGAGGCCGAAAAGGCTAAAGACACTTCTGCAACTGCTATTATTGCTGGGTCGTCTGACCGATGGGAATTGTCTTTAGTTGGACCTTCACGGGCTACGAGATCCTCGAAACCTGCTCCCAAGCCCTCTAGGCGCAAGATCTCTCAAAAGAAAGCGACCCCTGCGATTCCAACGGCCGAGCTCGAGGAAGCTGACGATGAAGATGCCAAAGAAGGCACTCGAAGTACAGGAAAGAAGCAGCAGGGCGTTGAGGCAACTAACAACGAGCATGTTGAAGCTCAAGAGATCGCTGAAACTTTTGAAAACGATGAACAGCACGACAAGCAAGATGCACGAGTCGACATCGATGGCGCTGTCCTAGCCACTCGGGCAACAGCCAGCCACCACTCAACTTACCTTCCTGCCCTGGAGAAGGTATTCCAATTCACAAACTCCGAAGAGCGTCCTGGAGTGTGTTTGACCAATCTTGGCAAGAATATTCACCGCGCCTGTGACAGGTCTCGCGTCATGCTCAGCCAGCTTGGTGAAGGCCCATCGCTTGAGGACATTGCTAAGTGCAGAGACGACCTTGCCAGTTTGCTTGCCAGCGTGGACTCAAAGGTCAAAGTGGGGAGAATGGTCGCTTTCAAACGAGATGCGTTCGGCTATCTCTTCCGCTCCTTGGCGTTGGTCTTGAAGGCAATGCACGACAAATTGCAAGAACTTGACGGCGACATCAGCGACTCTTTGAAAGCGATGCAGATCCTATACCCTACGTCCGCGACATACTTCATTTCAAGGACGCCATTGACGCCTGGAAGGTCAAAGTTCCGCAGCGCGAGCAAGGTGAAAGACTCATCAGAAACGTCGAAATTGGCCTAATCAAGCATCTGAGAGGCGCTGAAATTCTTCTTAGAATCCGTTTCGTACGGCTCCGAGCAGCGGAACAAATGCGCCAGGTCAGACTTGATGAAGAACGGAAGTGGGAGGAACAAAAGCAGGAGTTGGCAAGAAGGGAAGAGACAATAGCCACTAGAAAAGAGAGAAGGAGGCGCTGGCAGGATCTTCACATTTTTCGAATGTATTGCGAGCCTGATCCTACAAGGAGGAAAAGGTTGAGATTCGTCGAGCCCATTGAAGCTGTAGAGACCGACGCCAATGGTGAGCAGTTCGAGCGCGTGCCAGTTTTTGGGGAGCGCAGTATGCCACCACCACAGTGGACTGCTGCGTCTAGCGGTATTGAATGGACGACAGAGCAAGAGATAGTGCTGCTTGATGCTCTGCAATCATCTGCCGGTAAGTTTGCTGAGAGCATCATGCTAGATGATCTTTACTCACGGCAAACCAATACAGTACTGGAGAAAATTTTCAGACAACATTGTTGCCCTGGCGGCGCATTGCGCGACTTCACAGTCTCAGATTTTGCGGTCAAATCGGCCTGGGTACGCTCCGGATGGGCGCAGCTATCACAGCAGCACGGCTGGGAGATCCCAGAATGGGTCAAGAAGATTCCGGTGCTGCCATAGTACTTTCGAGTGTTGGACTTCTTAAAGAGTTGTCAATTCCCTTGCAGCGATACCCAAATTTTTCTTTCTTTCCCTCTCCAGAGGCTTACTTCCTGCAACGAACTATTTGCCACAGGTTGTGTCGCAGTACGTTATCACAGGGTGGGATATGTCACGCGCAGGTTCTCATTTGCGATTCCACAAACTCCTGATGCAAGTACTTTTATACTCTCTTTTCCCTCTGTAATGTCATCGCTACAACGTTTTCATATATATCTTTTTATCTTCTTCGCACGCCACCTCTTCGCTGTTCTCTCAACACGACCGTAAGAGACTTTCGTTACGAGTGAAAATGTCTCAGCACCGTAGTGGACTCTGACTACGAGTGGGTCCAGGCGTAGATGTTTGCTCTGCAGTGAAAGAAACAGCATCGGACTCGCAGGTATATCAGCTGGCGCCGCCCACCTTGATCTCTTCTCCTGCTATCGCACATGATCTCTCAACCCTGTCGTCTCACACAACCTCTTCCACGCACACTCTTTGACCACTCTCACTTTTACACAAGCCTTTCACCCCACCTACAGCACAAGACAGCTGGTCTTATACATCTATATCACTGTGTAAGCTGTTCTCGACCGCAACAACTACCTTCTCAAACCATTACGACAATGCAAAAGTTTCAACCTGCACAGCTTACGCTCTTTACTACGAGTTAACTTCCTGCAAGCCTTGGTATCACACCGCCACCAAGTCAATCACCATCGAATTCCTCCACGGCCCTTTCCCAGTCCCTACACTCATTTCCCACGCACAATGACATCAACCAACCGTTTCGCGCTGCTCGACAAGACACAGCTCACGACCCTGAGCAAACTCCGCGGCCTGCCTGAGCAGGACACCGCCGAGGACATGATCACTGCACTGGATGAGCAGTCTGCGGCTGATCGCGCCGACGAAGCAAAGTGGCTGACCGAGAAGGCTACTCGAGACGCCGCCACTCCTGCTGCTGCCACCTCCACCCCTCACACCCCCGTCCGCACAGTTTCTTGGGCCGATGATGCTCAAGAGGAAGCGGATGCCATCGCCGAGGCTGCGGCCAAGGCAGAGGCAGAGGCAGATGTGGGGTCGGAGTCGGATTTGGAGGCCGGCTGGGAGACGGTGGTGAAGCGATCGCCCCGTCAGAAGAAGGTGGATGAGGCCGCTGGAGGGTCTCAGGGTAGTGAGACTGCTGAGGAGGTGGAAGTTGAGGCTGTCTTGCCGCTTACGCCGACAAAGATGGAGCTGGAGGGTAAGTCGGAGGGTCAGGCTGAAGGCCTTCAGACAGACGCGACTCCACCGGCGAACAAGAGTACAGCTAGACCACCACCTTCGGTCGTCGACCATCACCTGGCTGATGAGGTCACGGAGGCTGTTGGCGGTTCCCCCAGCGCCGGGACCACCGACGAGGACGTCACTCCCAGCGAGTCGACTGTTGAACTCGTTGACAAGGCCGAAGAGGCGAACGAGTCTTTCTCGAAATGTGACGTCTAGGAAGAGGAGGCAGTTGCCATGCCCATTACCAAAGTCGAGACGGCCAGCGACAACGCTGAACCCGTCAACACCAACCCTGGAGCCACTCCATGCGCTTCGTTACCCGATTGGGACGACTACATCGCCAGCATGCCGGCTGTTTTCGCTCCTTCACAGCAGACCCCAGAACCCGTTTCCTCTGCGAGCTCTTCCGCTCGGCCTCTTTACGTAGTTGCAACTGCATCTGAAGTCCGAGTCTCCAAGGCCACCACTGCCGACACCAAGCAGGAGGTTGTTAAAGTCGCGAAGGGCCAGCAGAAGGAAGAGGCACCCGCTACCCCGGAGCAAGTCATGGCCACCAGTGAAGCCGTGCCCACCACACCGACTAAACGCCCGAAGAGGCGTGGTGGCAAGAAGGCCAGAAGAAGAGGGTAGACGCCTCGAATGTCTCTTCTTCTGGAGAGTCTGGGTCTCCTGTCTTCAAAGCGACAAAGTTCAGAAAGCTCCAGACTGTAACCTCCGGACCTGCGAAGGATGCTGACGCTGCTGGTGCGCCATCCACACCTATTAGACAGTCATCGCCTACCGCTGATCCTGTCGTCGTCGAATTCAAGGGGACCACGACATCTACGCAAGTTTCTTCTCCGCTTGCAGCATATCCCACGTTGGCTAGCACCCCAATTTCTGAAGAAATTCAAGATGGCACAGCGGCTGAGACTCCTCATAATTCCCCAATTGAATTTGAGTCAATCTATAGACTCGCCAACCTTTTGAACGCCGCCACGGCAGACCTGAACGAGTTTGGCAAAGGTGCTTCGCGTCTCCGCGACCAGGAGACTAAGCCTGACGCAGAGTTTACGCAGGAGAGCATCGGCGACACAAGCATTGGAAATGACGTCGACTTACATTCTCGTGTTTTGGGAAATTCCTCGACTCGGACTCAGAAGAAGAATCTTCGTCGGCGTGAGCAGCGCAAGATGGTGAGGCACACTGCCGCGGTTGCTGAGAACTCTGAGGTGACGGCGGCCCCTCTGCACGGCAACGGAACTGCAGCTGAGGAGAAGAAGAAACCTTCTGGGGCACAGGGTCGGAAGGAGGCTACTGCTGCGGCTCGTGCTGCTTCTGCCCATCCGTTTGGGTTCCAGTTGAGCGGCTGCTACGTGCCTTGGTTCGTTGCGCTGGCTCTCTTCATGTCACAGCTGCTGGTCATCGTCGTGGTGATATATCTATTGATGTAAGATCGATCGCGTGTTCGAGTTCTATTGTTCGAAGCCGTCCTTGCGTACAGCATCAGCATTAAGAATTGCGAGGCTTTTTTTGTTTAGCTCTAGTATGAATCCTTCTCATTTGTAGGCCATGGAATTCCTTCTTTTACGATAATACACTTCATGTGATAGGTTGGGTCCTCTGCGTGATAGACTTATCCACCCTTCCTCTGTAACTTGGAGAATTGAAATTACGAACGAAACATCGATACATCACAATCCACGACGCTTTCATCCTTCCACCTTTTCCTCATAATTAATCGCCCCCCAAAATATTATTGCCGCTCGTTTCGAGTTGTGCCTATTCGGTGCTCAGTGCTGGCAGAAATTAGCCAATCGGAAGCAATTCGATATCGGCAAATTGCCGATAATTTGCAATCGTGATTACCAATTATTGGTGCACGGACAGTTAACTACATCTCAAAATCTTCAAATTTAATAGATACATAAAAAAGCCTGTCTTAGTTTCGCCTCGTACGACTACTTATCCTAGACACCACGTAATAGTACGTACCTTTAGAACAAAACAATAGCATTGTGGAGCCCAGCCCCAGGCTCATCATCATCATCCTTAATTAATATCGGCCGCTGTCTTATCCCATCTCTACTATCTGGCTGAGGAGCTAGACGCAGAGAGCCGCCATCATGCTCACCACCATTCCCTCGTACGGAGCAGCGCGCTGCATGATCTTTCCATTTGCAATTAGCACATGCCCCATCAAAGTGCCCAGCTACCCTGCGGCACTCTAGGAAGGCTGGGCGTATAGAGCTGAGGCAACCACATCCGTCAGCCACAGCCTGTCCACGAGATTGTATAAGGATAGCGTTGATGTACGAAGGACGATGCGAGGCTATTTGATCTGGACGTACGTTGCCTTGGACGATCTCCACATCCTGCCCTAGAAGAGCTAGCATTGCATGTCCTTGCGGACTGTGGACAAATGGGGCCATCTGCTGCCCTCCGACACGGAGAATGGGGTTGGGATTGCCACTAGCCTGAACGGCGACGGCAGCGGCGGCGGCGGCGACAGCGGCGTTGTAGATAACAAGGGCCCTGAGAAAGAACTTTAGCTTCGTACGATTAAGAGATAGTGGGGCAAGCTTACATTGTAGTGCTGGTGCTGGTACTGGTATTGATGCTGGTGCTGATGCTGGTGCTGGTGCTGATGCTGGTGCTGGTGCTGGTGCTGGTGCTGGTGCTGGTGCAACAGTTAGTGCTTGTACAAAGCAATAAGACGTAGCAGTACGTACTGAGTGTGTGGGGTGTGGTGTTGCGGAGTGAGAGAGAGAGAGGAGATGTTGTTTGTGTTAGACTTGGCGCGCCAAGCTATGTAAAGGAAAGTTGCGATAGCTCTCTAGCAGTTACAGCGATTCAGCTCGTACGCTATCTTGAACAGTCACAAGAAGAATTATATAGAGATTTAGTTTGTACGACTAAAAGTTCTCTTCAAGCAAGTCTTCTCTCTTCCAATCTCGCCCGCATTCAAGCTGCTCAAGTGTCGCTGCAGACATCGCAGTCTTGTCCCATGAAACTGTACGGCGACCACCTGAGAAGATCCGCTCTGGCTTATCACTCATAGACGGTATTGAGAGAATCTCAATTGCCCATGAGGATAGCTGCGGCCATCTCTCCCTCTGTGTGTCCTGCAACCACCAATTGATCGGTGCCATTTTGAGATCGTACGAGACAGGTTCATTGCAGTAGTTCTCAAATTCATCTTGACTCTGCGGTCGACCGTGTTTCACTCTCAGGTTCTGACGAAGCTGCTCAAATCCATTGATTGGCTTTGACTGCTCTTTCTGAGCACGAGCAACTGTAGCATCGTACGAAATCATGCAATTCTCTCGGCGGTACTTCTCCCAAAGATTTCCAACCTTAAGGTTGTATGCTGTATCTTTCAGCCATGCTGTACGAGCCTCAGGGTTGAGAATGCGAGCAGCCGCATAATACGGTGTTTGGTCAAGCTTAACTACGTACGATTCTAGCTTTGCTTTGGAGTTCTCAATTCGGGGCTTTAGTTGACGTGCGTTTTTCTATATAAGTTAGTATACGAGCTAAACCCTTACTTGTACAACATACTAGTGATACCTCTAAGTGCTCTTTGATAATGTCAATTGCCTCAAGAACTCGTTCAATTGTTGAATGTTGACCTTGAAGCCAGAGACATGCACCATCAAAAACTCCAAGAAAGTTTGCAATCGTACGAAGGAGAGCAATGTCGGTGTTGCTTAGGTCATCTTTCTTGTCAAGTGTTCCTTGAGCAATGTGCTTTTCAGTGTAGTTTCGTATAGCATTCAGGACTGGTTCTTCTAATGTAGTCTGAAGCATTCGAAACCAGCTATTCCATCTTGTACGATTGTCTAGAGGAATTGTCTTTCCAGCAGCTGCTTTGAACTGAGAGATACGCTGTGGTGAAGCGCGTATATGTACGACAATATTATGGACTTTGCCCATAACACCCATCTTTGTACGAATCTTTGCAGCTCTTTCTCTTGCATACTTCTCCCTTTCCCCTTCTTCCTGCTCTTCTATGTTCTCTTGATCGTACGACTCCATCTCTTTCTCATCCTCACTATTTGTAAAAAGAAAGGCTTGAACAACTAGGTTTAAGATATGACCTAAACACCGAAGCCGCAAGTGTGTGTGAGTCCAGTTTATTCTCTTCTCTGCAGAAAGATAATTGGCTATCGTACGACAGAGTGTGTCGTTTGTACCAGAATTGTCACCCACAACTGCACCGATCTTTTCTTCAATTCCATACTCTTGAAGAACTGGAAGCAGAGCCTCCCATTGATCTAGATCGCTATGTCCTCGTACAACTCGAAGCCCAATAAGGATATTGCGAAAGGAGCCCTGACTATCAACAAAGCTTGCACAGACTGCAAGCAATAGGTCATTGCTTGGAGATGTCCAGATGTCTAGAGCAAGGTGGATACTTGTCTGAGATGATTGAAGCCGCTTTCGTACGATGTCCTTTGCTTGAATATACCAGGAAGAAATTCGAGCCTTCAGTGTATTGTGGGACAACGGGATAAAGGTGCTAGCCTCCGGATTCAATGCTCGGACGAAGGAATGGAATTCAGGCCATTCTACACATGAGAATGGAAGCCGTCGTACAACAACCAGATCCAGAAGGGTACTGTCAACTACTGGCTGTGACACAGTGCGCCGGAGGATCTCTTGGTCAACGTTGTCTTTGTCTCCAAGCTGAAGAAGAAGTTTGTCGTATAGGGCGTCAACTGTCTCAGTCGCTCTTGTACGATTTGATGCGGCCAAGAGGACATTAATATCATGGACTGATAGCAGGTGGTTTTTTATATTCGTTGTAGACTGAGCAGCGTACGAGCAATGCTTGCACCATAGCCATCTTTTGTCTGGCTTTTCCTCCTTTTCTTTTGCTGTTGGCGTACGACAGTGATCATGGACAGGAGATGACTTTCGTGATTTCTTTGCTAAAGAATCTGCGGATAGAAGAGATAAGCTCTCGCTTTCGTCTATAATAAAAGACATCTTGTAGTATTTACACAAGGTAAAGAGTCGTACAGTAAGAATTTTTTAGTGCCAAGCATTTCCGGACCAATTAATTGGTGATTACCCGATATCAGCAATTACCGATATCGATTGGTTGTGATTGGTTCGGAATTAATTTCTGCCAGCACTGTCGGTGCTACCGTGTTCGTGCACGTGCCGCCCGTATCGCGTGACGATCGCCCCAACCACCATCTTGCACACCAAAACATGAAGCTTTTGAGCCACATACAATAGCTATTATCGCGAGATTTTCTGATGGATTGATATCTTAACTATGGCGAACAATTTGCATTACTCAGATTATGTGTATCTAGTCGGCAGCTTGACAGCGCGGCCGCTGCGGGCGACCTTGGCTGGAACAGCAGGTGCGACTTTAGCAGGTGCTGCAGCACCACTAGAACGTTTTTGCCGCTTGCCCTTTGGAGCTGATACCTGTGAGGCTTTGCGCTTACCCGTCTGGGAAGTTTGGATAGGTGCAGTGGTGTTTTGGGCTGCCTTTCGAGCAGCTGCCTTAGCGGCTTTTTCGGCCTTCTCCTTCTCGCGCTCCTCTCGCTTTGCTGCAGTCGCCACACGCCTCTCCTCCTTAAGCTTCTTATTGTATAAGGCGTTAGCAGCCTTGAGCTTCGTCATCTCAACTTTCTGGAGTTTCTCCTCTTCAGCGAGGCGCTTGTTCGTCCGATCACGTGCCTCAGCCTCAGCCATCTTTCGGGGGACCAGAAGACAGCCCCACCGTGATACTCCTGCCTCTGCTGCAAATCAAGCACCTTGCCCTTCTTGTTGTGCTTCTTTTTGGTGGTGAGAGCCTCGCGTAGGCCCTCATTCTCATCTGTGAGAAGCTCGTTTTGGTTCGCGAGGTGGTGGAGCAAAGTAGATACTTTTTTGAGTTCGGACGACGATCTGTTAACTGCCGCGTGTAGGAGGCGATCCGCCTCACGCCAGGTGGGCTCGGGCTTGTTGTTTGGCTTGTTTGGCGGCTTCGGTGGGAAGCGTTTCAGCACTCTCTCTCGATCCATAGGCCATATACCAGTAGCAGCAAAAGAGCGTAGGATCGTCCGCTTCGTGAAGCTCTCACGCCAGGAGTCCCAGAACAACAGGAAGAAATCGCCCTTCTTGATTGGGACTAGCCCTTGGCTCCGTTGGGTGAAGTTTGCAAGCTTTTTTGAATACGCGTTAGCTAATGGCTTAAAGCAAACAACATCTAGCGGTTGCAGCGTATGGGTGCTGTGAGGTGGAAATACAGCAACAAAGATCTTGCGCGTAAGGCAGTAGTGTAAAAAGTTGTCTGTAAGGTGGCTGCCGTGGCCGTCGAGGATAAGTAAGCGCCACTCTCTCCCGTGGCGGGCTTTTTTCTTCGTGCAGCGGTCGAAAACCTGCTCTAACCAGGCCAATCCTACGTCATTATTCGTCCATCCAGATGGTGTTGAAGCCACAAAGACGTCGTGTTTGCCGGCTTTGATATCAGCCACCCACTGCGCTTGTATCGTACAGTTTGCAGACTCGTAGATCAGCCCCGGCGGCAGCGCAGTCCCATCCGCACAGATCGCAGCGATAGTTGTTATCCACTTTCGAGAGCCATCCTGGAGGGCAGTGGTGACCTCTTTGCGCTCCCATTGGCTGCGTGTGAAGACTCTTTTCGAGCGCCCGATCACACCTATCATGAAGCCCTTTTCGTCCATATTGTAGCTATTGTAGGGCAGGATCTCATGCTCCTCTATCTTGCCGTGCAGGAGCTCAAAGTAGAGCTTGTATTTGAAGTATGAGTCGGCTGAGTGGCGTGTAGCGTCCATGGCGGTGCCCCATTTTGAGATGAGCGCGTCCTCGTGTCGGTGCTTGAAGCGCGTCACCCAGGACTCAGAAACGCGTTCGTGGGCTATCGTAGAGGCAAAATTTCGTATCATGGTGTTAGTGGGCGGTAGGCCTCGCCTTGTTAAGTCTCTAATAGAGTATAAGCTCCTCCTCTTGTGCTGGCGTAAGTTTCTTTTGGTCGAAGATTTTGGCTTGTCGCGTGCCCTGACGGCCCTGGTGTCTTCGAGCCAGCGTACATCTATCTACACCAAACCAATCAGCATACTCCTGGTATACAAGATCATCTCCTGGCTCGCGCGATTCGATTGCTGCAATCGCTTCGTTAATCCGATCCATATTGATAGAGTTGTCCCGTGTCGAAGTTAGAGTGTTTGTCGCGTAAATTGAAGTTGGCGATCGTCACGCGATACGGGCGGCACGTGCACGAACACGGTAAATCCCTTCTCTTCCTCCTCTTTTAGATAGAAGATCCTTAAGGCTACAGATATATATACAATATACTAAATAGGGTAATATTGTGGTGTTGTAGTGTTGTGGCAGAGTGAGATTCTGATGAGAGCTTAGGTCTGGCATATAAGCACGAATATCAATTATTGTTGGAAAGTGGAATTGCACTGTCCTAATCAGGCTAGCACCACGTGACCGATAATCCTGTATTTAGCCCCTAAGTAGAGCAGACTCCAATCTACACACTTACATGCCACGACTGAGAGAGTCATTCTTTCTCAATAATTATTATATATAACTGTCAAAAAATCGCCAGCCACAACCACGTCGTAAATTTATAAACTAAGCTCAGTAATAACTAAAGTAATGCTGCTAAATTGGTTCTACTTGTTAGATTTACTCTATCTCTGTTGTGGCAGATTGTATAGCGTTTTTGCATCAACCCTTGGCAGAGGCGGTGATGTTGATGGGCCAGCCGCGTCCTTTTCGCGTACACAACGCGTCAACACCTACCCCTCCATCTATCTCACTACACTTACGGCTTGTGCACTATGTACTATGCCTCCAAAGCGTACACACGAGCCTGCCGACGCAGCTGAATCAGCTGCTAAATACCCAAAACGTACGCCGAAGCCCTCGTTGAAGAAGCGCGAAGGAGACGGGAGCCACTCTATCCATCACAACACTACACCTGAGCCTCCATCTACACCTTTAACTCAGTTAAACGAGCCTATACTTGTAGATGCCTCACCCCGACGTACATCCCCGCGCCGAGACCTACAGTTAGCCACTCCGGAGGCCTTACAAATCATCGACAATAATACCTGGGAGTCACAATTGATGCATAACAAGCCTGAGGCGGCAATTGTACAACCGCTGGCTGGCTCTGACGCAGCAACGGAGGCTACAATTGATGACAACAATGATAGCAATAGGTGGATTAGCAACTACGACGACGTTGACTTTAGTCGATTGCGAGGCATGGCAAAGCCGCTGGCAGGTCCGAAAGGTAACGCCAGTTGGATCTATAAACACGGCTGGCGGGTGTGGAAAGAGCACACGTTTGAGCCGGAGTTGCTCTATTTTGTGTGTAAATACTGCCACACACATCAGCTATCTGGAGCAGTACACCAGACTACCAGATCAACAAGCGCTGCTATACAACACCTCGCTCTTGATAAACCTGGTCATCGACTTAGCAAGGCGGGTCTAATTGCTCCAAAGCCTCGACGGCAACCTGGTCAACAATCTCTACGATTTGCTACTCAGGGCGGCCTTCAGGTCTCTACATCTACCTTCAATGAACTAGGTAACTTTGACGTACACGGATTTCGGCAGGCTGCTGTGCTATGGCTAGTTGAGAACAATCGACCTCTCCGAGAGTTTGAGACGCCAGCGTTTCGTAGCATGATACGGTTTGCCAACCCAGAGGCAGAGGCGGCGTTGTGGAGGTCCCACAACAGCGTCTCACGATTTGTGATGAAGCTATACAGCTATATGCAACCACAGGTCACACGCGCGTTGGCGGAGGCGGAGAGTCAGATACACATAAGCTTTGATGGATGGACGTCTAAAGGCGGCAAACGTGGCTTCTTCGCTGTGGTTGCTCACTACACCAACAAGGACGCTGAGATAGTTGACCTACCTATCGCGCTGCCACAGGTTGTCGGCGCCCACACTGGCGAGGCTATAGCTGACGCTGTAGCAGCCATCTTACAGTACTTCAATATTGGTCGTAGCAAGCTTGGGTACTTTGTACTTGACAACGCGGCTAACAACAATACTGCTGTTAACAAGCTTACTGCAATGTACAACTTCAACAGCACCAATCGCCGTCTCCGCTGCGCCTGCCACATACTCAACCTCATCGGCCAAACAATCATGTTTGGTCGCGACGCTGACGCGTATAACAACGAGCCTGAGAACATAAAGGAAGAAGAGTACTATATGAGAGAGTGGCGGAAGGATGGACCATTAGGCGTCTTTTTCAGCGTTATTAACTACATCAACACGCCAAATCAGTACGCGTTGTTTGCGAGCTGTCAATGACAGGCCGTGAAGGAGATGGCTACTGGCTCTGCTACAGCTGCTATCCGCGAGCCTATCAAGCCTGTTGTCACACGCTGGAATAGCTTTTGTAGCTCACTTGAGCGTGGTGTAGAGCTTCAACAAGCCATCACGTCGTACGCCGATTATCACATAACGGAGACCAAAGCCGCTGACTCTACTGCGCGGACTCGCAACAACAAGCTCCCATTAGTACCATCCTGGATGAGGTCAACTGGGCTTACTGCTGCTGACTGGGCAGTGATCAACGACTATATTGCTATCCTACAACCTCTCAAGTTTGCTACTGATCGCCTACAAGGTCGTGGTAAGAGTGGACGTCACGGCGCGCTATATGAGGTTATCCCTGTGCTGGAGTCTATAATTAATGAGTTAGATAGCCGCCTTGAGCCATACCGAAGCGTTGATTATATGCCATCCGAGGCGCCTGAAGACCACCTGCCGATCAACCTACGAGCCGCGAGGCGGAAAGCGACTCAATACCTTGACAAACTACTAGAGTCACCTGTCTACTACACCGCTACAATACTCCATCCGCGCTACAAGACCTACTGCCAGCGGCTCTGGCGCAACAAACCCGACCTTCTCCACGTTGCGCATACAGGCTTCCTACAACTCTGGGCACCGTACAAGCCGACAGACGCGATTACAACCTCACCAATCTCCCTACCAAAGCACGCGATGAGCAGCTTTGACGACGCGATCGATTCTATACTTGACGCTGGCAATAGTGATTGCGACGCGATGGAGAAAGATGAATACAAGGAGTGGCTAGAAGAGCCTGCGTGGACAGCTCAACAACACAAGGACGGCGTAACAGCTATACAATACTGGTTATCGCTGAAAACAAAGTACCCCAACCTCGCGCGGCTCGCGATTGACGTACTAACGATCCCTGCCTCTGAGAGCGACTATGAGAGAGTCTTCAGTGCTGCTGGCGAAATCTCAGAGCCACAGAGGCGAAAGATGAACCCACATTTACTATCTGCTCTTATTTGTACGCAACGGTGGATACACGCTGGCTTTAAACCACCTGGCGCGACGGCAGCGGCAAAGTACTGCGAAGAGACGCTCGTGAAGGAGTTTGGGATCAAGGATTGGGAGGATCTACCTTAGTAATTGCTATACAAGTCGCCTTGTAGAGCCTCACAATTCTTAATAATCAAACAATCAAACAAACAAAACAGCTCCTATAGTCTATCAAAACCAATCAAACAAAGTACAACACCAGGAAATCGTCAAACAAATCAAAACCGGGCTTTAAATATTGTTTGTTTTGTTTGTTGACAAGCCTGATTGCCACAGGCAACGCCTCCGTGAGTTTCTCAACGACAGACCACAGGCGTACTTGGAGGAGATTAGAGACTGGATTATAGACGAGTTTGACATACCCGTGAGCCTTATGTTGGTGTCGCGAGAGCTACAGAGGATGAAGTGGAGTCGAAAGATTGCAACAAGGAAGGCAGCTGAGCAGTCTGACGCCTTGCGCAGGGTGTTTAGAGCAAGAGTACAGTTGAACTATACTGCGGAGCAGATAGTTGCAATTGATGAGAGTGCTTGTAATGAGCGTACTGGCGATCGCAAGTATGGCTGGGGTCCTGTTGGCCGCTCTGTCGAACTGGAGTATTCTATGAAACGGTCAGAACGATGGAGTCTCCTGCCGGCCATGACTGTGGATGGGTACCTCGTACACTACTTATTCCAAGGCTCAATTACTGCGGAGATTATGGAGGAGTTCCTTGAGCAAAAGGTGCTGCCACTGCTACAACCTGGCTACCATGTACTGCTCATGGACAACGCGTCTATCCATCGATCGACGACGATTGTACAGCTCTGCAAAGACTTTGGCATACAATTAGAGTATCTCCCGCCATACTCACCTGACTATAACCCTATTGAGAAGAGCTTTAAAGTACTCAAAAGTTGGATAAAGAATCACTCGGATGAGCAGCAGCAGTGGGAGTACTTTAACAACTACATGGAGCTTGCTGTACACAGGTCCTGCTACAATATCAACTGTAGAAGCTGGTACAGAAAGTGCGGATTAGCTAGTGTTGACGACGATTGATGTGCAGGAGTTCTCTCACCTAGTACTTTACTGTTGTCACAGTGCTCTATTACCTCAACACCACAATAAGTATAGTTGTTCATATACTCAATTAAGCATTGTACTTCCATGTTCAGTACTGAGAAGCTATCGCAGTTCGGAAAGATGCGGTAGTGGAGGTGAGCGTTGTACTATACTCTGCCTCCTTGGGTACATGCAGCTATGCTGTGCGAAGTCCCTGCTCTACTCAAGGAGGCAGCGAGCCTGGGTTCGAGACCCTAGGGCCTTCTTTTTTTGCACTCCTATTGTATTATATCTCATACTTTTATGGTGGGGTAGTGGCGTTAAGGTGTAAATATAGGAAGACGTATAACCAGCAGGACTCGTTCAACTCAGATAAGTGCTGCCTAGCCTGCAAATATTGCTTTTTAGCTCTGAATTTTTTAGAGCAGCTTGAGGATACACGTACAAATGATTGTCTCTTATCTTAAGCAGCCTTGCCCTGTTGTAGTTGTGTAGTTCAGAGTCGTGATCTTGATGACGGACCAGCATTGCCACTAACTGCCCCCAACGGTGTACGCCCTGTCGACTCCTCTGGACTATTAGAAAGTAGCTCGTTAATAAGCCTATAGTTCTCCGCAGACAATCCGCCGTAGTCTTTTATCCAATCGTGTGCCTTTCTTCGGAGGTGCGAGAGCAGAGATGGTGGAAGGTCCAAGTACTCAACCCATACCTCGAGTGTCATCCCGTCGCGTCTGTCCATTAACATGTTGATATCGTAGCCGCCGTCTACAAGAGTCTTCTGCAAGACGTGATCAATGTCAAGGTTGAATTGAGGCATTGAGGATCTCCAGTAGCTGAAGAAGTTGAACGTGTGTTGATTAAGTTCAAGGCGCGGGCACTGGATGTCTTTCCACCTCGCTAACTGCTCAATTGACTCAACACCATGTTGACAGTGCTGTTGACAGTGCTGGGGTCCTCTCATCTGTGCGAGAGCGCTGGCGAGTATTACTTTAGTAAGGCCCTCAATGCTAGAGTTTAAGGAACTGGGGGAAACCTTTGAACGCTTCCGCCTCTTCTCAGTCTCTGAGCGATCCTTTGCTAACATAAGAGCAAGGCGAGTATTCTCAGACGGACGCTGTATAGTACACTTGCCCTCATGAACTTCAGCTGCCCATCGAGCTCTGTTGTTGCAGTTGACTTTGTAGTGTTCTTCTCCGCGATCGATCTCGCGACCCTCGATAGGCCGTCTCCAGCACGTCATAGTATTATTACTACACCCTCCCTCGTTGCATCTCCAGTAGTCTTTGATTCCTATCGCTACCCCACTTGCAAAGTGCTCGATAGCAACTACCTCAGCAAGCCTCTCCTCTTGTATAGCTGTAACGATGCCCGGCCGCGATCGAGCAGGAGCAGCAGCAGTACGGGCTAACAGCTGGCTGCTAGATGGCTCCTCTAACGCTCTTAATACCAAGTCGAAGTCGCACTTCAACACCTCACTACTCTCTTTATCCATTTCCTCCACCAACGCTCGAAACTCATCCCAATTGCCTAAGCAGAGCGTCTCGCCAGCTACAGCACGCCTCCGTTGCAGTGCAAGCGTACACCTATCGGCCTTGGCTTGGCGGCCATTTGTATAGTACAGCGTCGCCGTCAAACTGTCAACCTTTGCTACCCGCAGTTTCTGCTCCTCTACAGTCTTATCCGCCCATTGCCACACCATCGCTTCAGTCACGCCGCCTATAGGCTTGCTACGAGCAAAACAACAAGCTGCTGCTATTAACGCGCGCTCCATATTACCCCAACACGCGCGCCATCTGAAGTGCAGATGCGGCTCAATCAGCTCCTCCAGCTCCTCTGTAATACCCCGCGAAGGCGCAGCAGCAACGGCAGCAACACTACGTGAGTTTCCAGCCGGCTCCTCTACAGCTGTGGCAGCTTCTAACGCCCATTGTACCTGCTGATCCTCGTCATCCACAGGCTCCAGCTCCTCTACCTCGTTATCATCCTCCCCAAGTATAGCAGCGGCCTGCGCGTCGGTGGCGAGCTGGCTCGCCTCGGCCTCGAACAGCGGACTTAGAATCGGCGTACGACTACGCTGTGATGGCTCCGGTGAGCGTACCGGACGACTCGCCGTCAGTGGAGGAGTTGGAGGAGCAGAATTGACACCTTGCTCGAATGGCTGTGTGGTCTTCCGCGCACGCTTTGGAGGTCTGCTCTTCGCTGGAGTCACGTTTTCCCGCTTCAATTTGGCCATCGTCGAAATCACAACACCTGAGAACTATCGCGAGACTGCAAAAACCACTATCCGAGCTTCTTCAGAGCGTTCTGGCGATGCCAAATGCAGTGTGATATTATTTGTATTACGATTTGCTAACAAACTAGATCTAACGCCATTTTTGCGCTAAGTCACGGGGGGTAGCATGGTATCGCTGTTTCTTACAACGGTGCATGGAGACTTCGCAAGATACTTCGCCTCGGACACAAAGAGTCCTACTGCATTGTTCCCGTGTCCGTGCACTCAATGCGCGGATTCGGTCAATGCGCGCTTTTTACTACAGTGACCGTGCACGCCGTGTACACCTTCGCGCCGTGCACACCTTGGCACCCTCCTGCACACCCGAAAAATGAGGCTGCAGAGCCACATACAATAGATATTATTGCGAGGTTTTTCGTTATAACAGTCTACTAGGTCCTACAGTACATGCCCTGCTCCCATTTCTTATTTGGCCTTGTTGCGCGGCCGCTGCGCGTGGTAACTGGTGGAGGTGCTGGGGACGGCGACGCTTCAACTACAACGCGAGTTGCACCACGCTTACGCTGTTTTTTGGCTGCAGGCTCTGTACAAGGCTTACTTAAAGCCTTGCGCTTGCCTCTTGAGGGCAATTGGATAGCTTTGGCAGCGTCGCTCTCTTGTTTCTTTTGTTGTTTCTCAGCCTTCTTAGCAGCCTCCCTGTAGGCTTTCTCTTCCCTCACCCTCTCTCGTTCTGCCTTCCTCTGCTGCTTGTCCTGCTCATCTTGAAGCTTCTTCTGGGCCTGAAGCTTCTTCTGATGAGCCTTATCTACCTTCTTCTGCAGCTCTTGCTCCTTGTTGGCTTTATAGCGATCCTCGGCTTGGCGGATCTTATGAGGGCTCCAAAGAACAGCTGCACTACAGAACTCCTTATCATGCTGCAGGTCAAGCCTCCTCCGCTTGTTTTTAGAGGGCTTAGGCTCTCCAATTACGTTGCGCAGGCCTTCATTTTCAAGCTGTACAAGCTGAGTGTGGGCGGAGAGGTGAGAGATAGTACGCCGCAACCGCTGCACCTCCTCTGCGTCCTGATTCTCTACCACCTTGCCCAGAATTTGGATAGCTTGCTTCCAGTTATCTGCTGCAATTGGTGAAGGTGTACGAGGCAGCTGCCTGCGCTTATTCCGAAACCTATCGACGATTACAGCTGCTAGGCCTTGAGTTGTGTAAACGTGTTTAGTGAGCTGGTTTGTATAGCTTGTAGCCAGAGGTGAGAAGAGTCCTACATCAAGCGGCTGCAGCGTGTGGGTACTGTGAGGAGGGAACACTAGTAGCAGTATCCTATTCCTATCGCAGTACTTGATGAAGGACCAGGTTATATGCGAGCCGTGGCCGTCTACTATAAGTAGTCGCCAACTTCTGCGCGCCTTCTCTCGAGTATAGCGATCAAAGATTTGTTCCAGCCACGCAAGGCCGACCTCGTCGTTCGTCCAGCCTGAGGGCGTTGCAGTAACAAATACTGAGTGCTTTTCTGTTTCTATATCCTCTACCCAGGTCGATTGTATCTCGTTAGGAGCGCCTGGATAGATGATGCCTGGAGGCAGTGCCGAACCATCAGCGCAGACGCTTGCGAGTATCGACACCCACTGCCTGTTGCCGTCTTGCATAGGCTGGCGCCTTGTTTTTGACTCCACAGAAGCCCTACTGAACACTCGTTTGGTGCGCCTATTGAGTACGCCAATTGCGAAGCCCTTCTCATCCATATTGTACGTGTGCCGTGGCTCAATCGAGTATTCGGTGATCTTGGAGTGCACAAGCTTGAAGTATCGTGTGTACTTCTCGCTGCTATCGGCGTGGAGGCGCTGTGCGTCGATAGCGTTGGCCCATTTGTATAGGAGCTGGTCGCGGTGACGGTCTAGGAAGCGAGTAACCCACGAGTTGGAGACCCTATCTGCAGCCAATTCAGAAGCCATGTTTTGTACCATCTGCCTTGTAGGAGGTAGGCCTCGCTCAGTAAGCTCAACTATGAACTCACAAAGCTCTCGCTCTTGTGTAGGGTGGAGTTTAAGCAGTTGTTGATCAGCGTTAGCACGCGACGCGACAACGTGTCGGTGGTGTCGCGACAAAGTTGTGCGGCACACATTGTATTTTTTTGCAGCCGCCTGGTATGAAAGTTTGCCTTGTGCATCTGCTACATCTGCCTCTTTAAGCGCTTCTTCTAACGACATCGTGGTGTTGAGTTATGGGGTTGAGGAGTATAGTGGATTTTTGGTGAGGGTGTGCACGGTCACTGTAACTACTAATAGCGCATCGTTTAGGCTCGAGTAAGTCGCCGAGCTCACTAAAGAGCCGCTCACAATCGCAGCTTGATGCTGGGATAGTCAGTATATCGATAGCAAACCGTGTGGGGGATCGTGAAAGAGATCTGGTGCAGGAAGAGTTGAAGGATTGAAACTGAGGTTGTATTATGAGAGGCTACGAACAGTATATCTAGGTGAGTAACCGTAAACAGCGCTAGTGCTGGATGAGTAGTCGCATCTCAGCAAAGGTGAGGTGCGATTCCAAGTGAGGCAAGAGAGACTCTCAAACTGTGACAAACCGGCTTAAACATGGGTATTTTGAGCGCATTTGTATCCAATATGTGACTGGGTGGCAATCGCTCAAGTACTGCTCTTTGCTCCACTCAGGTTCTTGGGTTTTCCAGCGCTCGTACTCGTCGTCGTGAGCTGCGCTCTCTGTGTTATGATTGCGGCGTATTAATGCGCCCATTACATTGTGTATCCCACTTGCGATTTTTTTTTGTAGTTATACAAGCTGGAGGGCGCTGAGTTTGAGGTTTGTACGTTTGCCAGAGTCGTTGAAACCCAGCGTTTGTGGTGGTGAGCCAGTCTGGCTTGTTGGCCCAGCTGTTATCGCAGTAATACTTTTAGTATGCATGAAGGCATACGACGGCGTAATAAGCGGGCGAGTCATCGAGCTTGCTGTAGTAGTCGAATGCCTTAATCTAGGCAGCGCGTAGGTGAATTCTGAGATGATCCTCAGGCGCGTCAGTGTAGTTGAAGTCAACTTGCTCGTACAGGCGCGTATGCGCTTCAAGCGCGCTGAGTATGTACTCAATGACATACATAACCTCGTAGATAGCACCGAGTCTGTTTGCTTTACCGCGGCCCTCTAGCCTCTCTGTAACGGGCTAGGTTTGTCGGAAAATACTAGGATATAGCAAGCATGTGCTAGGCGTGACCGCTGGTGATGCAAGTGGCTAATTGCTCCTGTGAAGATCTCTGAATTAAGCAAGCTGACTACGTCTTTCACTTGACCGCAAACTTGTCTCGGCTAGCGGCTTGTTCACCGCCGTAGTTTGTCCGCTACACCCCAGCACTGACAAACACACAGTTCTCGCACATGCGCCTACTCTTACCTACAAACTGGTTTGCCTGTCATTATCTATAATAACCGCTTGTCCTTCTCTCCTTCTATCCGCTAGATCTGCTTGATAGCTAGTTCATTGAATCGAGCATCAACACTCAATAACCTTGGTATACTTGCCTGACACCACAGATCACCAATACAAGCCTAACTACCCCTGTTATCATGGAATTTGACACTCTCAGTGACAGTGAGTATGACGGCGCTGATAAGACTATCACGCCTATTGCCATCGACCCTGATGCTGTTACTACGAGCTCTCTGCAGGCGCTCCAGTCTGCAGATCAGCGTAAGGTGATGGATATCGTGGACAAGCTCCGGCGAACTGGTCTGGGCGGAATCGTTGAGCTGCCCCAGCTCGTAGTGTGCGGTGACCAGTCGTCCGGTAAAAGCTCTGTCCTTGAGGCAATCACGGAGATCCCATTCCCTCGCAAGGAAAATCTCTGCACAAGGTTCGCAACAGAGGTACGTGCTTCCTACTCTTCACTTCACACTCTTGTTAACGCACGCTAGATTATTCTCCGTCGTTCACCTTTGTCCACTAGCACGATCACAATCACTCCTGACAAGCATCGCCCGAAGTCAGAGAAGGCTAAGCTGAAGTCTTTCACGAAGTCTATCACCGACTTCAGTCAACTCCCAGATGTTATTGAAGAGGCTACACTAGCTATGGGTCTCGGTGTTGTGGGTGGCATCAATTCGAGGGCTTTCTCCCGTGATGTACTCTCTGTTGAGATCACAGGTCCCACTCGACCGCAACTGTGAGTAATCAGATCTGCTCACTCTATCAAACTGACACTCTTAGGACTCTTGTTGACATGCCGGGTCTCATTCATGCAACGAATAAGGCGCAGACAGAGACTGACAAGGAGCTGATTCTCAATCTCGTGAAAGAATACATGAAGAATCCACGCACCATCATCTTAGCCGTCGTCAGCGCAAAGAACGACTATGCCAATCAGATCATTCTCGAGCATTGCCGTAAGATTGATGAGCCGGGCCGTCGCACTATTGGCATCATCACCAAGCCCGACTTCTTGCGCGAAGGCACAGCCAACGAACTGAGCTGGATCGAACTGGCTCAAAACAAGGATATATATCTGGAGCGCGGCTGGCATATGCTCAAGAACCGGGAAGACAACCAGATGGATTTCTCATTTGAGCAGCGTAACGAGGATGAGAAGCTCTTCTTCAGCAAGGGTCGTTATGCTGATCTGCCTCGCGAGTATGTCGGTATTGACTCCCTGCGCGAACGTCTTAGCAAGGTGTTGCTCAATCATCTTATTAAGGAGCTACCTTCATTGAAAAACGAGATGGTTAGCAAGCTGTCGGGTACCCTTGCTGAGATCGAAAAGCTGGGAGAGCGTCGCAACACCAGCCAAGAGCAGCGTATGGTTCTTATGAAGATCAGCATGCGGATCCACGATATTCTGAAGTCCGCCACAAAAGGCTACTACGAAGCGCCGTTCTTTGGATCGATTAACGTTGAAGCAGATGTTGATGCGCCTGAGAACATTCGTCGCTTCCGAGCCGTAATCCAACATCTCAACATGACGTTCGCCAACGATATGCGCCTGAGAGGCCACAAGTATGCCTTTGGGGCCGGATCTGGTGATGACGAGCACGAGAAAGAGGAGGAGACTAAAGCTCAGCAAGAACTCGAGAACCTTGGAGAGGATGAGGCACTGTGTTTCCTTCCCAAACCCAAGATCTTGACTCGTCAAGAAGGTATTGAGTGGGTCAAGAAGACGCTTGAGCGCTGCCGCGGCTACGAACTCCCAGGCACGTTCCAACCCATGTTGATCTCACAACTATTCTGGGAACAGTCTCAGCCATGGGAGCAGATTGCCTCCGAGCATATCAACAAAGTCATCCATGTCTGCAAGGAGTTTATCGACCTCGTTCTCCAGGACACTGCCCTAGTTGAGTTCAAAGACCGTCTTATCTCTCTCAATGTGGGCGCAGCGCTTGATCAGTCTTTGAAAGATGCAAAGGACGAGTTACGCAAGATTCTCAAAGACAAGGCTCGTCATCCCAGTACCTATAACCACTACTTCACCACGACGATCCAGAAGATGCGTCAGCGGAAGCTCCACAAGACGACGAAAGACGCTGCTAAGGCTTCGAAAATTGATAGCTGGGACCAACAAGACATCCAGCAAAAGACTGTCGACAGCACTAAGCTCTTAGACGCTATGGACAGAGCCATCGAACTCGACATGGACGTCTTCTCTAGTCAAGAAGCACTCGACACAGAGCGTGCATACTACAAGGACGAGCTGAAGTACTTTGTTAACGCCATCGCCAAAGCTGTCATCGAGCGCCATCTCGTTGAGCCTCTCCCCGACATCATTCTCTCACCTCTCGTTGTTACGAATATGTCCGAGAAGGAGATAGAGTTCGTTGCCGCTGAACCTCCGGAGATTACGCAGCAGCGCTCGCACTTGGAGTCTAGGAAGATCATGTTGGAGAAGGGTCTTGACACGTTCAGGGAGGCTATGGGCGGACTGAAGCGCTAAATTTGTAGCGAGTCGAAATCGCCAGTGTCGGGTAGTATGCGACTTTCATGAGCTGTTACTCTTTTATCGAGCTTTATAGAGGGAATCGGGACGGGAGAGGCTTTATCTAAGTAATTGTAGTTAGAACATATAGCTGACTTAATAACGAGGTGTTTCCTTAAGCACTTCGTGGGCTATTCTAATTGCAGCTAACATACAGTACTAAATTCAAGACGAAAACAATACCCCTTGCCGCACACCCCTGCACCAAGATGGTAGCTATTATGATGCTGACACGAGTTATGGTCGCATTGTAGTTGTCTAGTACCATGGTTATCCACAACGGTGACATGCATGATGATTATTTACACAAACATGCAATAAGCAGACTCGCATTTATTTTTCTTTTATAGTCCCTGAAGTTGGCTATGCGATATATTGTAGCAGGAAAAGGGAAAGCTTTCACTTTGTTCGTAATTACTATAGCTAAGTAGTTGTGTCGAGTTATAGAGGTGGAGGGGTGAGTTGCCGCATTTAGTGTGTCGCCCGATGGTGTGCATCGCCTGATGAAGGATCACGTTATGTCTCGCTGTTTCCCTTGGTGCCGCCGCGACAACGTCGTTCGATCGATACCATATTCTTCAGCAATCTTGCGGTAAGAGAGAGATGCATCTTCCTCACGCGATTCGATTTCTTTAATCGCTTCCTGAATCGGACTCATAGTGGTAGAGTTATAATGAGTTGAAGTTGGAACATTCGGGTCGATCGTCACCTATGTTGATCCATCTTGCTCACCACCTTCTATCTTCTGCACCTACTCAGCAACTTCTTCAGCCTCAAAACCCTAGTCCCCTCCTGCTGGAACTCAGCCGGTTCTCACGACACCTATGGGTGAAAACACCGTAAAAGGCATGTCAAAAAGCGATGAGGAATGAAGCAAAGTGGAAATCTGCTCCAATATCATCCAGTTCAAACATGCTGGAAATAATTCTAATTACCCGAATCACCAACAAGCGCGTGCGGATCCTAATGAGAGACTAAAAGAGGCCTTCGGTATCGACAACATCTTCACCAACAAGACCGACAAGAAAACGCCTTTCGTCGTAAAGACTGAAAAACTGATGTGGGGGGCGATGAAGGCGAACAGTTTTAGGGATGATGAAGACTGGCTCGACCTGCGTAATCAAGCCATCGTCTTCTTCGATGAGTATATGAAGGAGTCTGATACCGAACCTATCAAGCTTACCGAGCTTACCCAATTCATCGTGTTGAAGCAATCCCTCTGCTACCTCTTCGAGGGCGCTCAAGAAGCCCTGGAAACAAGCAAAACGCAATTCGACGACGTCAAGTTTATTGGTCGTCGTATTAATGAACTTTGGATCCAGTGCAAGATGACGGAAGCCGAGCCAGATGGAGCGAAGCCACCCATATGGAGCGATGAGAAAGACCTTCATGCCGCACTACGCCGAGTGACTGTTGGCAAAAAGATTTTCGACATGCCAGGTATGTTCCCTGAAGATGTACCCGACGACAAGCCTGGAGACACGACAACACTCGATCCGACCAAGCCCACGGAGAACCCGATGAATCTTCTTCTGCCAGCATATGAAACGATGTGGCGAGTCATCCTGCGTTGCTTCTTGGAGATCAAGCACCGCGGTGCGACCAAATGACGCCTTTCACAAGAGCCCCGCGACAGCTAGCAGTGTACGGCCAGTTGAGATCGTCAAAGAAACTTTGCGTCTCTACCCTCCTACTCGTCGCGTTCATCGAATGTACTATGACGAGCAGGTCGCTGCAAACATAGAAGAATCCCACAGCCTCGAAATACTTGGAGGAAAAGACCCTCTTACGTTCCGCCCGGAGCGCTGGCAGAATATTTGCACCGCACAACGGCAGGACTTTATGACAAAGCAGCGCTATCTGCTTCTATTCATAAAGATTGGTTGAATTACCGGACTGCCAAGGATACCCTCAAAATTGAAGAGGCAAAATTAGGATATATGCCATTTGCGCACTACTGTGTCGCTGACCATCCTAAGACGAAAGAGTTTGCTTCTAAAATGATTGCATTGGTCGTGGCTGTGCTCTGCAATGGGCTCAAGGACGAGTGGGAGTTGATCGATCCTACGAGCCTGCCATTGACTGGAGTACCTCTGGACTCCGATGGCGCAGCGTACAAGGGCCTGAAGTTGAAGCGTAAGGCTTAGTCAGTAATTGGCAATGAGTGAGAGGTTTCGACTACGTTCTGCAACATCTGTTGCTCGCCTATGTGATTTCCATGAGTGCACTAGCATGTATGTGTTGAATGTTGATGTAACGGGCTAAGCCTAGGGTCACATAACTAGGCCCTACCTATGGCCTAGCCTTTTTCCCTCTTACCGTGTCTCTTTCCCTCGCAACCCTGTTGACCGTGCACAAGACCAAACAGTGCAAGATAGCTGTCCACCTTCTTCCTCATCTCCTCATCTTGACTGTAAATAGAACGTGTCACGGTAACCACCCTGATTCCCTTGACACCTGAACGACCACAGACGCCGGGTGCTCATACGAGCACCTAACATCTGTTGATTGGCTAAGAGAAGCCGAAGCCCTACGCAACGTCCTTATATTACACTAGATATCATAAGTAGCAATCTATCAACGCTTCTCGTAAGCTCTTGAGTACGTGCTAGTAGCTTCTGGTGACAGAACGGCTAACGCATAGATAGCAGAATCTCATCAGAGCAGGAGATACACGATATCAATAGTCTCCCTACTAGGTAAACGAGAGTCTAAACACTTATCAAGTGCACCATCAAGAAGCGAATAAGATTAGCACACATTCCCGCTTTCCTATTGTAGCTATGTCGATCAGTCACGGCGTTGACCTGGAGAGTGCGCCAAGAGCCGCTCGGCGCGGATTGACCGCACCGATGCCGGGTGTTGCTAACGCACCCGGCGTCCGTAGAGCAAAACCCGCGACCGTCGTTCCGCTTGTAGCTCTTTGAGCTACGTCCTGTCGATAGCCTGACCTATACTGTCAGCTTCTACGTGGTGAATTGACTAAGTCTCGTGCACCTATCTCTCCTGCCTGCCTGCCCCTTGACACTAGTGACGAACTTCGTGCAACAACTCATTTTTACCCACCCCACCTAAATCAAATCCCCCACCAAGCAGCTTAAACAGGTAATCAGCAAGCGCGGGGTGCTGTTCCATGCAAACGCACGGTAGACTTCACTTGCGTTAGTAGCCAATCACAGGCTTATCGTGTTACGGCACGGCCGTTGAGATCTGCTGGGAATCACTGGGTCATAGCTTTCGGTCCGTCGCGATCGGAAGCTAGGAATGTTGCTGGATCGCTTACTGTGGGCCAAGGTCAGATTAACTCAATCCGTTAGATTCCACATTTGACTTTGCTAATCATCTTTTGGTATCCTGGTATGTATGACAGGCCTCAAAGCGCATTTATCTTGGGCTGAAGGTGTGCTCCCCAACTACTCTTTCCAGCAGTCTGTTGCATGCGTCTGCATCGAGAGTGTGAGATCTGGCCGAGGATTATTGGAGCATTAAAGGGGCTTATGTTAAATCCAGGCGGTTAAACAGACCTGTGGCGCTTGGAAAGCTTGCACGTGTCCGTCCTCGATTGGAACAAATTGGGGATGATAGCGGCGAATAGCTAGGTCGGGACGGGTCGTGTTGGTAGGTCTATAGCACTAGTGCTGAAAGGAAATAACGATAACTAGGAATGCATTCTGTTTGATGATGGTTCTTGTTTTTATTGATGTACGAACGTGGGTGCTATGAACATATACGTGGTGTTGGGATAGGTAGGGCCGAAGTAGGATCGACGCGGAATCGTTGGGCGTCGATGGGCATCACCCAGCATCCAATGTACCTACTGATACCTGTGATCCAACACTGGAAGTCTTTTCTTTCTTGATAGTAATTGCGCTCGTGAAGGATCATCTATCAGAGGTTGTTGGTCTCTGCACCCAGCCCTTAACTCGGATTGTTAACTCATTGCTGTCGATGAAGCGTTCAAGGGCGCGGTTTGGTAAGGTCTTGGTGAAGGCGTCTGCCGGGTTGTCGTCACCATTGATCCAGCGGATCTCAGTGATCTCGCGACGCTCATAGGACTGGCGAAGTGCCATAATGTCGATCATGAGTCGTTTCTCCTTCGTAGTCCCAAGCTTCACAAGGCACTCATAGAGTGAGTATGAATCTGTGCAGATAATGAGAGGGATAGCCGCTAAACCAAGGCGCTCAGTGATCATCCTTAAGGTAGTGGCAATGGCGATACCCATATCGAATCCGTTAACCATGCCATAAATCTCAGAGGCTAGTACGCTCCGTGTGACGCGCTTGCATTTTGTAGAGCTGTAGTGGATCACGTTGCCAGAGATCGTGAAGGTATTGTTAGCGTTAGTAGACTCATTGACGAGCATTAGGACGAAGCCTAGTTGTGAACTAAGGTCCTTGTTGTTGGCAAAGGAGCCGTCCACAAAGACTATCAATTTGGCCTCTAGGAGGTCAATAGTGACGTAGCGCAGACCACGATCGAGGTTCTCCATCTGCCATTTCAGGCGCTTGTTAAGCGCCCTAATGTCCTCATCTGAGGGTTGCTGCGCTTGAGCAGCCACAGACAAATCAAAAGACGCTTCTGGTTGGCAAGTTGATGCGATGTACGCTCCGCGGGCGCGCTGTTCTGTGTACTGTTGCGCGCGATTAGACGCCTTGATATCCACAAGCTTAATCTTTCCTCCTTGTCCCTTCTGCTTAACGTTGAAGGTTGCTTTGTTAGCGTCTATTGTGAGTGTGCATCCGTTAAAGTCCAGTTCCCCGTCTGGCGTTAGCGAGGTCTTTGGCTTTGATCTGAATTGTGCCTTCTTGAGCTTTTTCTCTTCTATTGACGAGAATGCAGCTGTCCCAAGCATAAGGGTATCATCAGTCTGCATCCCAACAATGCCAAACGTGTCTGCGTCTCCGTTTGCGATCAACAAGCATGGGTCGTACGTTGATGTAGACATGTCCAATTCCTCGCAGTGATGTCTGTGGTACGTCGTCCACCAGTGGACTCCTGCCTCCGCGATTCCGTACAATGGTTTAATCACGTGGAGCAGCGTGCCTTCTGGATAACTTGACACCAACTCTGTGGGGAGGTATGCGAGAATTGTCCTCTTGAGGTTTGTTTGCGCCTGTGGGTATGCTTGCGTTATGTCGCGCAGCTCAACAGTCATCCCATGCTGTACAAGCACAGGTGCGAGGGCCATGATTAGACGTTGGCTACATCGTTGGATGGTTGGAGACTGCGTCAATATAGCCTCCTTGCCGTGGTCCTGGTACCCTTGGATAACAAGGCGAGATTTTTCGTATGGTTTAGTTGTCTTTCCTTTGACTTCGCGCACTAGACGCGACTTGAAGATGCGGATTCCGCTGTGTAACTTGTCGTCGTATTGTTCAAACTTGAACACTCCACGGCCTACAAGGTCACTAATCTCTTGATCATCAGACGCCTCAAAGGGTGCGCCTGAGGTTGTGATAACTCCCTCGTTGCGTAGCTTGATAGCTAGTTCAAGGTTGTCCTCCTCCTTTTTGGTGATATATGCGTGCGCCTTGCGTTTATTCTTTGACCCTGGAGGGCGACCTCTCTTGCGTGGTTGCGCTGCCATAGGTACTGCTACCTCTGCGGCAGGTGACTCATGCAGTGTGTGTGGCGCATCGGGGTCTCTCCAGAGGTGGTCTGGTCTGTAGTATGGTTTGACAACAGTTGATCTGAATGTTGTTGGACCATTGACCATATCGACAGTGACGTTGTGGCTGTCTATGCTGGCAACTTTGTACGGGCCATTCCAGCCATCACTTTCTCTCCAGACTAAGACTTCACTTTGAAGTGGAAGTGCAAGCATGTCTGCAGTAGCTGGTCCGTTGCGGGTGTTCAAGGCATCTGCGACTTGGCGTTCTGCAGTGAGCTTGCGCAGGGCTTTCGTCGCCTTTTGAATAGCCTCGCTGCGCTTGATCATTGATGGGGATGGCGGAGACTCTGTAGTCATACGTGGGTATGCCCCAAAGACCAGTAAGGTTGGTACTAGCCCATCAGGTCCAGCGGTGTCATTGACAGCTTTCACCGCCATCTGTAGAATCGCCTCGTCGGACATAGTGCTGGCTAGCTCTGCATGGAGTATATCCCACGCGCGGCGGAGGGGTGCGTGATATCTCTCAATCTTGCCTATAGACCAGTGAGCCTCTGTAGGCACTTGCTTACACGTGACTCCCATGATCTTTGCTTCTGCACGGAACTCTGCGCTTGCGAAATTGGTGCCCGCGTCGTGTGTGATGATATCTGGCGGTCCTTGGTAGGTATCAATCCATAGCATCCGCAGTGCTTGCCATGTCTCCTTGGCTGAAATGGTGCTGAGAAACTTTGCGCCTTGAAAAGCAGTTGCAGAATCAACAACGTGCAACGTTGGTTTGCTGCTGAGGTACATCACATCCACTAAGATCTCATAGTTGAAGTGGTGATCATCCTTGAGAGTGAATTTGAACCGGCGTGGCGCAGAGCTGTGGAGCTGACAGTGATGACAAAACTTCGTGATTTCCTCAAGAGTTCTTTCTTCAAAGTCGTTGTGGCCAGCGTCTTTTAATAGCTTAGCTAGTCGCATAACAGCTGGGTGTCCAAATCGGCGATGGAGCCGTCTTAATTCTGTCTCTGTCAGGAACACTGTTGCCCTCTCTCTCTTGTTCAGATGAAACCAAGGATGTCCCCATTTGCGAACCACAGGGACGTGTACATCACCCTGGACAAGCTCATCTGTAGTGTTGTTGAAGTAAACCTTTAACCTGTCCATGTCTGCAAGGCACAACAAGAATGGTGTAGGCGCATCAAGCACCTCAAAGTTGATCTTTCCAATGTCTGTAGAGACCTGTGCAGTACCAATAGACGCTGTAACACTGCCCTTGCCAAACTTGATAGATGCCTTCCCTGCTGTGGATGTGTCTATCTTGACTGTCGGGTCTTCCTGTGTGAGCGCGAGGTACTGTTCCTTGCCGACTGTGGATACATTAGCGGCGCCTGTATCAGGTAAAATTCCTTGGTACACAGATCGCGTGTACCGGTCCTCAAGGAGGAATTGCGACGCTGGCGCTGATGGCGCGCCTCTGCCGTATATGTCGTCGCCAGAGATGTGGTGTAAAAATGCCTGATCTGCGAGGCACTGTTCCTTGAAGAATTGCTGCTCAACGTATGCAGCTGTGACGCTATCGTCGTCGTCGTCGTCGTCGTCATCCTCGTAGTCTTCTTCTCTCCAGCCTTGCTGGTTGTACTGGGACGTGTGTTTGTTGCCTTCATATTCTGCAAGGTGCACATCGAAGTCATGTGGCGGTTGTCCACCTGTGAAGTGACACGCAGAAAAGAACTGCGCGCGGGCAGCTTTGCGCTCTTCGTCCGTGTGGCTTGTTGACCAGCAGCCCTCCTTCTGGCATACAAAGCATTTCTTCTTCCAGCGTGGTGTGAATCCACGTGTGCTGTCGCTGCTGCTGAAGCGTTGATCTCTGTTGCTTCCTCGGAATCCACCTTTGAATCTGCCTCCACCTCGAAATCCACCTCGGATTCTTCCACTGCTGTTGTATCGGCGGTCCAGGTAGTACTGGTCTTCTGTGACCGTATTGCTCCCCATCAGCATTTGTCTCGTATGCTGACGTGCGAGGTGTGTCTCAACTGCAGACCGTAAGTCTGAAAAGAGCCCTTCACAGATTGTAGCTGGCTTGAAGAGTGCCATCTCAAGTTCTGGAACTCCACGACAGGCATTAATGACAGTAGTGCGCAGGGCATCCTCACCCTCAAAATTCTTCCCAAGCGCGCGTTGGCACAGTTGCAGCTTGTCAAGCAGGGTCTGTAACACTTCGTGTAAGCCCTTGTCAGGGTTCTCTGTGCGTGTCCGGGCAAAGGTTGTAGTCGTCCAGTCCGTGTAATAGTGTTGATGATGGACGTCATGGTCGAAGTGGTTTTTGATTGCCGTGTAAGCGCTGGCAAAGCTATCGTTTCTTTCCACAACCTGTATGTAGAATGTCTCTGCTCGCCCTGTAAGGATACGAGGAAACACAGCGTGAAACTGTTCTTCTTGGATGTCCACCTGCCAACAGATGCTGAAGAAGATCTTAATCTTATCATCAAGCAGGTCATACGCGTCCCCTGTGTATCTCTTGCTTTTGTCCCAGAGCTTAGAGAACTGTGTGATGGTGTTGGCGTCAAGCCGGTCGTTGCGAGACCAGCGGGGTGGCAGTGTCTTGTACGGGTCGTGTGGCAGGTCAGGAGGTCTGTTAGGTACACGGTTTGTCGGTTGCTGAGGGAAAGGCGTGACTTCGCGATATCTGTGAGGAAGCGGTGTTACTTCGCGATACGTGGTCTCTAGTGGCTCTTGATATTGGATGTGGCTTCGAACGCCTTGTCGTACTCCATACTGCTCGCCTTGTCGATCGCCTTGTCGCTCGTCGTGCGACAGTCGTTGCAGCTGCGGCGCTTGCGTAGGAGGCGGTAGAATAGTCTGCGGCATTTGTCGTTCGACTGCAAAAGCTGTGTGCTGTGACTGCGGCTGCTGCAGTAGCTGAGGCTTTGACTGTGATTGCAGCGGCGCTTGCGGTTGCAGCTGTGGCTGCGATTGTTGTCTGTCCATAGGAGCTGCCTGGTGTGCGTTCTGCTGACGCTGGTAAGCTTCAGAACGTTTGTCAAACTTTGCAGCTTGGAACTCCACAGGGTCCCATTCAGGAGGGTTCTCTCCACCCAGTAAGTTAAAGAGAGAATCAGCTACTCTAGCGCGGACGTTGCCAGTGTATACTCCCCTGTGCCGTAGCACAGTCTTGAGAGACTTCAGTGTATTGCTGTCAACCCTCTGGAATAGCTCTTTTGTCCATCCCTCAAATTCCCATTGGTAGTCGAAGTATAGATTCTCATCCCATTCTGTTCCTTCATGGTAGTCATGGATAGTCTTCGCAACCCAGGTTGTCGCATGTGTTGCATCTGCATCCTTTGGTGCAGGTATACCCCAGAGAGAGGTGTCGATGACCTTGAGTGCGACTTTGTATGGACAGTCTTCCATAAGTTCCTCCGCAGTATACTTGGCCCATGGAGAAACAGCTTGTGCGCGTTCGCTTGTGTTGCGCTCTAGTGGGTCGTTGAGCAGTTGCTCTTGAATAGCAATGTCAATGTTGCTAGAGTTGCTCTGGTTGTCTGCCATCGTGCCGGCGTGTGTACGTGATCGGATCGTCCGGGGACGCTCGTAGGAAGTCGTTGCGTTGCTGACGCGCTGTGATCGAGATCAACAGCTTAAGAGGGAGGTTGAGAGTGCTTCTCTGCCTCGCTCTGTTATTAGCACAGATGTATCGTCCTGAGGTTCCCAAGGAATGTCAGGGTGTCAACAGTCTGTCTCTTATATGCGTTGATGACGCGCTCTGTGTCCGCGGATCGGCCTGAACCAGCAGCTTGAGAGGGAGGTTAGGAGTGCTTCGTGTTATCTCGGCCTCGCTCTGTTCTTAGCACATATGCATCGTCCTGAGGTTCCTCGGGAATGTCAGGATTCAGCAGTCTGTCTCTTCTTCCTTGCTGTCTGTGATCGCCTAAGCAACCACTGATCAGTGTTGGTAGGTCTATAGCACTAGTGCTGAAAGGAAATAACGATAACTAGGAATGCATTCTGTTTGATGATGGTTCTTGTTTTTATTGATGTACGAACGTGGGTGCTATGAACATATACGTGGTGTTGGGATAGGTAGGGCCGAAGTAGGATCGACGCGGAATCGTTGGGCGTCGATGGGCATCACCCAGCATCCAATGTACCTACTGATACCTGTGATCCAACAGGTCGCGTATATTTGTGTAAGCCTAGGACACATTGTATAGTCACACGATTATCCACTGACCAATCAGTCCATTGCTCAATGTATTTAACCTGGTAACTCGGACAGCTTCGTCCAACACAACGTCATATCATTATCATCACAACTGCTTACAGTTTGAGAGGCGTGGCTATTTGGAAATGACTATTCCTATCTTCGTCCGGGCTTTCATTGCAGATCCTTCGCTCTCACAGTCACTCTGCTTCTCATTCAGCATCTGTCACGGTTTGGGGTCTCTGTTTGCTACAGTTTGTGGTCTTTGTTTGCTTGAGGAGCAAACAATCCACCTTTAATAATGGGGCGATGCCCATCCAGGGCTAGCGCTGTTTGCTGTCACCTACCTACATATACTGCTCGTAGCGTCACACAATACAACCTCAGTTCAATCCTTCAATTCTTCCTGCACACCATACCCCGAAAGCATCAAGTTCGCTGTTCTTTCCAGAAAATTGGCTGAAAGAAGTTCTCTCAGCAGCACAAACATGTCCCTCCAGTCTAATGACACACGGGACCTCTTGGACGTTGTCGACAACCTTCGATCACATGGAATCAGACTTGTCAACAAACAAACATACTTGATAGTGTTGAGAATAACTGGGTTCAGTCCAGGGTGGAAGGTGTTCGGGAGTCACATGATATGCTGTTGTGGCAGGCACTGCCTGGTGGGCAATGGCACTCACAATGACAGTGTGAGTCTTACACACAACACGATAGTCAATACAATACGTTGCAGCCACCCCGCCTTGTTCCTCTCCTACTCGGTTATCCATGGTAGTCATACTACCAGAGGGACCTTGTTCCAATAGAATACTCTATTTATACTAAGGTAGGTAGAGTATCTAATAGTTTCTACTAAATAACTTATATAGTCCTCTATATAGTATACACTTTATTACTATTCTACTATAGCTCTTATTGTAGTAACTATCTTTAGTAAATTATCTATATCTCTATGTCTTTCTACACTAGTACGCTTTGTAGCTAAGCTTCTAGTAGTTATAGTATTACCTAGGCTATAGCTAGTGTTTAAAAGCGCTTTTTGTGCTAGACTCTCTGCTAGTATAGAAGTAGCCTTCTATAACAAGCCTTCTTATATTACTCTTCTTAGTTACGTATACTACTATAGACCTATATACCTTTAGGACATCCCTCTTACTTAGCTACGTAATCTTAGCAACTGTTATTCTATTCTTTCTACTAAAAGCTTCTATAGATTCTACTCTAATTTTGTTCTTTTTATTTAGTACTGTAGTTCTCTTTATATTATTAACCTTAACTAGAAAGAGCTTATTATATAATATGTGTAAGCCTATACTAATCTTCTCTACTACTTTCTTAATAAGCTTATACTTGTCTTTGTCTCTACACGTAATCCTAATATAGCTTTAGGTAGTATAGTCTATAGTAACTACCTAGTATTACTAGTTTCTATAACTCTCTATTGTGCGTATTTTCTTTTCTACTACTACTTTAACTATACCTACTAACATTCTGCTATGTTTGCTATCTACTCTAGAGATGTCTACTGTAACGTTAGGCACGTTGCTAGAAGCAAGGTTAGGTCTACTAGCATGTAGCTAACTTAGTAGCGTTCTAAAAGTAGCGCTTGCACCTACTACTATAGCCTAGGAACGCGCACCTAAGAATACTACTGCTATATAGTTGTTAATGCGCGCTTTAAGCTCTATAACTTTGTTAATAAGCTTAATATTATAGTTAATAATAGCCTATTAGTTCTATCTAATCTCTTTAGTTTTGCGTTTAAGGTTTCTAATAGTCTTAGTCTATTGCTAAATAATATTAGTTAAGGCAATAAGTAGGTCTTTTTTAGTTATAGCACTTCTCCTAGTTTTAAGGGTTAGGCTAGCTGCTTTTAATTAGGATAGTATTAGAGTTATTAGCTAATAGTTCTAGCTGTAATAGTAGCCTATAGTAGTGTCTGCCTTGCTTAACAGTGTTTCTTAGGCGTCTCTTCTATAGTACTAGTAGCTTAAAGGGCAAGGACAGCGTGTTGTAGTTATAGTCACGTTCCTAGTCGCGTTCTTAGTTGCGTTTAGGGGTTAAGAACACTACCTCCCTTACAAGCCTAGATTGTAAGCATATCTCTAAGATCTAAAAGTCTCTTAAAGTTGGTTGTAAACAGTCTCTTCTGTTTATAATATGATACCCTTCCACGCTAATACACACACACAATTTATTTACGCCCGGCGGCCGAGCCGAAAGGGCTACTAACGCTGGTCTGCTACTACTCTGCTTATGCTACATCGCGGCCTCACTAGCCCCTGTGTCTTCTTTGACTCGCTTCTCCATGCCACTTGTTGTTCGAATCAAAGCCCTTGCTCTATATCTAGGTCGCTTGTTCTCTATCTACTGTCTCTCATCAAGCGCTCGTAGGTTAGTATTGTTAGTGGCAGACTGGCTCAGAGTCGGCATCTCCAAGAGACTCTCCAAGTGTTCAGCGTCCTATCTTCGGCAGCTGAAGCGCTGTCTGCTCTATGCTGCACAAGGTTGTTGATGAGTTTGTGTTAGTAGATAAGGTTTATCCAGTCGTCAGACATCAATTTGCGTCAAGTCTTCCTGTCGCCATCGCGAATCGAATCGTCGCTCGCACTGCGTCCATGTCTGGCGCCCACTTCGCGTCGTCTGTCGCTGCTTTACCGCCCAGGTAGAGCGACATGTTTCCCCTGCCTGTCTGCGTGCACTGCAGCATCTCTGTTCGCTGTGCTGTCCACCGTCTGCATCGGAACAAAAAGTGCTCCACTGTCTCTGCCGCCTGCCCGCATCCACACTGGTCTGTGTTGCAAGCTTTAATTCGATGTAGATACGTGTTCAGCTGTGCCATGCCTGTTCTGAGCTGTGCGAGCACGCTGCTCTCTTTCCGCGATAGCTGGTCGTAGAGTTGTCGTGTGTGCTTCCCTGGCAGTGCCGCGTCAATTCGCTTAGAGTAGTTTCCTACTTTTTCTGGTACCTTCTTGGCGTTGCCTTGCTTACGCGCAATGTTGTGGGTAGTCGATCGCATCCTAGGAAGCTGTGTCTGCGGCGTGGCGTTTGGTCTTGTTGACGTCTTTGCCTCCTGCTTGGCGAGGTGTGCGAGCTCGCAGTCTTCGCTTGCAGGCAACCACAGCGCTGTCACCGTGTTACCGTCTCTTCTCAGCGTCTGCACGGTCTTGTAGAACTGGCTGATGTAGCTTTGGCCCGACTGCTGCCGAGGTCTTCTCAGCGTGAGCACAGCCGCTTTGTTCCTTGTTGTCAGTGCGATGTTGCGAAACCTGAGCTTTGGCAGCCTGCTCAGCGCCTCGGCCATTGCCGCCAGCTCTGCCGAGTATGGGTTCTGCTCCTCTCTCTTGCCTAGTGTAGTAGAGAACGACCGTGTTTCGTTGTTCTGTATCCTGATCGCACCTCCCATCCCGACTATCCCGTTGCGCGACGAACTGCTTACCGCAATGCGTACCGCCCAGTTAGCCTCGAGCCTCTGCGCCGCATCCTCAGTCACCGCCTGCACTCTCTTCTCCCATGGCGCCAAGACGCATGGCCGGATTGTCTCCATCTGCTCCATCTCTATGTCCTTGAGCGCTTCTGCCACCTGATAGAGCGGCGAGCGGTACTGTCTCCTGAACTTGCGCATGCGCGACGTGTTTCTTCGCAGTGGGTTGGTCTCAGGCAACGCGTGGATGTCGGTCCACAGCTTGACTGCTCGCTTCCAGAATCGCTCTTGCGCGCTCGAGATGTGCGCCTCTGCCTCTGCCACCCATGTCGCCACCGTGACGAACGTCCCTACGATCGCTCGTGCTCCTACTCTCTGCACTCTATTAATGGGCCTTGCGAGTTTGTCCTTGCAGGCGTGCATCCACACGTTTGACGCGTAGTCTACCGTCGGCGCGACCGTCGCCGTGAACAGCTGCCGTGCCACCGTGGGCGAGAGCCCTCTCAGCCTCCTGAGCTCCAGTGCTGCCTCCAGCCCCTTTGCGGCTGCTCTTGCGACGTGCTTGTGGTACTTGAGCCCGGCGTCCATGAGCACGCCGAGTATCTTGACGTGGTCCTTGGGCGACACGCTCTGCCCCTTGATGACAAAAGGATCTGCGGCGCTCTTGTATGCTTTGCGAGTGAAGTGGATAACGGCCGTCTTCTCTGCTTCGAACGTCGCCCCGCTTCTCCGTTCCCAGTCTAGTGCGTCTTTGATGATCGCTTCGATACCCTCCCTGTTGCTTTGCGCTGTCGGGCCCGTGATCCACGCGGTGAAGTCATCCACGAACGCGATCGCACCACCGTATGTGTCAATGCGTCGTTGCACCAGGTCCGCATTGAAAAAGAGAAACAAAATAGGAGACAGAGGCGACCCTTGTGGCAGACCTGCCTGAGGCAGCTCTCGAACCTCGGACGCCTGTCCGTTGACTTGGATCGATGCGGTTCGCCGTGAGCAGAAGGCCTCTACCCACCGCAACAGCCTCTCTGGTATGCCTCGCGCTTTCATCCTCTGCAGCAGTCTTTCCTTGCACACTCCGTTGTACGCTCCCTTGACGTCGAAGCTGATCAGGCTGACAGTTCGCCGGCCCCGCCACGCGGTGTAGATTTGTTCTTGGAGAAGCACCAGTGCTTGCTCCGCTGATCGCTGCTTGCGCGCTCCGAAGTGGTTGGTGGGCAGCAACCCGTGCGTCTCGACCATGTGCGAGATTCTCTCTGCCACCACCGACTCCAGCACTTTGCCCAGCGTGGCAAGCAGTGAGATCGGCCTCCAGGCTTTTGCAATGGTGTAGTCTTCCTTGCCCGGCTTCTTGAGCGGGATGATCTTAGCATGTCTCCATTGGCTGGGCAGCGATCCCTCTTCTAGCGACTGTCGAAACAGCGCAAGAACATGGTCTTTGACCACCGGCCAGATCTGCTTCCACACTATGACCGGCAGTCCGTCGTCTCCAGGTGCTTTCCATGACTTTGCAGCGTGCAGCTGCCGTTCCACCTCTTCGAGCGTGATAGTCAGCATTTCTACAGGCGCTCGCTGCGGCCTGTGTCCTTCGTCGTCGATATGGCTGGGAAGCGGAGGGAAGAAAGTGCTGAGCAGCTCTTCGGCTTGCTCCCCGTGGTCGGTCGTAGTCGTTCCGTCCGTTCTGCAAAGTGCTGGGACTGATCCAAACGCCTCGTTACCCGCCTTCAGGTACTTAGCCGCGTTCCAGATGTTATCGTTGTCCGCCAGGAAGTCATCCCAGTGCTTTCTCTTCTGCTGTCGAATGGCATCGTGGTACTGCTTCGCCGCTCCCTTTGCCGTCTCTTCCAGATCCGACCTAGCACCTCCTGAGCGTCTCACCGCTCTCGCTCGGTTCCTCCAATGCGTGTAGACGCGGCGTAACTGTGTCAAGTCTTGCGTCCACCATCTCTTCGCGTACGGTGACGGCCTAGCTCTGGGAGTCAGTGCGTGCACCGCCTCCAGCACCGCCGCCATCAGTTTGTCCGTTCTCTGCTGCGTCGTGCCCACTGGCTGCGTCGCACCAAGCGTCCTGGAGATCCTGTCCCTGATTGCTTTCCACGGTGCGTTTTTGAGTAGAAGCCGCTCCTGCTGCTGCTGCGACGGCGCCGGCACCGAGCTGTCGAAGACTGTCTCGATCGTCCGGTGGTCAGAGCCGTGTTCGGTTGCACAGATCGCGCATCTCGTCACTGCATCTGTCAGCTCACTCGACGCTAGCACCAAGTCGATCGTCGTCTCGTAGTCTCCGCCTTGCCACGTCTTGGTGCCGCGCGGGAGCAGACTGCTGAGTGCGTGCTCTGTCATCAGGTCGATGATCGGGTCTGCTTCGCCCTGTCTGACCATCGTCACGTCCTCCCCTCCCCACAGCTGGTCGTGTTGGTTGAAGTCGCCAGCCAGCACCACGTCCACCACTGTGCCGGCCCTTCGTCTCACCTCCGTAATCGCCTCGTCTAGCTTGTTGCATGCGTCTCGCAGCGCCTGCGGGTCTCCTCCTGGTATGTACACCGACACCACCAACACTCGCCGCTCCCGCAGCCGGATGATCGCTGCTGTCAAGTCCGGCGACTCAATCCGCACCTGCTCCGCCTCCACTTCTCTGCTCACCCACAGCATGCTCCGTATCGGCCACCTCCCCTCTCGCCAGGTCGACGGCACCATCTTAGTCCACTTGTGATGGAGCATAGGCGTTGTCAGCAGCCGGCCTTGCATTCTCCGCGCGTGCGGCTCCTGGATGGCTATTACTGTCACATCTTGCATCTCTTCGTCGTTCATCAGGCTGTCGTGTACTTCACCTTGCTTTCTGACATTGAGCTGGATCATGCGGAATGCTCTATTCATGCTGAGGTGGGTAGAGCATCCGACAGTTTCTGCTGAACGACTCGTGCGGTCCTCTGCACAGCACACACTTCATCACTGTTTCGCTGCAGCTCTTGTGGTGGTGACCGTCTTTGGCGCATCGCCCGCATCTCTGCGTCTTTCTGCACTGGTACGCTTTGTGGCCGAGCTCCTGGCAGTTGTAGCATTGCCCGGGCCGTGGCCGGTGTTCGAAAGCGCTCGTCGTGCCAGACTCTCCACCAGCGTGGAAGTAGCCTTCTGCGACGAGCCTCCTTGCATCGCTCTTCTTAGTCACGTACACTACCATAGACCCATACGCCTTTGGGACATCCCTCTTACTCAGCCACGCGATCTTGGCAACCGTCGTTCCATTCTCTCCGCCAAAAGCTTCCGCGGCTCCTGGCCTAATTTCGTCCTTCTCGTCTAGCACTGCAGTTCTCTTGACGTTGTCGACCTTGACTGGGAAGAGCTCATCGCGTAACACGCGCGAGCCTGCACCGATCTTCTCTGCTGCTTTCTTGACAAGCTCGTGCTCGTCTTCATCTCTACACGCGATCCTGATGCGGCTCTGGGTGGCGTGGTCGGCGGTGACCGCCCGGCATCGCCAGTTCCCGTGACTCTCCATCGTGCGCATTTCCTTTTCCACCGCTGCTCTGACCGTACCCGCTGACATTCTGCCATGTTCGCCATCTGCTCTGGAGATGTCTACTGTAACGTTGGGCACGTCGCTAGGAGCGAGGTTAGGTCTGCTAGCGTGCGGCTGACTCGGTGGCGTTCCGGAAGTGGCGCTCGGCCCCCCAGGCACGCTCGCACCAGCCACCGCGGCCCAGGAACGCGCACCCGAGGCTGCCGCTGCCACGAGGTCGTCGACGCGCGCTTTGAGCTCTGCGACTTCGTCGATAAGCTTGACATTGTGGTCGATGATGGCCTGTTGGTTCTCTCTGATCTCTTTAGTTTCGCGTTCGAGGTTTCTGATGGTCTCAGTCTGTTGCCGAATGATGTCGGTCAAGGCGACGAGCAGGTCTTTGTTGGTCGTGGCGCTCCTCCTGGTTCGAGGGTCGGGCTGGCTGCTTTCAATCGGGATGATATCGGAGTCGTCGGCTGATGGGTCTGGCTGTGACAGTGGCCTGCGGTAGCGTCCGCCTTGCTCGATGGTATTTCTTGGGCGCCTCTTCCGTGGTGCTGGTAGCTCAAAGGGCAAGGACAGCGTGTCGCGGTCGCGGTCGCGTTCCCGGTCGCGTTCTCGGTCGCGTTCAGGGGTCGAGAACGCCACCTCCCTCACAAGCCCAGATCGTAAGCTCATCCCCAAGATTCAAAAGTCCGATTTTCAGAAGGCTCAGTTTGATATGTAATACACTCTGATGCATTTGCAGTTTCCCGATCGATCCCGCCAGCGTAGTCATTACTACAGTCGCTAGCGATTGCGGCTTCACCCCTGCGTGCAATATTCCACAAAACCAGTCATCATTAGATCGATGACTGACCAATCACATCGACTGTTTCGCAGGGAGCATCTGGCGCTAAGCTATATACAGAAGGTGGGGCTGTTGAAAACCGTTGCGCAGATGCGTGTAGGGGTGAAGCCGCAATCGCTAGTGACTGTATTGGAAGCGTACTAAATCAATTTTGGGCACGAGTATGGACAATGCTTACTGTCAGCATCGAAGACTTGGCAAGGCTTGGTGTGCGAAGCGATGCTTGTCGCTCATACGATCACACTTGTCATCACCGTGAGCGTGTCAGCTCTAACGCTGGACGGTTCTATGGACGGCAGGGTCAGCCCTACGCTATGCTTTGGACTGTTGAAACCATAGGCGCAATGGAGTAAGTTGCCAATCATTACGATGTGATCATCCTCGTTGCTGAGATGACTGACACCAATGCACAAGCGGCGATTGACGGTGAACTAAGGGACCCTTCGCAGCTTCCCAAATTTTGCCATTCGGCCGGACCGCATCATTGCTGTATGGATACAGACGACTGGAACCAGCTTCCTCGTCTTCGCTGATCCATTGACGGGCCCGTCGCGGGAAATTGGTGGCAGATCACCGTGAGCGGTTAGTCGTACTGAAATGCCGGAGCTGGTGCTTCCTGAACGTGGGCCTGTTCTAGATAGTCCTGCGCATGCCATCGTAGCCACAGTCGCATTCATAAGATCGTCGCTTTGTGCAGCTATGCACTCACCACCTGAAGACTGCCATCTGCCATCCACTTCTTCACACTGTTTTCTGGGAAGTCTTCGCTACTTTCCCTTACGAACCCAACATGACTGCGCCAAAGATTCAGCGAGTGAAGACCATCATTGTTGGAGCCGGGTTCGGCGGCCTAGGCATGGCTATCGCTTTGAAGAAGGACGGCGAAGAGGATTTCTTGGTCTTGGAGAAGTTTTCCGACGTCGGTGGGGTCTGGAGAGACAACCGCTACCCTGGATGCAGCTGCGATGTTCCCTCTCATCTCTACTCCTTTTCTTTCGCACCCTACAAAAGCGGTCGCAGGCGATATACTTCCCAGAAGGAGATTTTGAGATATCTACAGGGAGTGGCGGCCGACTACAAGGTAAAGGAGAAGATTATACTCAATACCAAGGTCTCAGGGGCTTACTTTCGACAAAACGAGAGACGCTGGGATATACACACCTCCTCTGGCCACTATCAGGCTGAGGTTGTCGTCTTTGCCACTGGCCAGCTCCACCAGCCAAACTATCCACAGATTCCAGGTTTGAGGGAGGAATTCACAGGACCTGTCATGCACTCGGCCCAATGGGATGATGATGTCGACTTGCGAAACAAACGCATCGCCGTCATTGGCACAGGTTCAAGTGCGGCACAGATGCTGCCGACGTTGGCGGAGCGCGCGTCCGAAGTCACCATCTATCAGCGCGAGCCGCATTGGGTTCTTCCAAAGCCTGATATGTACTTCAGCCGAATAGAGAGGTTGCTTTTGAAGCTACCTGGAGCCCACGAAGTCTACAGGAAAGCTCTCAGCCACGGCGCGGACATACTACTCTCTCCGATACCACGCTGTCGCGCCTGGCGCTACGTCGTAGAGTGCTATGCCAACTAATGTCCATTCCTAGGTCATGGGACGCACCCCGAGGTGGGACGATGTTGCACTTCGGACCTTCGGAATGTCCTTCCCGCAAGTTTATAAAGTTGTAGTTCATACACACGGATCTATAGCTACTGTTGCTCTTGGGGGTATTCCCCGAATTAGATCTCTGCAACGTTGCTCATGTTGTCAATCCTTTCCTCAAGGTCATTAGTGTCGTCAAGATCAAGAAGACCACGCTAGACGAGCGTCACCCAGATCGGCTGGCATTGCAGCACGCGCTTGCCATTGCATACCAAGCCAACGGGCAGATAAGAGAGGCAGTAGAGCTGCTGGAGCACGTCGTCAGACTCAAAAGAGTCACTATGGCAGAGACCCATCCATCTCGACTTGTGTCAGAGCGTGCGTTAACGTACTACCAGCAGCTGCTAGAGTAGATAGCAGTAGCGTCTTGTTAATGTAACACAAGCAAGTGAAACCTAAGCTAGAGCACGTAATTGTTGACCATTTTAGTGTCCCGTTTCTAGCCGCTTCTTAGGCTGGCTTCCTCTCCAGAAACCTACCCACGACAAGTCTATCGTTAGTTTTAATACGGCGTCTAACATCAACATCTGAGCACGCTACTGCAGTCCGCTCACAGGCCAGCGTGCGTTGGCGAATCCCGACAGAATGGGTCGCAATTCGCGATCTTCGTTGCCGACCGGCAAAACTGCCGGACTGCGCACTTCCCTAGTCAAAAGAGCTTCTAGGGCTAGGAGATGCAAACTTCCTCAACTTTACTTCCTACTAGGGCCTCCGATTCTTACTTAGACCCCTCGGCTCGCGAACGGACAGGGGGGTGTCGATGAAGGGTCAATTGACGGCACTGACAAAACGATGGACAGCAAGGCCAACATTATGGCAATCCGCGCCGGAGACCGATGCGCCGATAGAGAAGTGACTGCAGAAGATCCTTGCGCTAACTGTGGGTCTGCATAACTGCAAACAAAAGATAGCGAAGGTCCGAAGTTCGATCCTGTCCCGTTACGCCGTGCGTCCCGGCACGTAGGGATTGACATTACAGGACCTTGTGACAAGCAGAGTCCTGTGTGGTGTGTTGCTCCACCCAGCTCCCGGCTAAGCTACATTGTAAGCAATGCGAGTCAGTAGTAGGGCTTAGCGGAAAAGCTATGGTGTCAATCAAGGGGCCTCACGTCTCGCTTGCTCCGATAAGGCTTACGAGAGGACCTTCTATGTCCAGCACGTTGTCCTTCGTATAATAATACTTCAGTTATGATGGTTTGTATCATTAAACGGTTTGTGATTGGACGATCGTGCTGGGCTTTTTTTTTCTACGGATTTAACAACCACGCAGCTGTCTCTGTCATCAACAAGTCCTCTTCCCTATGACCAAACGATCTCAGCGATAGACAGAAAGCTAAGCTCTGCCTGCGGTCATTATGGCTTACAGTGTTTATGCAGCACGCAATGACAAGTGGATATACAGATCGTAAGGTACGCAACGGCCGAGGCCTATGACGGCCCCGCCGTCTTGATTTCCTCCGACGCAAGAACGGATGCGATTGGGACCACGAAGTCGCCACTCAACAGCAGGTCTCTGGAACTAAATCCGACGTACACCCTCACAGCGCCGGCTGAGAGAGTCCACTTTTGCGTGACGGTGTCCCAGTAGCTAAGATCACGTCGAGACAGAGGGAAGCGTAGTGGAGCCGAGGCACCAGCATCCAGGGTCACCTTTTCGAACCCCCGAAGACTTCGCACCGGCGCATCGGCTTCCTCAGGATAGGACAGATACAGCTGAGGGACTGTCGCCCCGGCGACGGAACCGGTGTTGGCTACTGTCGCGGTGACGGTGGCAAGAGTGGTCCACAACTCTACGTTACCGCCTGGCAGGATCGGTGCTGCTGGATCCGGCACCTTCGTAACGCTTTCCACTGCGATATCAATCTGAAGATCGGAGACTCCAAAGGTAGCGTAGCTCAGCCCGAATCCAAACTCAAACGCTACACTGGCGTTGAGCGCATCGAACTTTTTGTAATCGATGAGATTGCCCTCAACAAAGTCTGCCTGCCATGCGTCGGAATCGGTCGTAGTCAGCAGCGCAGTGCTGTTGACCAGGTTCCTCGCGTAGTCGGTATCCTCGTGAGCGATAGTGTAGGGCAGCCTGCCGGATGGATCAACGTCGCCCCATAGGATGTCGACTATGGAGTTGCCAGACTCCTGTCCTGGCATGTGTGCTGCCAGGACAGCGGTCACGTTCGGGTTGTTGAGCCACGGCATGGTGTTTGGCGCTGCGCCGTGGAGCACCACGACCGTGTTGTTGCACGCTGCAGCTGTTTTCTCGACAACCGCTGTAGAGTCCCAGTCTGCAACCAGGGTGGCGCGGTCATCGCCCTCGCTCGCCCAAGACTTCAAAAAGATGAGACACACATCGAGCGGTACAGGCGCCAGGGCTGTGAGCCCGCCGTGCAAGATGCGGTCATTGTCGGTGATGTACTGCACGATGCCTCCATACGACTCTGCACGAGCTTTGATAGCCCCCAAGGGCGACACGACATGTGAGAAGCGGCCAGTACCAGAGCCGCCGCCGACCGCTAGGGTTCCAATATCGTAGTCGCCGTCGAACAGGCCCACGCCGCTGAGGACGAGAGAGTACTGGCCGCTCGTGAAGTCAGCTGCATCGTTACCGAAGACAGCGATGTTGCTTGGATTCTTTAGGGGCAAAGCTCCGTCTGTATTCTTCAAGAGAACCGTGCCGGCAGCACCGAGATCCCTGATCAGTTTCGTATGCTGATGTTGACGGGCATCAACGACGGGACCAAGAGTGAAGTTGTGTGGATACCCTGAAGCACCGTAGAAACCCAGCTGCGGGGTATATCCGTCGATCGGGGGGAAGTCAGACTCCTGTCCGAGTTGAAAGTACGGCGTCATAATTCGTAACACCATGTCGTCGACCCTTGCCTCGGACAGCGAACCGTTGTTCACCGAGATGGTGATGTTCTCTCCCCAGAAGGAGGGCGTTGGGTCCGGGAAGCTGACGCCGCCGGGCATGTTCATATCCAGCCCTGCTCTGATAGAGGCGATCCCAGAATGCGTTGCAAGCCAGTCGCTCATTACGTATCCCTGGAAGCCTAGTTCGTCCTTGAGCAACCCGTTGAGGGTTTTACTGTTCTGACATCCTGCCAAGGTTCGTCAGCTTTGTAATGGCAAAAACGCAACACGACGTACCGTAGCTGCCGTTGATACGCTGGTACGAGCACATGACTGAGGATGTACCCGCGCGAATCGCGTTAGCGAAGGGCCAAAGGTAAGTCTCATGCATCGTCTTGTCGTCTAGGTTGGAGCTGACTGCTTCGATAGTGATGCCGTTCACTACGGCCGGATTTCTTTGAATCTCTTGTTCGTTCGCTGAGCCTATTAGATTTGTGACGGTTCGGATGGCTGCGCTTACACTTGCCGATGTAATGTTTCGTGCACGCTTGGACGCCAGTGCTCTGGATACCGTGTATTGTCTCTTCGACGAGCACGCCCGAGAGATACGAATCGGGGCTGAACCCTTCCCAGTTGCGTCCTGCGAACGGCGATCGACCGAGAGCACCTACGACCGGGCCCAGTGCTACGTGTGCTCCCTTATCCCTGAACTCCGTGCCCATGTAGACTCCACGCTGGCGGACCAGCGAGCGATCCCAGGAAGCTGCTGCCGAAACGCCCGCAGAAAAAACAGAGACATAGACTGCCTGTCGAACGGACAGAGGTCCATCGTGCAGACAGAGACCGCTAAAGTTCAGCCTTTCAATCGGGGCTATGTTGCCGACACACGGTCCAGAGGTACCTATTCCAGTCAGTCTCGAGGAAGCCGCTGACGATCGAGGGTCCGTTGGACGTAGACGAAGTCTGTGAGACTGTAACGTTCAAAACGCACCTGTCACCATCTGAGCCTTCTCTTCAACCGTCAATGCAGCAACAAATTCCCGGGCCTTCTCCAGAGCTACATCCCAGCCTCCGCTACCGACCGTTCGAGGTGAAGGATACACGGCAGGACTGCCGCCATATTGGGTGTGATTAATACCGAATTCAGCCGCCGTAGCAGCAGCACAGGCAATGAGAAGCCAAGATCGAAACATCATTTTATACACGGCCAAGCCTTCAGACGGAGTTGGAGGTGTTGCGTTTATCGATGGAATCGTGCTAGCTTTTATACGACTCCGCGGTGGTGGGACGAAGTCAACGTCATGCGTTTTCGTGTGAGTTGCGCCCGAACAGTCTACCGAACCTTCGTGAGCACGAATTTCGCTTTCCGTAAAGATGCGGCAGCTACAGTCGCTAGCGATTGCGGCTTCACCCCTACACGCAGCTGCGCAACGGTTTCCAATAGCCTCACCTTCTGTATATAGCTTAGCGCCAGATGCTCCCTGCGAAACAGTCGATGTGATTGGTCAGTCATCGATCTAATGATGACTGGTTTTGTGGAATATTGCACGCAGGGGTGAAGCCGCAATCGCTAGCGACTGTAGTAATGACTACGCTGGCGGGATCGATCGGGAAACTGCAAATGCATCAGAGTGTATTACATATCAAACTGAGCCTTCTGAAAATCGGACTTTTGAATCTTGGGGATGAGCTTACGATCTGGGCTTGTGAGGGAGGTGGCGTTCTCGACCCCTGAACGCGACCGAGAACGCGACCGGGAACGCGACCGCGACCGCGACACGCTGTCCTTGCCCTTTGAGCTACCAGCACCACGGAAGAGGCGCCCAAGAAATACCATCGAGCAAGGCGGACGCTACCGCAGGCCACTGTCACAGCCAGACCCATCAGCCGACGACTCCGATATCATCCCGATTGAAAGCAGCCAGCCCGACCCTCGAACCAGGAGGAGCGCCACGACCAACAAAGACCTGCTCGTCGCCTTGACCGACATCATTCGGCAACAGACTGAGACCATCAGAAACCTCGAACGCGAAACTAAAGAGATCAGAGAGAACCAACAGGCCATCATCGACCACAATGTCAAGCTTATCGACGAAGTCGCAGAGCTCAAAGCGCGCGTCGACGACCTCGTGGCAGCGGCAGCCTCGGGTGCGCGTTCCTGGGCCGCGGTGGCTGGTGCGAGCGTGCCTGGGGGGCCGAGCGCCACTTCCGGAACGCCACCGAGTCAGCCGCACGCTAGCAGACCTAACCTCGCTCCTAGCGACGTGCCCAACGTTACAGTAGACATCTCCAGAGCAGATGGCGAACATGGCAGAATGTCAGCGGGTACGGTCAGAGCAGCGGTGGAAAAGGAAATGCGCACGATGGAGAGTCACGGGAACTGGCGATGCCGGGCGGTCACCGCCGACCACGCCACCCAGAGCCGCATCAGGATCGCGTGTAGAGATGAAGACGAGCACGAGCTTGTCAAGAAAGCAGCAGAGAAGATCGGTGCAGGCTCGCGCGTGTTACGCGATGAGCTCTTCCCAGTCAAGGTCGACAACGTCAAGAGAACTGCAGTGCTAGACGAGAAGGACGAAATTAGGCCAGGAGCCGCGGAAGCTTTTGGCGGAGAGAATGGAACGACGGTTGCCAAGATCGCGTGGCTGAGTAAGAGGGATGTCCCAAAGGCGTATGGGTCTATGGTAGTGTACGTGACTAAGAAGAGCGATGCAAGGAGGCTCGTCGCAGAAGGCTACTTCCACGCTGGTGGAGAGTCTGGCACGACGAGCGCTTTCGAACACCGGCCACGGCCCGGGCAATGCTACAACTGCCAGGAGCTCGGCCACAAAGCGTACCAGTGCAGAAAGACGCAGAGATGCGGGCGATGCGCCAAAGACGGTCACCACCACAAGAGCTGCAGCGAAACAGTGATGAAGTGTGTGCTGTGCAGAGGACCGCACGAGTCGTTCAGCAGAAACTGTCGGATGCTCTACCCACCTCAGCATGAATAGAGCATTCCGCATGATCCAGCTCAATGTCAGAAAGCAAGGTGAAGTACACGACAGCCTGATGAACGACGAAGAGATGCAAGATGTGACAGTAATAGCCATCCAGGAGCCGCACGCGCGGAGAATGCAAGGCCGGCTGCTGACAACGCCTATGCTCCATCACAAGTGGACTAAGATGGTGCCGTCGACCTGGCGAGAGGGGAGGTGGCCGATACGGAGCATGCTGTGGGTGAGCAGAGAAGTGGAGGCGGAGCAGGTGCGGATTGAGTCGCCGGACTTGACAGCAGCGATCATCCGGCTGCGGGAGCGGCGAGTGTTGGTGGTGTCGGTGTACATACCAGGAGGAGACCCGCAGGCGCTGCGAGACGCATGCAACAAGCTAGACGAGGCGATTACGGAGGTGAGACGAAGGGCCGGCACAGTGGTGGACGTGGTGCTGGCTGGCGACTTCAACCAACACGACCAGCTGTGGGGAGGGGAGGACGTGACGATGGTCAGACAGGGCGAAGCAGACCCGATCATCGACCTGATGACAGAGCACGCACTCAGCAGTCTGCTCCCGCGCGGCACCAAGACGTGGCAAGGCGGAGACTACGAGACGACGATCGACTTGGTGCTAGCGTCGAGTGAGCTGACAGATGCAGTGACGAGATGCGCGATCTGTGCAACCGAACACGGCTCTGACCACCGGACGATCGAGACAGTCTTCGACAGCTCGGTGCCGGCGCCGTCGCAGCAGCAGCAGGAGCGGCTTCTACTCAAAAACGCACCGTGGAAAGCAATCAGGGACAGGATCTCCAGGACGCTTGGTGCGACGCAGCCAGTGGGCACGACGCAGCAGAGAACGGACAAACTGATGGCGGCGGTGCTGGAGGCGGTGCACGCACTGACTCCCAGAGCTAGGCCGTCACCGTACGCGAAGAGATGGTGGACGCAAGACTTGACACAGTTACGCCGCGTCTACACGCATTGGAGGAACCGAGCGAGAGCGGTGAGACGCTCAGGAGGTGCTAGGTCGGATCTGGAAGAGACGGCAAAGGGAGCGGCGAAGCAGTACCACGATGCCATTCGACAGCAGAAGAGAAAGCACTGGGATGACTTCCTGGCGGACAACGATAACATCTGGAACGCGGCTAAGTACCTGAAGGCGGGTAACGAGGCGTTTGGATCAGTCCCAGCACTTTGCAGAACGGACGGAACGACTACGACCGACCACGGGGAGCAAGCCGAAGAGCTGCTCAGCACTTTCTTCCCTCCGCTTCCCAGCCATATCGACGACGAAGGACACAGGCCGCAGCGAGCGCCTGTAGAAATGCTGACTATCACGCTCGAAGAGGTGGAACGGCAGCTGCACGCTGCAAAGTCATGGAAAGCACCTGGAGACGACGGACTGCCGGTCATAGTGTGGAAGCAGATCTGGCCGGTGGTCAAAGACCATGTTCTTGCGCTGTTTCGACAGTCGCTAGAAGAGGGATCGCTGCCCAGCCAATGGAGACATGCTAAGATCATCCCGCTCAAGAAGCCGGGCAAGGAAGACTACACCATTGCAAAAGCCTGGAGGCCGATCTCACTGCTTGCCACGCTGGGCAAAGTGCTGGAGTCGGTGGTGGCAGAGAGAATCTCGCACATGGTCGAGACGCACGGGTTGCTGCCCACCAACCACTTCGGAGCGCGCAAGCAGCGATCAGCGGAGCAAGCACTGGTGCTTCTCCAAGAACAAATCTACACCGCGTGGCGGGGCCGGCGAACTGTCAGCCTGATCAGCTTCGACGTCAAGGGAGCGTACAACGGAGTGTGCAAGGAAAGACTGCTGCAGAGGATGAAAGCGCGAGGCATACCAGAGAGGCTGTTGCGGTGGGTAGAGGCCTTCTGCTCACGGCGAACCGCATCGATCCAAGTCAACGGACAGGCGTCCGAGGTTCGAGAGCTGCCTCAGGCAGGTCTGCCACAAGGGTCGCCTCTGTCTCCTATTTTGTTTCTCTTTTTCAATGCGGACCTGGTGCAACGACGCATTGACACATACGGTGGTGCGATCGCGTTCGTGGATGACTTCACCGCGTGGATCACGGGCCCGACAGCGCAAAGCAACAGGGAGGGTATCGAAGCGATCATCAAAGACGCACTAGACTGGGAACGGAGAAGCGGGGCGACGTTCGAAGCAGAGAAGACGGCCGTTATCCACTTCACTCGCAAAGCATACAAGAGCGCCGCAGATCCTTTTGTCATCAAGGGGCAGAGCGTGTCGCCCAAGGACCACGTCAAGATACTCGGCGTGCTCATGGACGCCGGGCTCAAGTACCACAAGCACGTCGCAAGAGCAGCCGCAAAGGGGCTGGAGGCAGCACTGGAGCTCAGGAGGCTGAGAGGGCTCTCGCCCACGGTGGCACGGCAGCTGTTCACGGCGACGGTCGCGCCGACGGTAGACTACGCGTCAAACGTGTGGATGCACGCCTGCAAGGACAAACTCGCAAGGCCCATTAATAGAGTGCAGAGAGTAGGAGCACGAGCGATCGTAGGGACGTTCGTCACGGTGGCGACATGGGTGGCAGAGGCAGAGGCGCACATCTCGAGCGCGCAAGAGCGATTCTGGAAGCGAGCAGTCAAGCTGTGGACCGACATCCACGCGTTGCCTGAGACCAACCCACTGCGAAGAAACACGTCGCGCATGCGCAAGTTCAGGAGACAGTACCGCTCGCCGCTCTATCAGGTGGCAGAAGCGCTCAAGGACATAGAGATGGAGCAGATGGAGACAATCCGGCCATGCGTCTTGGCGCCATGGGAGAAGAGAGTGCAGGCGGTGACTGAGGATGCGGCGCAGAGGCTCGAGGCTAACTGGGCGGTACGCATTGCGGTAAGCAGTTCGTCGCGCAACGGGATAGTCGGGATGGGAGGTGCGATCAGGATACAGAACAACGAAACACGGTCGTTCTCTACTACACTAGGCAAGAGAGAGGAGCAGAACCCATACTCGGCAGAGCTGGCGGCAATGGCCGAGGCGCTGAGCAGGCTGCCAAAGCTCAGGTTTCGCAACATCGCACTGACAACAAGGAACAAAGCGGCTGTGCTCACGCTGAGAAGACCTCGGCAGCAGTCGGGCCAAAGCTACATCAGCCAGTTCTACAAGACCGTGCAGACGCTGAGAAGAGACGGTAACACGGTGACAGCGCTGTGGTTGCCTGCAAGCGAAGACTGCGAGCTCGCACACCTCGCCAAGCAGGAGGCAAAGACGTCAACAAGACCAAACGCCACGCCGCAGACACAGCTTCCTAGGATGCGATCGACTACCCACAACATTGCGCGTAAGCAAGGCAACGCCAAGAAGGTACCAGAAAAAGTAGGAAACTACTCTAAGCGAATTGACGCGGCACTGCCAGGGAAGCACACACGACAACTCTACGACCAGCTATCGCGGAAAGAGAGCAGCGTGCTCGCACAGCTCAGAACAGGCATGGCACAGCTGAACACGTATCTACATCGAATTAAAGCTTGCAACACAGACCAGTGTGGATGCGGGCAGGCGGCAGAGACAGTGGAGCACTTTTTGTTCCGATGCAGACGGTGGACAGCACAGCGAACAGAGATGCTGCAGTGCACGCAGACAGGCAGGGGAAACATGTCGCTCTACCTGGGCGGTAAAGCAGCGACAGACGACGCGAAGTGGGCGCCAGACATGGACGCAGTGCGAGCGACGATTCGATTCGCGATGGCGACAGGAAGACTTGACGCAAATTGATGTCTGACGACTGGATAAACCTTATCTACTAACACAAACTCATCAACAACCTTGTGCAGCATAGAGCAGACAGCGCTTCAGCTGCCGAAGATAGGACGCTGAACACTTGGAGAGTCTCTTGGAGATGCCGACTCTGAGCCAGTCTGCCACTAACAATACTAACCTACGAGCGCTTGATGAGAGACAGTAGATAGAGAACAAGCGACCTAGATATAGAGCAAGGGCTTTGATTCGAACAACAAGTGGCATGGAGAAGCGAGTCAAAGAAGACACAGGGGCTAGTGAGGCCGCGATGTAGCATAAGCAGAGTAGTAGCAGACCAGCGTTAGTAGCCCTTTCGGCTCGGCCGCCGGGCGTAAATAAATTGTGTGTGTATACGAATGGTACTGTAGCGAGCCTGTCGGGAATACTGTCTTCTGAGATGCGGACTTTAGGTGTTTAGACAACAAACGACTTCGCCTCTGACTGACAGTAGAAGGTTTAGTTGTCTTAATGGTGCTCTTTTTCACAGGTCTTTACACACATTAGTTACTCCAACAGTGGCAAGAAGGCTGTGCGACCCGCCCTGTACAGTTTTCCTTACATAGACATGTGACGTTCCCTTTGAATATACCTAGAACAGCATGACCGCAGATCTATAGTAGATCCGGGCCCTTTAACAACTGATGGTATTGCGACTGACATTAGTTATCGTCCATCTGGGTGTAACAGGGAATTACGTTTCAGTCTTACGCGACCTGTAATCCTTGCTTGAGTGAGTACTGCCCCTTGTGACCAGACCGACGCGCGACTTGGCTCTGCACAGTCGAACAACATTCCGTTTTGAGTACAATCTACACCTCTGACGGGCTTGGTCCATCTCGCCTGCAGTGTGCTCACGGCTGTATCTGACCTACAACACCACCTCTTTTATTGACACAAGATGGCCTCAGATGAGAAGAGCCATTGATGTCTCTCTGATCGCATCATCTGGTTACACGCGATGCGAAAACTCTTAATGGCATTGTGCTTGCGAGCTGCTAAGGTCGCACACATAGTTTCTCGAGCCGCCCAAGATCTCGTCTCCCTCTGAGGTGATGGCATGGACGATCCTTGCCGCTTGACCGCCCATTATAAGCCGATTAAGAAAAGAGTACAATGTACAAGCAAGAAATAGCTGAGCGCTTCCAAGATTTCCAAAACTAGGCTCCCTGCTGAGGCTCGAGTTTCTGCACTGCGTAGTAGAAGTGAGCTTGGTGGTAATGCTGACTTTCCGGCAGAACATCCTCCACTGCTCTAGCCTGTCGAGATTGCTGCTCTTGTAGGCTAACTCAGATAACACCGCCTCTGCCAGTCGTGTCTTGGTCTCTCTATCATCCCTGCCTTCTTGTTTTTTAAGCTGAGCAAATTCTACCTCGAAAGCAGTCCCTTCTGGCTCAAAGTCCAGGAACTTGAGCCAGAAGGGAGCGACGTCTCCAGTCGGAACAACGCCTCCCTACTTGGACATATGATCGGTCGTTGTTGCTATGAAACACTTATCACTGACGATCCGTGAGGTCCTAGAACGGTGCGTGCGGCTTGCTCTGGTCCTCCAATGTTGCGGCATCAATTGGGTGTTAATCGGACCGTCTACCCACAGCAGACGGCCCTAGCTTAGTTGGTCTCGGGACAGGTATATATAGCACTCTCCTAGCTAGACAGCAATACAGCGCAGTCTTTCCATTGTCCCTTACTACGGCACTGTATGCCGTGACATCCAAGACAGTGAGTGTCAGTGAGTGCTTCTCTGGCTGTTTTGTATGTTTTGTGTGATCGTCCCTTCCATCGGATCTCCTTCGATTGGACGAGCTCGTAAAACAGACGAAATATCAGAATCAGAATCACGCGTACCCGGGATGTGAAGTGTTAAATTTTGATACACTTTAGGTGGTGGACGCCAGACGTAGGACAGTTGGGTATGCCGACTGCGAGTTTAGAGTTCTCGACTGGGATGCGCAAGAAGAAGGTTTGATACAGGCATAACGAATGATGTGACTTTGTTGAAGGGCTGGCCAAACTACAGACGTGTGTTCACGTGAATAGCCGTGCATTGAGGTTGAAGCGATGCACCACTGGTGGATTGTATTACTTCAGTGTTCTTGTGAACTCGACCTATTGTTGAACAGTAACGTACCCATGCGTGCAAATCACATTGCGAACTGGATGTGTGTTTGACGGAGCTTTGTGGTGGGTGTACAGTAACTAGCGATTGCGGCTTCACCATGCGTGCAGCATCCCATATAATCAGTCATCACTAGATCGACTATTGGCCAATCACATCGCCTGTTTTGCAGCGTATATCTAGCACTAAGCAATCTATGGACGGCGAGCCTGCTTGGAACCATTGTGCAGTTGCGTGTAGGGGTGAAGCCGCAATCGCTAGTTACTGTACGTCAACGGTCGAAAGCACACCCTCTTCGGCAAGGCTGACGTATGTGCTGACCGTCAGACTTTCGCAACGGTAATCCGCGCCAAGCGGCTGACCGCTGGGCTTTGCTGCTGACCCTCCCTGGCGGCCGTCAGCACTCTCTCGACGGTAAGCAGCGCCAAGCTGCCGACCTTCTGCTGACCGTCAGCACTCTATCGCTGACAAGCTCCGCCACCCATCGCTGCTTAAGCTGACCGTCGCCCGTGGTCACGCTGGAGACGTAGGGTGAGCGCTGCAGCCTCACGGCCGCGACGACCGCTCGATGCGTGCGCCTGAGCAGAGCCTGGGCAGAGCCTGGGCATCGCGCGGTGAGGCGGGCAGCCGCTGTCGGCGACCGGCCGCGACGACGACGTCAGCGCATTTGCCCCACCTATGCACAGTGCCACGTTCCAGTGAATCTGCGCTTTTTCCTCTCGTCAATCGAACCATCTGCGCAGAGTCGTCAGCGCGAAGGAAGAGGCGCGGCAGGAAACAGGATGACCACCGGACACATACCGGAGATTTACGTCCTCGGCTGCAATGCAGCGGGGGCGTTGGTGAGGCGAGAAGAACAGGCGATGTCGACCAGGCAGCCGGGTCAATACCTGCACGCACGTGCAGACAAACGACGCCGCTAGCCCTGCATGATCCTGCCACCAAGCTCATCTTCGACAACAACGCGGCCGCGCGCGGTTCAATGCCTTCGCGCAGACACTAGGTGCGGCGAGGCTGTCGCACATCTTGTCTCTCTGGGAAATCGGCACGCGAGCACGCTCCGTGCACACGGGCGAGCTAATTGTCCAAACCAGCTTCTGCGGGCGTAGCTGCGATAAACACAACAAACATTCTAATGAAAGTTGAATATGTCCAATTGTACCCAACCAGACCAGACTGGTCCTTTCTGCTGGCCGTCAGCACTCTATTGCTGAAAAGCTCCGCCACCCGTCGCTGCTTGTGCTGACCGTCGTTAGCATCCGCACCTGGGACTGAAGCTGATCTGGCCACCTCGCGGCTTCAATGATGGCTTGGTAATACTGTGCTACCCTGAGATGCGAGGACCTGTGTGGTTCCTTTTCATGATCGCACAGCGCAATGCTAGCGGGCGACGGTTCTTGATACTGTAAAACTGCGTCAACACCAGGTCTGATCGCGATACACTTGCTTGCACATTTGGCTTCCGGTTCTGCAATGTGTTGGAAGATGCTTCTGACAGGGGTCGTCGCTGATTAGTACCTAGGCCTTGCTAGAAAGAGAACAAAACAAGCGCTCTAGTTACTTAGGATGCTGACACACAAAAGCTTACTAAAAGTTAGCATTGTCTTAACTAGTTATCTACACAAGAGTGTGCTGACTTATACCAAGTTTTAGCTGGTCTAAACGGAACGTGATGCTGATTGCTTATTTAGGCAAAGTCTCTACTTGGCGCACTAGGGATCCTTGTTATATGAGCGTCTTGTGTCTTGCAAAACCTGGAAGGCGAATATGCAAGCAAGTGTATCTACTGTCTCTCATCAGGCGCTCGCAGGTTAGTATTGTTGGTGGCAGACTGGCTTAGAGTCAGCGTCTCTAAGAGACTCTCCAAGTGTTCAGCGTCCTATCTTTAGCGGCTGAAGCGCTGTCTGCTCTATGCTGCACAAGGTTATTAATAAGTTTGTGTTAGTAGGTAAGGTTTATCTAGTTGTTAGACGTTAATTTGCGTTAAGTCTTCCTGTTGCTATTGCAAATTGAATTGTTGCTTGCACTGCGTCTATGTCTGGCGCCTACTTCGCGTTGTCTGTTGCTGCCTTGCTGCCTAGGTAGAGCGACATGTTTCCTCTGCCTGTCTGTGTGCACTGCAGCATCTCTGCTTGCTGTGCTGCCTACTGTCTGCATTAGAACAGAAAGTGCTCTACTATCTCTGCTGCCTGTCTGCATCTACACTGATCTATGTTGCAAGCTTTGATTTGGTGTAGATATGTGTTTAGCTGTGCTATGCCTGTTCTAAGCTGCGCGAGCACGCTGCTCTCTTTCTGCGATAGCTAGTCGTACAGTTGTTGTGTGTGCTTTCCTGGTAGTGCCTTGTCGATTCGCTTAGAGTAGTTTCCTACTTTTTCTGGCACCTTCTTAATGTTGCCTTGCTTGCGTGCAATGTTGTGTGTGGTCGATCGCATCCTTGGAAGCTGTGTCTGCGGCGTGGTGTTGGGTCTCGTTGACGTCTTTGCCTCCTGCTTGGCGAGGCGTGCGAGCTTGCACTCTTTGCTTGCAGGCAGCCACAGCGCTGTCACCGTATTGCCATCTCTTTGCAGTGTTTGCACGGTCTTGTAGAACTAGCTGATGTGATTTTAGCCTGACTACTGCTGAGGTCTTCTCAGCGTGAGCACAGCCGCTTTGTTCCTTGTTGTCAGTGCGATGTTGCGAAACCTGAGCTTTGGCAGCCTGCTCAGCGTCTCGACCATTGCCGCCAGCTCTGCCGAGTACGGGTTTTGCTCCTCTCTCTTGCCTAGTGTAGTAGAGAACGCCCGTGTTTCGTTGTTCTGTACCCTGATCGCACCTCCCATCCCGACTATTCCGTTGCGCGACGAACTGCTTACCGCAATGCGTACCGCCCAGTTGGCTTTGAGCCTCTGCGCCGCATCCTTAGTCACTGCCTGCACTCTCTTCTCCTATGGTGCCAAGACGCATGGCTGGATTGTCTCCATCTGCTCCATCTCTATGTCCTTGAGCGCTTCTGCCACCTGGTAGAGCGGCGAGTGGTACTGTCTCCTGAACTTGCGTATGCGCGACGTGTTTCTTAGCAGCGGGTTAGTCTCAGGCAACGCGTGAATGTCAGTCTACAGCTTGACTGCTCACTTCCAGAATCGCTCTTGCGCGCTCGGGATGTGCGCTTCTGCCTCTGCCACCCATGTAGTCAAAGTCACCGCCGTTTAGGACAACGCCGTGCGAGACCTAGGTGCATCGGATTCATCGCACATCTCACCATGCTGCAATGAGCCCTGTGCCCTTGGGCGAACTGCTCGCCAGGGCAAATTCATTACAAACATCGAACGATCACGTGCTTACATGCATCGGACGTCAGAACCGTGTGTTTAGAGCTGCTGCTCCGCGGTACACCCCTAGATACGCCTAGCGCGAGCTCCATGCGTTGTTGGCCTGTGACGACAACAGCTGAACCGTCACGCCAACTCCATCTGCCCACTTTTCGCTAACGCTGTCTTCGCTGTCAGGCCCCAGGTGAGGCTACCCCGGGACGGTAAAACCGACGGCAGGAATCGACAAGCGCGACTCATGGTATTACGGTTGTCATACGCGCGAGTAAGGCGGCTGATAAAGGGGGCAAAGGAGAGATAGGCCGAAGCCCGCACTGCGTCTACAGCTCAGCTCAATCTCCCACTTGTTGCTCGCCATAGAGGGACTCGTGGCAAGCCATTGCAACCAGCATCGATCAAACAGGTGAGCTCGGCTTGCGAAGCTTGCTACATTGCCTCACGGCAGTCGTGGCTGGCCTCGCGAGTGCGCATGCGTTTGCTGTCGAACGCCATTACGCTATGATCGTCACGGTTGCAGTACTGCTGCGGGCCTCCTCGCGCTGGCTAGCTTACGATCACTTGCTTGCCTGGCACTTGACAGTCTGAGCAGTCAAAACAGTCAGGATCACCAGTGCCCGTAACACGCTGGACGTTGCGCGACTAGCTCAGTCGAAGAGCCTTGGCCACGGTGCCACCCGTCCGGCGTAGCAGCATCTCTTGTGCAATGATAGTGACCCGCTGTTGGGAGGGTTCCGACAGGCCGCCATGTCACAGAAACAGCTGACGTTCCTGTAGCGACAACTGCCTGGTCATGCTGCCCTCGACCCAACGCCCTTGGTACGGCAGCAACTAGCAATGCTGACAAATTTCTTGCGACCGTGCGTGCTGGAGGATAACCATAGTTCTATCCGATGATGACCGTGAAGGTACCCGACGCTATGGTCGACACTGCGTGTGCGCGCGTTGACCAGGCTTTTACCCTCCTCAGAAGGAATGCGGCGCGGTCGACGAACAAAACGAGCCGCCGGGCGCACAAACACAACCTGCACAACGACGAGAATCCAAGTCAAAATACGAAGATCTAGTCAATCGATTGCAGCGTCCGCTTGCCACGCAATATTTACCCTCCACGATGTCAGGCGCACCCTTCAACAACGCAACCAACGGCGGCAGCGGCAACAACGGGTTTGGAACGGCCAACTACAGCAACAACAACAGCTACTCAGCAACGCTGTTTGACAACCTCCTCGAAAAGTTGTCCCCGTCGGCTGGACCCAATACAGTCAACCAGCAGAGCAGTGACCTTAACTTTTCACCTGTAGTCCATCGACTGAATGCCGCGGCAGGACCACAGGAGTAAGTATGCGAGGAGCCAGTTTTCTCAGGCGACGTGCGAGCCTTGTTGACTGACTCTCGAGCAGCAAACCCGCGACATCTGCTAGCACCACAGACGCCCGGCTTGCTCAAGTACTCCTACAGTTGTCCAAAATTGTTGCGGAGAAGTCACGCAGTGAGAAGCAGAATGGTGAAAAGCGTCTTAAGGGGTTTGAGACATGTAACGAGACGGTCTGCGTAGGAATCGCAAACCTTACAAAGTTTTTGCCGATCAAAGCCCATCGACAAAAAGAACCACCAAAAAATACGCAAGAACCTCCACAGTATGATGTCTCTTCCAGAGCGAGGCACTGCCATCCTGTTGGAACCAACAACACTTCCTCTGGTCTGGGCATGGAACCACCGTGAGTCTTGATCCCCGTGTTCCCACCGCTTTGTGACTGCGCGACTAACGCTTTTTGTCAGCGTGTTTGATTCTTTCTCTATGGACCAAAGCCTAGGAAACTACAAGTTCTAAGAGGGTCCACGCTCTATTGGCGGCACTCTTGCGATATCCAATTGCTTGCCGTGCCGAAAGAGACGGTGACTTGTCCTCTCTTCTCTTGGAGCACCTCGCCACGCAATTGAATATCACTGGTGCAAACATTGGGCATGGCCATCGTAGATCTGTTGCTCTAACTGCATAGGAGCCTGAGCAGAGAAAGTTCGGCTCTTGGACGGTCGCGGGGGTTGCAAGTGCTGTCACAGCTTCCTCACGAGACGCGGCTGCTTTGATGCGTGCACTCACGCTTCTACAATCATATCTCATATTTGATGACTCCACCACGTCACTAGGCCATACGTTACGACAATGCTACATCCAAACTCAAGTGACGCAACGATTTGACTTTCAGCAACGTGTGAAACTCATAGCTCTCACACAGCGATTGCTCCTGCAGCGTCCGACGGAAGCGGTGTTAGGAGACACTTGAACGTCCGGCAAAAAATGTCAACGATCAGAAGTGAGGTTTCCAAGAAGCAAAGTGGGAAGTCATGGTAGCGAGTTGAATTGCATTCGAGGAGCTTGTCATGTGCGCAGGCTCTTCCATGAGCTCAAAAACACAGACATAACCTCCCTCCCTACGCGGCGAAAAACCTGGTGGGCCGAAAATGACCAATGAGAGCGCAAGGATAGCAGATATCTCGACCTGACACAGCGTCTCATTGGTCATTTTCGGCCCACCGGGTTTTTCGCCGCGTAGGGAGGGAGGTTAAGTACTTGACACACACCTTTGTTGCTTACTTTCTGTGTTGCTGCCAACGTAAGCAGAACTCAATGATCAGTGTTTATTCTCTTTCCGTCTTATCTGACGCACTGATCAAACGCCTTGTCAGGTCTATGCCACGACGCCTAAACGCTGTGCGACGTGCAAGAGGCTACCAGACTAGATACTAAGTGTAATGCGATTAATTTGCAACTCTAATTGTCTTATTTGGTCTATGTGTTTGAAGTTGATACAGTCACTAGCGATTGCGGCTTCACCCCTACACGCATCTGCGCAACGGTTTTCAACAGCCCCACCTTCTGTATATAGCTTAGCGCCAGATGCTCCCTGCGAAACAGTCGATGTGATTGGTCAGTCATCGATCTTATGATGACTGGTTTTGTGGAATATTGCACGTAGGGGTGGAAGCCGCAATCGCTAGTTACTGTAATCAAATGTGGTTGTGGTGGTCCATGCGAACAGACTTTTGGCACCCGATTGTATCTCGAGTTGAGACACGACCGATCCGGGCCTTGTTATCGCTCACTCGTATCTACACAGCGCAATATGCTTGACTCTCTGCATACTGGTGAGACCAAAGACCAACCAGGGTCTCGACAGAGGTCCCAAAGTCACCAGGATCGAATGGTCCTGGAGATTGCTCCAATTCTTGCGCCGAAGACAGTCCGCCAAGCCCTCTGGTTCGTTCAGGGCGGAACACCGATATCTTTGTATGTTCTGCTAACTCACGGATGGAAAGAGCGTCTCGGTCTCCGCTCCACCATCATTGTGGTGGCAATCATGAGACGACCGCGAATCGCTCATTCCGACATCTCAGAAAGACAGAATAAAGCTGAAGAGGAAGAAGAGAGATGCAGGGACACTATCAAGGGTATCATAGCTTAAGGCTAGTCTGCTTTCAACAAAAAAACCAACAAAATCCAATCATCGACCTCGTAAAGACGTAGAAGAAATCTGACAGGAAGTGCCCGAGAAGTGGGTGCTCTATCAAACCGTTCTGCTGACTCTGATCGGCCAACATATATTGCACACTCATGCAGCACAGCAGTGAGGTGTCACGGCAGGCTGCACAATCGTATCGATAGGGGATGCAAAGCAGCCGTGTCGGTCGATTTGACTGTCGAATCCAAGGGACCTGGCTGGGCTGCTGTGACCAGCTTGTAGTAAATTCGACAACCTACCTAACTCAGCATTTTTAGCTCCTGCTTGTCCGTGACTTCCTACAGAAACTTTTGCAAGAGCATTCGAGACAATACAGTAACTGATGATTGCTGCTTCACCCTTGCGCACAGTTGCAACAAGATTCTGCTTGACCTCACCTTCCGTATGTAGCTTAACGTTGGATGTCTAATCGGTATGATTGGCTGGCACTGGATCACAACAATGACTTAGATCTTTGTGGTACTGTCCATAAGGGTGAAACCGCAATCACTAACAGCTGTACGGCGCACTGTTGTATTTAAGCTCCAAGCAATGTCCCTATAGCCGCGACATGCATGGGTCAAGCACCACTTTCTTTTGTGCAATATGCATCAACCATAGCCGGTTTGAAGATATCTTACTTGCGATCTCAGACTTCACGCTGGACGGCTGAGCAATGAAGCTAGAACGAAACTTTAGCATGTTCATGTTTGTGGACAATTGGTCACAAGGAGATGCACGCCAAGAGTTGCTTTGATGATCTGTTCGGGCTGGGCCAGGGTATTCCGAGAGCATTAATGTGGTCAGCCGTCAGAACGTTTCGTGACGACAGATTGTTCAAGCCTAGCACAGCGATGATGATCGAAACGACCAAAACGCCGATGCCTCGATTGGTATGTGTGTCCCTCCGACACAAAGCTTCAGCTCGACCCTATGTTCTTAGCTCCACCAGTCCGCTGCGTCGTTGGGCCTATCGTGGTGGCTCTGGCAGACAAAGCACCATGCTGTTTGCTGAGTCTGATCAAAGTGCTCGTGCGCGATCAACACGGCTATGCACGATACGTGATCAGTGCTCTTGCACACCCGTGCTAGAAAGTTGTGTCAGGTTGGTGGCTGCTCATCCGGAGATACCAAGCTGAAGAAGTCAGACTTCGAGGTCGGGTCATCCAACATCACGACAGCCATAGCCGAAAAGAAAAGATTTCTGGCGACTCTCGCTGTGCTTCTAGACCTCGGGCCAGGTAACATGTTGGTGTATCGAATTGAATCCGATGTTGCTCACTCTGCGGAAGCAAGAAAACGACAGGACTGGTATTGCGATACTGCACTGGGGCTCCCTAGAATCGCAAACGAGCCACGTATGGTAGCGCGCTATCGGTCAGGGTCAGTAGAAGTCTGCGTCGTCTGTGGATTGTCAGCCGACCAACCTTGCAAGGTCTGTTTTTATCAACATCAAGCTACGCCTGATAGAAAGCAGAGAGACGCAGAGTTCCACACAATCGTTCATGATCTGGTGTCGTTGTATGTAGGACTCCCAGACTTGGAACTCTGGTGAAAAGTCAATTCTCGAATCTCGGACCTGGACCACGTCACGAACTTCCATCGATCAATGACCTGGACTTCGCGCACTCCCGGAGCGATGAGATCACTACTGTCGATTTTCTTTGGACGCAACGCTCCTACGTATCCACCACTTGATAACTGTCCAGAGCCAAGATCCATGAACTTGGCCAAGCATAGCAGTCCCCGCAGAAGATCAAGACGCCACAGACACGGCCGCACAACAATTAACCATTACCACTGTTGCTGCCACACGTCAAGATGTTGCATCATGGATCAGGCATTTACCCCAACTGAGCGCCCGGCCGGTCGTACAGAGCTTGAAGGAGGGAGCCGCATAGCAATATCGACTTCGCCCGAGATACAGTGTCCGACAATGCGCGAAGGTGTGGCGGGTCTGCCATATATCTGACCCTGGTTTGACCCTTGGCCGCTCAACCGCAAACTAAGCTGCTTGGTTACAGGTCCGATTGGAGAACGATGAATGCGAAGCACTGCAGATACAGTCCCTAGCGATTGCGGCTTCACCCCTACGTGCAATATTCCACAAAACCAGTCATCATTAGATCGATGACTGACCAATCACATCGACCGTTTCGCAGGGAACATCTGGCGCTAAGCTATATACAGAAGGTGGGGCTGTTGAAAACCGTTGCGCAGCTGCGTGTAGGAGTGAAGCTGTGCCAAAATGTATGTAGCTCAAACTGTGACACGTGTCGGTCATTCACGAAGCGTAAGAAATCCAAGTGCTCACCTCTGACACGATTACATACGTGACTCACTTCAAGTGCTTACAGTGATGCCATGCCTTTATGACTCATGTAAGCTACTGCTTATAAGTACTCTCTGGTTGCATCTTCGAAGCAAAATATATGGTGTGTCTATACACTGAATTTGCCCCTGCTGTTCGGAAGATCTCATCGATCTTGTCTGCTTCCGACAGATGTCAAGTTATGAGAGCTTGCAAACACACAGCATGGCTGTCTCTTCACGGGACCGAGCGGATCCGGCTTTGTCAAAGCAACGCGCTCGGTAGTGTAGTCGCTAATCTCGATGGTGCTACAACGAAGTGGCCAAGTCTTATTCTTCTTGTCGGTCACTCAGCCCAGTGCACGCAACTGAGGCTGTTCCTTTCTAAGATGGATAGATACAGTAGGCGTGATGTCGCACCGTGTGTCCGGCTGCAACTCGATCCCAACACTTCCTCCAGCAGTTATCCTACGTTTCTTGCATATAGTCAAATCCCGAACAAAGTGGTCCTAGCTCAGGAACCAGTGAGAAATGCCCCGTGCCACTACAATACCCTTCGAGAGGGCCCATGGCTTAGTACGGATCCAGCGGAAGCGTTTGAAGATCTGCATCGCAGGCTGCTCCTTCCCCTCGCAGACGTCATTTGCCTTTTCGCCCCAGATAGAGATGGCCTGCAGTCTGTAGCTACCAGAATCGTGAGCTGGTCCGCCGCAGAGAGACACGCATTGTGGCATCCGCGTGTCGTCGTAGTATGCGCAGCCGCTGAAACACGCAGTCCCGCTGAAGTGCGCGCGGAATTGATAGAGTGCACGAAAAGTCTGTCGCCGTGTATAGACTTGGCTATCTTCTCTCACATCTCCCTTTATGTTGACAGGAGAGACCAGACGTTGAAGGACCACATCCGCATAGAGACAGATCTTGTTCGGAATGCCCGCATCCAGACGCGCAGCTTGTTCAGTGCAGCTCATCTCGATCGCCTCTTTCGCCATGCTTGTGATCATTTTGTCAGCACAGAGAATCAGCCATTTGACCCGATCGCTGCATCCCGCCTGCATAGGCCAGTCAGCAGAGATATTGGACCATGCATAGCCGACGTGCTGACTGATGTAGACTCGATGCAAGAGCTCACTCAATTAGCAGTTCCGTTCATCGCTGAGTGCTTGCTTCTTGACAATTACTCTCCAGACGTACATGGTTTGCTCTCTTTATCGTCGCAAAAGTGTCGTTAGCTAATCTCGGTTTAGGTTTCGATCCTGCGGACGTTTTCCGTAGCCAGTACCGGAAAGGTTGTGTCGCTGGCGTACCTAACATCAGTCTCAACAAGGACAGCAGTGCCGGTACGACAATCTTGCTTCGCGCTAAGCTTGCTCAGTTGATCGAAAAAGAATTCGTAAGTAGATATCCCGCGCACGAAGACCGTGGCACAAGTCGCTCCGGTGTGTTTCGAGAATTTCAAGGCTGGCTCAGCCGAAGGAAGACACACAGAGCTTGCCTGGCATGTTTGCGCAACGCATCACCAGAACACAAGTTTCCCTGCGAGCATATGCTGTGTGAAGACTGCTCTACGGAGCTTGGACAGTGCCCAGAGCAAGACCCCAACCTATACTCCTTCGCTGAGTGTCCAATATGTGCAGTCGTCTGTGAAGTCAAGATCCGAATCAGGCCAGCTACGGCAGGAGTTCGTGTTCTTTCCCTGGATGGCGGCGGTATACGTGCCAAGATCCCCTTACAGTTCCTGAGGGCCCTCGAGCACGCCATCGGCATCGATCTGCCGGTTCAGGAGCATTTCGAATTTGGGTATGGTACAAGCTCAGGTAATATCTCCCGTCTGTGAGCGTCTCACTCATACTCACCGTCGGGGCTAGGCTCAATGGTCATCCTGGCCCTGTATGGACTGGGTATGCGAGTGGAAGAGGCTGACAAGTTATTCACTGAGCTTGCCATGCGCGTCTTTCGCGGCCGTGATACTCTGGACACAGGTTTGTTGGCTCCGCTGATCTCTCTCACGCAAGGACAGTTCCCTGCGACCGATATCGACGGATGTTTGACCGAGATTTTTGGTACCATGACCATGCTCAAACACCCGTATATGACAGCGTTAGGAGCGAGGATTGGGTTCCCTGTGGTCGATGTCAACACCTCCGAAACTTGTCTCGTTACAAGCTACAATGGTTTCGAGGAGGAGCAGGATCCTGACGCACGCCCAGTCTACACAGTGAGCAGATCGCTGCGATCAACGGGCCCCAATGATGACATCCTCATCAAAGACGCGTAAGTACCGGCTTACCGTTACAGACTCAAGACTCACAGCATCCACAGGGCACGGTGCGCATCGGCCGCCCCCTGGTAGGTGTCACATACTTACAGTTCCACTTCGACCGACTCTTGCTTACGCGTGTGACTTCAGGTACTTCACTGCGCACAGCATACCAGGACATGGAACATATGTTGACGGAGGCTTGAGCTTCAACAACCCTGCCTTGCTTGCGTTGCAGGAGGCGCAGAGACTCGCACCAGCATATCCGAACCCCGACCAGCTTGTGACCGTCGGGACCGGAACTTGTATGTCTGGCCCGCAAGCGGATCCACATTCTGGATTCGCTCGGATCTTGAATCGCACCTCTCTCGGTCCTGCCCTCAACCACTATCAAGGCAGCTTCGATGGCACGAGACTGTCGAATGAATTGCATACAATTTTGAGTATCGCAGGAAGAGATCCGAGTCGATGGTACCGTAGATTTGATCTACCAGTCGAAGGACAGCTGCCTGACTTGGCTGATGCTGGAGCTATGGCTGGTTTGGCAAACCGCGCCCTAGCTCACTTTACGTCAAACAGAAGCATTGACGATCTAGCAATGGCAATTCTCGCATCCAACTTCTACATCAAACTAAAACGAATGCCAGTATACGAAAATGGCTTATATCATTGCTATACACAGATTCTGTCTCGCATTTCCATGGCAAACCCAGGATTCCAGTCGATGATCCGGAGGCTCGACTCGCTGGAGGCTCGCTTTGTCGTTCAGGGACGATTGTACAAAGAACCGAAGCCAACGATCCTAACAACAGATCGCGTGGGAAACTTCTGTAAGCCTGTGCTGTTCTGCGTAGAAGAGCTCGACAAAGAGCTAGACGTGCAAGTTTTGTTCCCAAAGGCCAAAAGCTACGGTATCAGTGCAAATTGCATGTCCGTAGAATCGCTAATCGAACGGCAGAGGTTAGACTGGGTCGGGGTGAGCGATGCTAGCTGTACGGATGTTTGTTGGGGAAGAAAGCGTCATGTTCTGGGAAAAAGACAGCGTTCGCAACAGACCCCGGTTGGACCGAAGCCGTCCAGGCGACGTCGCGACTCGGTCGTTGAGAACAGTCCAACGTAAATGCTGCCGCCCCCGTCTTAAAATCGTGCCAGTAAAGCTGTATTATAGGAGCTAAAGCTTGGTTGGTTGCGCTGGTAGGTATGAGTCTTCTTCTCTTTATTGCATAAACCGTCCATATTTACAGTAATGTGCGTCCGTGTCACTGACCCACGCTTGACTATATGATACAAGCACAGTTATTCGTATAGCGGCGCTCTAGATGGTCTCAGTTGTGCTCAAAATCGTTTACCGTCATGTCAGCACTGTCTAGGCGTCACTGCAGCGGTGAATATGCCCTGAAGGAAGGTTGCACGCATCTCCGACATCTGCAACATGGTTGTCACTAGAGGGAAGTTCGGTGAGCAGGTAGCTGGGCAATTCAGCTTCTGAGTTGCTTTGCGTGGATTAGCGTTCCGTGATTAACCAGCTCTTTGAACTGTCCTCTTCACACAACAATTTGTCAAGCTGCCACTGTGTAGATTGCGCATCAAAAAAGATGCAAATGGTCTCATTATCAATTGCGAGCGGCTTCCTGAGCTGCAGCACCTTTTGTATCGAGGTATCCGCCCTCACAGTGTACAGCTGAATCAACCTGATTCTTGTCTACAGTGGGCTTCACGACCCAGATACCAACTGTCCCTGCGCCGTGTGTCTCCTTAAGCACATCATATCGAGGGGCCGCAGCGCGTAGAAGTGCCTAACCTCCCTCCCTACGCGGCGAAAAACCCGGTGGGCCGAAAACGGCCAATGAGAGCGCAAGGATAGCAGATATCTCGACCTGACACAGCGTCTCATTGGTCATTTTCGGCCCACCGGGTTTTTCGCCGCGTAGGGAGGGAGGTTAGGCCGTTAGATGGGTTTGACCGTGCTCCTCAAGCTCAGAATGAACAAGCTCACGCCATGAGGACACTGAGACGTGACACTCGGGGTAGTGCTTCACGAGAAGATTCTCGGCTAAGTTACCCAAAAACTTTGCAGCGAAACGCAGTTGCGATCCAACAAACACACCCTCGCGCCGGTTGTGCTGTGACCCTTTGACATCGTTTTTCTCGAACAAGGTCGCATTCGCAAGACAAGTAATTAAACACGCATCACTGACTAATCAATCAAGCACTGATGTACAATCCTCAGAATGTCTTGGGCTAATTCGCCAGGTACCTCTCTATGCTGAAGATCATGCTTGAGCTGTTTAACGCACTTCGCTCAGCCGTGGTGTATCTTTGCGCCTTTTTGACATGGTACTTGGCTTGCAGGCACTTGCTTATTAAGAGCGCCTGTTGCTACGGATACCTTATCCACGCCTCTACGCAGTGTCACATCGTCCGTGCGCATCAGCGGTAGTTCGAGAGCGTATATCCGCTCCCACGCGCTGTATCCAATCCACCACCTATGCGATGCATAGGCGCAGAAGCAGGTCGTCGCGCGAATCGGCGGTCTTGAGGAAGGTGGATCTTGTGTACAGCTCGTCGATGATTTCGCAGGTTGTCTCTACGGGACAGGGCCTTTTGGCAATCCGGGCAGACAGCTTTTATACCGAGGTGGATCCTGACGTGGCGTAGTGCGTGACTACTACAGCTAAAGAGCTTTTCGCATCGGTAGCGCTCTGACATGGGACAAGGGTGCCGCGCCTCTAGTCGTGGTTGCACTGGAGGTGCAGCTGATACCAGGATTCGGGGCCGCCTGAGAAGGACTCGATTCAAGGGCTGACGGTGTGTCTTTCCCGACTGGAGTGCATGCCTTGGATCGTCTTGGGCGTGATTCTTTACAGCAGCGTCGATCAGAAGTGAGATCTTTTGGCCGAGTGCATTCCTCCCCTGCATCGTTCGAGCCTGTGGAACAAAAGAGACGAAGCGTAAAGATAGGATGTTCGTAGCCCCGTTCCTTGAGGAGAGTCGATATCTTCTTGAAAGCTCGGAGGACCGGCGATGGGGTCATTTGAACTCCTTCGAATTCAATCTTCGATGTGCGACAGCGTCCCGCACTGAGCTTACAGAGACTCGGGAATTTGGCGGACGGACGAGATCCTTCCTATTGAGGCACAGTAATGGCTATACCGGCATTCTGTTTCATACATGTCTGCGCCGCAGTGGAAAAAGTGGATCTCTGAGCCTGCGGGGCATAGGTAAGGCCCCGTGTGGAGAAGCCTCGGAGCCGGCTTCGCGCTAAGCGTGCGAAATGGCGTCCAGCGGCGCATTGACCGAACGCATGAACTGCGTCGCGCGTGGACCGTGTGTTTGTGCAAGGTTAGCGGCAAGCGACCATCGCCACAGAGCTCCAGTGCCGTGCCGCTCGAAGTTTACACGCCGAACCGTGCACCTGTACGGCGACTGTCTTGCCTGCGATGGGCCTCGGATTGGCGATTGCGATCTTGCAAGGATGCTCTTTCAGACACTGCCAATGGCAATTCGGCAGGGCTGGTTTGGTCACAGGGGTGATGACGAATATGTCATCCTGCTGACCGGCGCGATCACTGCTTCAGGCTTATCGCCGCTCGTTCAGTCTACGCAGCATGCATAATGGCCGCGCCGCTTCGGCAGAATGGTCATCTAAAGGACAATTTCCAGAATAGAACGTCACGAAGTCTCTCGAACTACTGTGTGAGCATTTGCTGATCATTGGGGTTACAGTAAAACTTTATCCGGCTTAACAGCTTGAGTTCAGATCTGCTTCTGACATATTTTGCGATCTCCTGTTCTCATGCCTGCGAAGACCACAGATAAGCCTTATAGCGGCTTGACAGGTCAAGAAAGGAGAAGGGCTCAGAACAGAATCGCGCAACAAAATCACAGGGAGCGAAAAAGGTAAGGCATGTCGTAGATCCTACGTCAATACAGCAATCTGACCAATATTCTAGGTTGAGGTGCGCATCAACCTCATGGTCCGTACCCGTTCAAAGTTGACCGACTGACGCCAAAGGACAGACAAGCGGCAATAACCAGAGTCGCGCCGGAATCGAAGCCTCACAAATCTCGACCACCGAGAGCAAGACGCCGTGCAGAAGCCGCTTATAGAAGCCTCGAAAAGTCCGCCGAAAATTATCTGAGCATTGCCGATAATGATCAAGATCCATCAACAATCGAGTACTTGGAGGAGCAACAGCCAGCTCTCATGGCATTGACCGCACGACTACGTAGCGTGCGTTACAACCACAATGAACAAGCGTCTTTTGTCGACTGCAGTCTAGACCATCAGACGCAAGACATTGACCAGACTGTCCCGATGGCTTCTGTACCGGACCTGGGGCTTTCGGCCCTTCCTCTTGTCTCTCCTCCGCTACTACCCTTACCCTCGCAACCGTCCTCACCCCCGCGGCCACCTCCGCCTGCACATCCACCTTCGTGTCCGTTGTCGCCTCCACAGTCACTTTCGCAATCACCTGCGCAGTTCGCAAAGCCTCCCAAAGAGAGCGTGGTTTCAGTGTACGATCAGACTTGGTACAACATCTTTAGACTTGTCTCTATATTCGGTTTGCCGTCCCTGACGATGGGTGAAGGCTCTGCACAATATCCGCGAAATGTGAGCAACGCCTCGAATGGAGCATCGTTCTGGCAACCCATACATACCACGAGGATAGCACGTGCTGCACAACAGTAGTTACAATGATAGTCCCATACTCAAAGCAAGTGCCACGCGAGCAAGTTTCCCTCGCCGTCTCTGTTCCGAGGCACTACCTAGCAGCTTAGAAGACTGTCACAAGGTCCTAGGTGCACACAAGCAAGCTCAAAAGAGCACGCGACAGTCTCATGAGTTAAAGTGTAAAAGGCAGAATGCAGCTTGAGCGTGAGACATGGCTACAACCCATGGCAAACCTTCATCTGTCTTTTGACTGCGTCCCTGCATGGCTCCATGACTTCCCATGACACAAGAATGATGACACGGCCACGAGTCTAGTCTAGAAAATCTCAGAGACTCTTATGTGCGTCTTGGCGAAAGTATGACAATCTCGCGGGTTTGTAAAGCTTCACGAATGGGAGATTAGATGGTGATGCCGTTCGTGACCGAAGCAGACCATCGTACAAGGATCGATACGTTTGAGCTCGATCACGTCCTAAACAGAGAAGATTGGTGCTTGTGTGGTGAATTTTGCAGTCTCCGCTGCTGTCTTATTGTGCAACTGACATTTTATCTACAGTACATCTTATTCAAGAATTGGTGGTGTTGAGCTATTCGACCATCAATGACTATAGACAATGCTTGAGAGCGAGCAGCTGCGTAGCAACCTTGGATTTTGTCTCCAGCCAAGACCGTGTAGAGAGCCCCTTTAGATGTGACGTGATCTCTCAATTGGCAAAGCGCTCCAGAAGACGTTCGATGTTCCTATTGTGAAGTCTCAGCATGGCAACCAAGCTAATGAGATGTATAGATGAGGCCGCACTTACAGGCTTGGGCCTGGGCGCCCTTGGTGATTGTTCGGAGCCGGTCTTTTCTTGTCGTTTTGCAAAGCCGCTGGGTACACGGTAGCCAGGACACGTTGGAATTCTGCAACAAGCTCTACGAGTCGAGCAGTGTTTTGCGACAACTGACTAGCAACCTGTTCCTCACGCTTGGCTCGTATTTCTCGCTGTTCTTGGGTGACTACTAGAAGCCTCACCAGATTCTCAAAATCGCCTACAGGGAAAGCAGATGTCGGTGGCTTGCTAGTAGCCAGTCAGTCAGTTATTAAGCTCAGCACGTCCCACGACGCAACCAGTGTTTGGGAATGCTTACTCTTGTGGCCCTGTCGGGGCGCCATCGACGATAGGAAAATTTCGCTCAGCACCATTTTGAGGTACGCTAGCACCAGCCGACAAGGGAAACGGTAGCTGGCTGAGCAAGTCTCCATAGTACGCTGGCGTATGGTCGTTTTGGTTGTTGTTGTTGTTGTTGTTGTTGCTGCTGCTGTAGTCGGCGGCGTTGTCGAGGATTGTGCCTGACATCGTGGAGGGTAAATATTGCGCAGCAAGCCAACGCTGTAATTGATTGACTGGATCTTTGTGTCTGGACTCGGATTCTTGTCGTTGTGCCGCTTCTGTTTGTGTGCCCGGCGGCTCGTTTTGTTCGTCGACCGCGCCGCATTCGTTCTGACGACGAGTAAAGCAGAAACCCAGTCAACGTGCGCACGCGCAGCGTCGACCATGGTGTCGGGTGCCTTCACGGTCATCACCGGTTAGCATCATCACCGTTACCTCGATGCTGACTCTCGGGGGCTATCGAGCAATTAATTGTCCTACGCTAACCGAAGTGGGAATCTCAACCGTTGATACTGAAAACTAAGTCCTTGCCAATCCTGCCAGCAGGCGAAGTGGTGGGTCCGACGGCACAACGTTGGAGTTCGAAAGTTGTCGCTGACAGGTGGCATGCCGCGTTGCCGGACGGAGTTCTGCCTACAGCCAAGCATGTACAATAGGTCATCAAAAGTCGCCTCCTTGACTGCGTCGTTTGTGCCAAACACCTCAGTCGTTTGCACGTTTTGATGCAGCGCCGGACGCCATGTGCTAATGATGCATCCCCATTTGCGCCTGACGAAACGTTCTACACACTGAGCGAAGCGGGAACGTCCTAGTCGTTCATCAGCCACCGTCTGCCGCTTGCGTGACAAGCAGACCCACTGCTACGTCCTGCCAACGAGTAAGGGGCGGACCAGACGGGCTCTCTCAACGCAACTGCGACCTGCGACCGCCTGTCTACTTGCCTCTCTAGCCGACCGCTTGTAGAATGGTGTGTGCAGAGCGCAATTTCCATCCAGTCGCGTGAGCAAGACTCGTCCGCGGGTGTCAACAGATCGACGTTTGTGGCAGGTCGCGGCTCAAGCTTTGCACGCAGCACACGCGCTAAGCGACTCAGTTCGGGGAAGCGGGGCGAACGCCTCACGGCTCTGGTGTTCTCTGCACGTGGGGCCACAACCGCTGTCGACAGTGGGGACCTTAGCACTAGTTGCGGCCTCTGCGACTCGCGTCCAGCCCGTCTGCGTCTCGGTGCAAGTATTGCTGTTGAGTAGAACACGGCGGTGACAAGTTCTGCAAGGTGCAGTCACGCACAACATTTGTGTTCAAGTCGAGGTGACTTGGATCGGATCTCTGCTCCTCGAAGCTGCTCTTAGAAGCTTGGTTGCACGGACACTCCAACTGTGCGCAACGCATGGCTACCGAACTGTTGCTACCTCTCAAGGAGATGTTTGCGACGACGCCGCGCCCGGGTCTTGCTCGGAGGCCTGAAAAAGCGGGTGACCGTGTAACTTCAGGAAGCGATATTGATGGCTAATGGAGCGACGTTGCAACTGAGTCCCAGGGTTGTCTCAGACCAGAGACCCGTACGTGCATGCATGTAGCGACCAGGTGACGAGTGCTGCAGGAACGCAGATTCTACTGCTAGTCTCGGCTAGCGTTCCCCATACTCGGGCCGCTAGTCGACGCTATGCGTGTCTGCCCTCTCGCATGCCTCGCTTCGCCGCTACTCACCACGTGCAACAACGAATGCAAGGCCTCTCTGAGATGGTTTGCGCGGATGCTGAGGCGTTAAAAATTCCGTAGAGCACGACGTTGATGGGGCACATCTCGCACCAGGAACATGTCTGTGCTGCATCAACTCTGTGGGAGGCAGGCGGAACTTGTTGCATCGTTCCGCTTTGCCAAAAGGGCATTGCGCTCCTGGTATATCTGGAATGCTGCCAGCAAAGGAGGTGCTGTGTTTGTGTAATTTTCTGAGTTGCTGCGACAAGTGGAGCAAACGAGAGAAGTTGAGCATCTTGGCAAGTGCTTTGGATCAGTGACGTGACAGTGAAGTACTTGTCATCGTTGTTGATTTTGACCATGATGAGCGAGAGATCGGCCATAGTGCTGTATTTATTGCTGGAGCCACATACTACGCCAGTTGAGGATAAGCTTTGAGTATGTGCCCATGCAAGCGCTAGTCTGGTGAGTTATCAGGCTCTCCGTCATGCTATAATATACACCAGTGGCATATTGCCCAACCCTATCTACGCCCGTTCAGTTAGCCAGTTGTCTGTCAACTACATACTAAAAGTAGCGAGGCCTAATGCTTTTTGCATTTCCCACAAGTTGGACCCTTCCTATCTAGAGGCAGTACTGCAGCTAGCTGCGACTGTATCACTTGCTGCCTTCAGCCCGACTTCAGCCTTGCGATTATTGTTAGAATAGCGATGAACGGTGACGAATGCTTGTCTACTCCTGTGTAATTGCTGGCACTTGTGCCATAGACCTTAGAGACGCTGGAGCATGAAGGACAAGAAGAGCTCGAGCTGGTTCTGCACTCCATCAAAAACGTCGTATTCGCAGAATATGGACAATGATTATCGGGCCATGTATCATGCTCTATGGTCTTGTTTAAATGCCAGGATACGTCAACAGCCTGGGGGCTGCGTGGAGATGAGGAGTCAAACGTTTCGTACTGTTCAGAACTCTTGAGGGGCGACCGACTAGAAGTGGTCCAAGATGTAGATGGATGCAGCAGTTGCGGCTGTGGTCTCGGTGGACAGACTCGACAGTCGAGCCTCAACACTGGTCTTGTGCGGTTTATCTTTTGTCTTTTGGCATCCGTGGCCAATGGCCAGAATGCTGGGCGTTTCTCGAGTCGCAGTACGCTGGCCATCTCTTTCCGGAGGAGCGTGAGGTTGTACCAGTTGGCGGCAGCTCGACTATTGAGAGAGGGAGTTTGATGCTCAGTGAGGATCGAGTGCAGCAGGATTCTTATAAGCACTTGGTATTCTCCTACCTCCACTGCGTATGCAAACACTACTTGAATACATACTAACGCTCAGCAGCACTCGTGTCATCTCATTGGAGGAGAGCGTTGCTTCGAAAATCTAACAGTCATCCGCGCTGTGCTTGAGCATCGCTTATCATGAACCGGGGGTAAGAAAAAGGCGGAAGCTGTCAAATAAATCTGCACTGCCGCCGAAGTCGTCGTGCAATCACTGGAATTGTACGTTCACAGAATGTACACACAAGCAAAGCGGACCAAAGGTGAAATGCTGTTTCCTTTTGTGAGCATTTGCAGAAGACTTGATGTTAACAGCAGCCTCCGAATGATAGGAAAGCGATGTCACACTATATAAGTCTTGGTTCGTAGGATGGACCCGCCGACATTAACAGACAGTCTCTTCTCGCAAGTATTTATAGGAAAGCAGCATTTCGATTGACATATGGTGGGGACGTCGGGTAGTCAAACGTGAATTCTCATGAGAGTGCTGCGAAGACTAGACTGCTTCCATAAATAGCATCCGACTTCCATCCATTGGTCTCCCGGGCATAGGAGCTCCGCGTTTCAGAAAACGAGATAAATTTAAGAGTCGATGAGGATCGACCGGTTGCTTGACATGGCATTAGAGATGCGTCCTACAGCGGTCTGGAAGTCAAAGAATGATCAGCGCCTTCCACCTGGGCCTTTTCTCGCTCAGATCATTGATCCATAGGGAGCTTCGAGTGTGGTCGTGGAAGCGATTATGCCTGCTACTGTTGTTGGGCACGCAAACCTGCGTCTGAACAGCTAATTCATAGTAAGGATGTGGAGGAAAACGTCTGAAAACACAGAGCAGGGACAATCAGTTCTTCACTGTCACAGATCAAGCACTGTTGTGAGCTTGAACTGACTACCGACCCCGCCGTTATGTGGCCTGAAAGTCGGCTGGGCTACAGCGGTAGAACTAGAAACGGTATACACATTCGTCTTATTTCCTGCTTCCTGCACCAAAACACCCAGTTTTGCAACAGTCTTCGATGGCATCAGGCTATGAAAACACTCCAAATCTGACCCTGCTTCATATATCAACACGCCATGCTACGCCATTGTACTGTAAATATCTACTGGCGCAATCCTTCATCGACCGGTCACGCAACCAGTGCGACGCCGAGCTGAACATCTCGTCGGGCTTTCTCCAGTGCGTGTAGAAGGTATCGGCACGCCAAAGTTCGAAGGAAGTTCCAACAAGCTGAGCTGCAAGTTTCTTTCGAATGTCTGTGGAATCTGGTGCAATGTATTTACGTACCACGCAATGGGAGCCACCAGGATCGAGCCACAACGGCCACAGAGTTGAGCCAGTCTCCCGGCTAGATCTGTGACAAAAGTCGATCAAGCACCCATCCTGACCATTGCTTGTATATTGTGAGGTGCTACTAACACCGGTGTGATCAGGTAGCCAGAGACTATAAGGCAGTCTCTGCATCAACCTCGCGTCGGACATGAATGTCAAAAAGCTGAAAGGAACGGACAGCCTTAGCTCAAGGGCTGCGGAATGAAGTCTTTCTCCCTCAAACTCTGTTAGCTCGGCGAAATAGTCAGTCTCGCCGTGCACTGTACCCTCAAAAGGTGGCGGCCAGTGTAGAGTATCCTCAAGTCGTAAGAAGGCAGTAGTATGGTCGTGTCTCATGCAACGAGAGCTAGTCCGCCGCGTCCGTTGTCGCGCCGTGCCCAATCGCCTACCCAGGCCAGATCCAAGGACTCGTGAATGCCTGTGAAATCATCTGCTGCACCAAAGTGCGCCTCGAAATGCACTCTGCGACGGACTGCGTCCCCAATGGGTTCAAGGCAACTTCGACACGGCAGGAAAACAATGTTGTACAGCGAGCGATCATAGATAACAGCCTCTGCTAGATTGGCGATGTCTATCGAGTGCAAACCAGGCAAGATGCTGCATGTTATCTCTGCCGGGATCAGCTTCAACATGTCGATGAGAAAACAGTCGAGCTACTCTTTCCGTGTCTGAGGCGAGGAGCGTTATGTTTTCACTGTACGATTGAGTATGCTACGTCAGTGTAGTGGACCTCAGCCCAGCGAACGCTCATTTACGTACCGGTCCTGTGCCTGGTCTGACTGACGCATCTCAGGTCAAGCGTGCCAACGACAAGTTGACTGCGGGAGATACGTCAGTTTTGTCTCCCTTGCGTGCTTCAGATGATTTGTCTCGTACAGATGAGAGCAGAGTTTGGTACGCCCTTGTCAATTCGAAAAGTCATAGGGCAGTCATCAAGTATCTCACTTGCACGTAAGGCACTGAGACCCAGACGAATGGATGCCAAGACATGATCGGAACGATCACAGCCGTTCCAAAGCGTATGCAGGAAAGCTGCCTACAAAACTGATCCGACCATGTACTGAGCCAAGAGCAAAGCCATTCCATCAAAGTCCCGGCTGTTACAGCTGATTCCCTCCACTCTTGCGATGCCACCAGTGACATCGAGTAAAGGAGATCTTCTTCAGGCAGAAGCGTCCTCAGATCTGCTGCATCCATATGTCCACTGCAGAGCTAGCCTCTTTAAGCTGCGAGAACCTCCTTTTCCGGCTTCTCTCAATGCGGCTCCGCTCCGTTCTGAGTTGTCCAAGTTGCTGGTCAATTTCGTCCAGTCGATTTTTGTCCTGATGATCCCTTGACCTCTCTCCAGCAACGTGCTCAGTTACTCGATCATCGATCGAACGTGCGAGTTGCTCAATTTCATTCAAGCCTGACGACGTATGGCTTGTCGCCTCCCACGACGGCGTGCATGGCGCTTCGACTGAAGACAGAGCCTTCGTAGAATCTTCGTCTGACGCCACACATCCGTACAATTTTCCTTCGTAGTTTTCGACATGCGCAGCGGGGTGCATTCGACCTTGTACCCACCGCAGCATGCTGCGCAAACGCTCTGGATAGTTGTTCATCTCCTTTAGAACACCAGCGTCAGCAACGCCAGCCACAACAAAGTACCACTTAATCAGAAGAGACAGACGGACCTTGCCGTCTTTATCTATAATCTGGCAATACTGTGGATACGTCTTGTCGAAAGGGTGGTAAATTGTGTGTTTCGCTACATCTGTAGTCTTTAGCTGGGCTCTTTGCTCGCCCTCTTCTATGTAGAGCTCCACGCGGTAATGTCCGCCCCAGCCTCGCATGTATGCATATATACGATGTTTTGTATCTTTACATTCACCAATAGGCAGTTTTTGGCTGAGTGCATTCTGGAAAGGCGTTTCCTCTTCGACGAAGTGTGTGATATTCGGTTTCGGCAGATCTTTTAGAAGGCCGGGAGAGGCATCGTTGCCTAGGAACTCGACCAGTCTCTCATAGTCAGAGTCTCCATTCCCACCCGGCGATGCTCCCTTGAGGGGAGTGAACCATCCTTGTGTGGGACTGCAACGGGCCTCAGGGCTCCCAGGTGCTTCAGCCGCATCGAAACTGCGCGTCGATGGGCCCCAGCTATTAAGCAACCCTGCGGATATGAGCTGAGGCTCCATGTCTCGTAGTGCCTTGTGGAATCTTGTGCAATACTCGTCGATATCGTAAACGATGTCGTCGTGTTCGTGGCTCAGAAAGTACCACTGGATGAGTACACTGAGGTCGCTCTGTTCGTCTAGGGTCGAATTGGAGTTGGCGCTGTATTTGAATGGGGAACTGAGCGGCAAATCCACCACCATATCTTGCTCAACTGCACTGGCAGGTAACTCGGTAGTGAGCCATGAGCGGACCACCTCGCTGCGCTTCTGAGAGCAGTATTGTAGCACGAATCGCTCCGCACTTGATGGCTCTTTGCAGGCAAGGAGCTCGTAGTCGCCAAAGCAGCCGATGACGAGGGCCGCTTGCGGCTCTTTGAGTGAGTAGATCCTCCACTGCACAGTTTCGTTGGCTGGCAAGAGTTTCAATAGTCTATCGGCTTTCCGGTCGATCATGCATTGTCGCACAGCTTGTAGTGCCATGTCCGATGACGGTGCGAGGGCAGATGTCTCTGGGGTTCGGTTTCTCACACGGGAAGGGATGGCAGAAGATCTCTCTCATCAGGACAATACCAACATCTACCCTCCAGGCGCGTGTGCCCCAACGCTAGATACCAGTCATGATTACGATCACGGTAGGCCGACATCTATTGTTCAAAGTTGGCGTAAGCATTTTCGGAAAGGTGGAGGTACGTATGATGGATGTAGTCACCCACCGTTCCAGAGAAACAGGAGCGGTAAGCACGTAGACATGGACAGAGTCATCATCAAGATCCCGTGGTGACCCAGCCGTCAGCGGTTCGAATGATGACCTTGCCTTCTATTGTAAAATACTTCCTGCTTGGATCTGCGTCAGTATTGGAGATCCGCTACCTGTAGATATCTACAGGCATTGTCTTTCCATGTTGTTCGTATTTCCATGCTAGCAGAGTCTCATGCTGACAGAATCAGCCTCCGGTACAAACGCAATCCGTGAACTTGGCCTTCAAGCCTGCGGAACGCTCTGATTGCACTGAGCACAAGCCACACTCTCATGGAGTCTTCGTATTCCACAACAACCTCAAATCGACATTAGACTAGATTAATCTCGTGGTACAGTCGCTAGCGATTGCGGCTTCACCCCTACACGCAGCTGCGCAACGGTTTTCAACAGCCCCACTTTCCGTATATAGCTTAGCGCCAGATGTTCCCTGCGAAACAGTCGATGTGATTGGTCAGTCATCGATCTAATGACTGGTTTTGTGGAATGTTGCACGCAGGGGTGAAACTGCAAGTGCAAGCGACTGTACAGTGGTTATCGAAATCGGTTTCCGGTTCTTGCACGCCGTTTGCTCTCAAGGATGATTGATTTGATTGATTTGATCGATTTGATTGGGTCCTACACGGTTGCAGCCGCGAAAAGCAGCTATACCCGGATGACAGGCTTGGCGAACAGCCAACGCGGTGCGGACGTTGATCCGCGCCACCCCACTTCATCCCTAGGAACATCTGCTCCCAGAGGCCTGCCGTTTCCCTCTCATCACTATCTACATTTTGCTGGCACCCTCATCTAGATAATGACTCTACTAACTGAATACTGTACTTCTAGGCTCGTAGAGGCACGATTGCCTCGTGTTCTGCGTCTGTAATACCTTCAGTCTCCCCCCAGCACTCAGCTGTCGTCTTCGCGCCTGCGATCCCCATCTTGCCTAAGGATCTGCGTCTGCTCTACATACTCGATGGCCTTGGTGGCTAGCTGTAGCGTGCCTAGGATGGTCCGGATTTTGTCTCGTCCAGATAGGTCGCCGAAGATGCGGTGCCGGAGGTCTCTGCGCTTGCTGCAGTGAAGGAGGATGTGCGCGACGGTCTGTCGTCTCACTCCGCAGTCGCAGCGCGGGCTGGTGACGTCTGGCACTCTTCGGGCGAAGAGGAAGTCGTTGAACCCGGTCTTCTCAGTCCGCAGCTGCACCAGCAGCGCGCTCTCCCGCTTAGCGAGCCCCTCGTGGAGCCGGAGTACCTTCTTAGTAGGCTTTGGCGTGTGTCTGTAGGTTGCGCGGCCCTTTATGTCTGTGCGCCACTTCGCTGTCCATGCCCGCTCTGCTTGTGTCTTGCACCATCTTCTTACTGTAGACCTTATGGTGAACAGTTCAGGAGGCGCGTCTGCGGGTAAGCTCCTACGGTCGTCTTCTCTCCATCCTGTGGCTTCCTTGGCGGCTTTGTCGACAGCCTCGTTTCCAGGTATACCCACATGGGCTGGTATCCATCGGACGGTCACTGTCCGTCCCTTGTCCTGGAGCTCCTGGATCTGTTGCGCGATGTCCGCAAGGAAGTAGGCGCCCGATCGTCCCTCCGCCTTAGTGATGGACCAGATGGCGGCTTGATTGTCTATGTATACGGCGACGTTTCGTCACGCACTATTCCGGCTCGCATACTCTCAAGCAATCTGCAGTGCTAAGCTAATACCTTTTAGCTCTGCTGCGTATACTGTCGACTCTGTGTCTAGACCCATGTGCACGGATCGTACCTGTTGTGTGAGTGGGCACAGTGCTGCAGAGCCTATCTCACCTTCGATACCGCTGCCGTCTGCGTAGATGCTGAGGCTGTCCTCCTTTGCAATCTCTCTGTCATGTCGCTTCCGCGCTTCAGCGCTCATATCAATATAGGTGGTTGGGCCTTGTCTCCAAGGTGGAGTGAGGAAGCATGGGATCTGCTCCTGACTGTCGAAGCCATGGGTCCGCCTGCTCTTCATGTCGTTACGAACCTTCTGCCAGGAGCTGGTGTGTCGGATGCTGGTCTTGTCTGCGGCTGTCGGCTGTGCTGTGCTCGTCTCAAACCCTGAAGTGGTTGCGATGTTCTTACGTGAGAGTAGTCGGATAACAGTGTCTGCGTTATGTTTCCATATCTGTTGCTTGATAGGAAGGAGGAACGTCTCCACGTCTAGCGCTGCTCTCAATGTGGCTCTGTAGGCCCCGCTGATAACCCTTGCTGCTCTTGCCTGTATGCTCTGTAGCGTGTTAAGTATCCTCCTAGTGTACAGCTTCCCTTTTATGCTGGCGTTTGATCATACTAAGTAGGCGTACATCATCTGCGGAAGCACGGTGCCTTCGTATATTCGGCGCAGGTTAAGGAGGCTGGCCCCCCAATTAGATCCTCTAAGGCAGTTGAGCGCAGTAATTGTTTTCATTATCTTCTGTTTAATCTCTTCTGTGTGCTCCTTCTAATGAAGCTTTGTATCTATAGTTAGTCTAAGATGCTTACATGTTGCTTTAGGTTATATATTGCCCTATTTAGTTTAAACTAGTGTTTTAGTGTTAATGCGTTTGCGTGATCTTGTAAAGTAGGTAAGCTAGAACTTGGTTAGGGCGAAGACTGATGCGTGAGTGCTGGCCCATCGCTGTGCCTTTCTAAAGATCCTGCCCAGTGTCTCGCATGTCTGCTCTGTCGTCTTGCCCTACGCAAGGATACTAACGTCGTCTATGTAGCCTGTGGTCATGGCGTTTTGTTCCTGGTTGCATTCGTCTATCAAGTCGGCGTTGTAGAAGAGGTAGAGGATGGGTGACAGTGGCGATCCCTAGGGTATACCTGTGTTGTTCTGATACGCTGTCGACTAGAGGCCATTGATTGCGATGCTCGTATGTCTGTTGCTGAGGAAGCTTGCGATCTACTTCACTGTCTTCTCGTCCACTTGCCTTTTCCGCAGATCGTGAAGCAGGCGTGCATGCGAGACGTTATCAAAGGCGCCAGAGACGTCGAGCAGCAAGAGGCTCGCCACCGAACTAGTGTTCTGGCTCTATACTTCGTATATCTTATGAGTGACGGCGTGGAGGGCGTGCTCGGTTGAGCGCATCTTCCTACCACCCATGTGTGTCAGCGGTAGGACGTGATAGGTCTCAGCTAGGTAGCTGAGCCGTCGCGCTATTACTGCATCCATAATCTTATCTGTAGTGTTCATCAGCGTGATAGATCTGTACGACTTTGGTGCCGTGTAGTCGTCCTTGCCTGTCTTGCGCAGGACGACTGTCGTTAACTCGCGGAAGTGGGATGGGCAGTATCCTAGAAGTAGGCTCTGGTTGAATATCCTTTTCAGGTGAGATGCAAGCTGGAATACCCCTACCTGCAGGGCTTTGTTGATGATGCTATCTGGACTAGGTGCTTTGAGTGGTGACGCTGCTTGTATGGCGTCTCTAACCTCCTTCTTAGTTACTAGCAACATGTCTACTTGTTTGTTGTAGTATGCGTTTCTTATATCCGCCAGATTTGCCTCTGGTGGTACTGGGAAGAAGGTTTCTTGGAATATGTCCGCTTTCTTAGCCCGATCTGTCACCTCCCGCTGCGTCTCTGGATGTTGAATAGCGGGTGTAACCACCGGGGCCTGGTTTTCTCTTGTCTTTGCCCATTTGGCCAGTCTCTACAGTGCTTCTGGCGACTTCGCAGCCTGCTCTACCTGTTCTCTGTGTGCGTCTCTTAGTGCCTCCTTAATCGTTCTTGCTTTGTAGTTTCTTGCTGCACGATAGGCCTCCTATAACTCGTCTGTGTGGTGTTAGCTGTGTGCTCTTTTGAGTCGCTTTGCCTCCGCAAGCACTGCTCGACACTCTTCCAACCAGCCCTCCTTGATGCGACTTGACGGCCTTGTGTATGGTGTTGCTTTGTTAATAGCCCTTTGAACTGCCTTGACGACCTCTTGGACATACGTGTTAAGCGCTGTCTCATTTGCAGGCCTGCAGAGTAGCAACAGGGCCTTTCTTAGCGTTTTGTGATAGATTCCCTTATCTAATCGTTTCTAGTCTTGCTTTAGGCTTGTATTAAGTTGCTGTACTCTCATGTTTATCACAGTACTAATAGGAAGGTGGTTGGAGTTGTGATCGAGGCTCCGGTCGACCTGGCTTCTGACTACCCGATCGACCAGACCCATGGTCACCAGACAGAGGTCTATAGTGGTGCATGAAGCTCTTTCTTCATATACAACGGTTCTAGGAGGCAGTGTGCTATTTATATTGAAGTCTTCTATGATTGCTAGCAGGTCTGCGGAATCAGGGTCGGTGTGCCTCACGTTTGCGCCTCCCTACATAGGGTGATGCAGGTTAAAGTCGCTAAGGAGTACTTGTTCGTTGACTTAACTGTCGTGTAATATTGTACGGATATCCGACAGTATAGTGCTGTCACTCTTGCTTTGTCTTGCCAGGTTGTAGACGTTGTGTACACTGAGACCAGGCCCTCGTCGATGATCTTGTTGGCGTCTTCTGGTTTGGTGAACTCGACGGTGATGGTCGTTGCCGTCTTGGCAGCAGCGTCTCTGGTGAGCCAGCCTATGTGTCTTATCTCCGCCCGGGGTATGAACGGTCGGTTGTCCTGCAGTATCTGCGCTCTGATCTCGTTGAGCTTGCTCATGTCCATCGTGCTCGTGCGTATGCCGTGTGCGAGGACGCCGAACGTCGGGATCTGCACTGTAGTCCCATTGCCAATGCGGTGGGCCCAGTCGTCCGCGAACTGTCGCAGCGCCTCGACTTCACTGCTGCTTGCTGTCTTGATGCTCAGGTCTCCGCTCTTCAGCTTGTTAGATGAGACAATCTTCACGTTTGCTATGTTCTTTGTTGCCGCACTGCTCAATGGCACGCTGAACATGTAGTTTGAGATTACTGGGGTTCGTTGCGCTCAGGCTCTGTACAGTGAGAGGATCTCTGATGTTGCGCTGTGAACAACTGAAACCTAATGGACTCCAGTACTAAGCTTTATCCGCCACTCTAGTATGCCACCGCACCGAACTCGGTCGCATCGCGACTGAAGCGCGCAGCTGTAACAGTAGCATGCATCGCAGCCTTTGAGTGGGAGTTCGCATGCGCCTGCGATCGAGTTCCTCGACCCGGCCATCTTGACCGAGACGCACGACATCTCATCATTATTGTTGACAACGGTTATCACTTGCGTGATGAGCAGTGCGCACGGCGAGCTGCTTGGAGGACTGACGGCACAAGTTCATTCCCCTGGTTAGGCGCAAGCGTTATTGCAGGCCATGACGTGATGCATCGAGTTTCTGATAATGCGGGCACCAGCCTCAGCTCTTTTCGCATCCGCAGCCAGTCTTTCGCTTCCCGTTCTTACTGACGCTTCAGCTGCAAGCAGATGCCGACTTGGAATTGGAGACACTGCCTCCTCCGCCGTCATCAAGATAAGCTATCGAAGCTCACTGCGACAAGAACAATGATCTCCGGACCTCGTTACCCAACGGCCGTCCCCTCGCAATAGCAAGAACGTCAGGTGAATAGATGGCTATTCTCTCTAGTCGATGGCCGCCATTTGCGCTTCTTTCTGGATGGTTTTGGGATTGATCAGGGCTCGGAATCAGCACGCTGCTGATCTCCTCAACAATAGCACTGGACAAGATCCTTCCCGCAGTGCCCCAGCGCCCGCATAGCCGCTATAACAACGTTTATGATTGCCACTAACACCAGATAACGACATCGAGATTGGTCCAGATGATACGATAGGCAATGCCGAGGTTGGTATACAGAAATGGCCTACAAAAAGATCAAAGGAGAGAAGCGTCAGATAGAAGACGACAAAGGCAAAGTTAGATGACCGGTGAGTAACAGCCATTCAGACGTAGTCCTTAGTGCGGCCGCTGTAAGTGGTGTGAGTTTGGACGTTCGGATAGGATCTGCAACTAGAGGATAACGACTCCGCGTCACGACTCCGCTTGTCTCCTTGTTAGAGGTCTTCTTGATCAGGGCTGGTAGGATCGCTCTGCGCCCGCGCTTCGAGGAGGTGCCGACGTCGGTGATTGCGCGCAATTGGGCCACGGACGTTGTACTAGCGATGAAGAGAAGCGGTTGCCGGGTCAGCCGCGGGCGCAGTCCAATGTAGCTGGATACCGTGATACCTCCCTCTTGGGCGGCTGTGCGAGACTACTGTTGAATGGCGCCAGATACTCTACGATCTGCTGCCTTAGCTCGTGGCCCTTTCGCTCCGCGCGGACACCTAGTGCACTACGGTGTCAACCTTATGGTCTGCAAGCGGGCAAGTAGAACGGAGGGTCTTTTCTTAGGCAGTGGAACGGCGAGGGCAGTAACGATAATCCAGGTCAGGTACTACTATCGAATGGACAACTATTGACGCATATATCAAGGAATGTAGTTTCAATTTAACGCCGAGGAAACTGAACAGGCTCATGACATGCGTCATGTCAAAGAGATGCTTCTGCTTGCGACCTGGCAGGTGCTCGTGTCCGATATTAAGATTAAAGCAGTTAAGAAGAGCAGTGTGTCAGCGCAAGCGTAAACGCAATACCTTCGCCAAGGTAGGTTTGTAAAGCACTATGCAGGTTTCGGCGGGCATGATTGACGATGGGGCTTTTTTTGGTGCAAGCACCGAGCAGCGGCTGATATTCTTTCCGTCGTGACCTCTACGACTTGACTTGAGCGTCCATTGGTTCTGTAACCTGACACTGTACCGTTTCTTCTTGTATATCGCAGACAATCGGGAGTTCGGTTCAGCGTCTTCCCCAGCACACCACCCCAGTATCCATCTTCCTCCTCGTTCGCTCCATACCCCAGTACGTCCCCATACAGCCTCAGCAGGCGGAAGATGCCGCGCACCGAATCTGTGCTTAAACGCTCAAAGCGAAACGAGTCCGGCCCTAGCACATGCACGCCGCTGCGGATGGCGACGAGGTTGTCGCGGGGATAACAGTAGTAGACATGGTGTTCGTGGCCGACGATGGTGAACATGGGCTCGACGAGGGCGGCGGGGTTGAGGGCGAGCTTCGCATAGCGGACGAGCTCTTGCTTCTTGCGGATAGAAGCAGCGGACCAGATGCTGATCTGCAGCTCAGCCTCAGTCTGGACGCCAGATGCGGGCTTGATTTCGAAGCCGGAGAAAAGAGCAGTGCGCTTGATGAAAGTGTCCGTAGTGTGGCTGACCTCCCCTTTGCTGGCAGCTTCCAGGTGCTTGTAACGGGGGCGCCTCAATACCGTTGGAGCTCTTGGTCAGCACGGGCGGTAACGCATTCTTGAGGATGATGGACGTCTCGCGTGTAGGGCTCCGTGGGCGCAAGACGCTGGAGGAGGCATAGCTTGTCGGTGGGGCGAATGTGTTCTGCTCCGTAAGCGACAGCACCGACTCGCTCCCAGTCTGCGATGCGCTCTGTGCAGGCTCGACTTCGTCAGTAGCATCGTAAGCAGTATCGTTGCAAATGACTCGGCGGCGTTTGGGGCTGCAGCCGCGACGGGATGACACATCTGCGAGGAAGGACGACGTGTCCCCTGAGACGGACATGGCGCGCGCGCTTTCGCGCAGGCGTGTGTAGTTGCAGCTGCTCTGGCGGAGGAGTGGGGAGGTTGCGCGCCCGGTGCGTGGAATTAAGCCACGCCTGCACCGTCTCGATGAGCTGCTCGGAGGAGGGCAATTCTGGATCTGCTGTCGTAGCCATGCGCTCGACAATTCGTGGGTCTCAGGGCACTGCTGCGCAGGGTGGCCGGTGTTGTGCCGTCATGTTGACGGACCTCATTCAACGACTGAGCAACTCAGCCATCGTTTTGCACAGACCTCTTCGCCAAAACCGCGCATCGTTGTACCCACTCACACTCCTGGAACGAAGCGGGCTGCGAATTTGGGTCAAGCCACTGGCATTGCGGGGGCTAGGTACCTCGACTATGCAGTTGAGATGCCGCTGCCAACTTGCGGTGTACTACACGCGAATAGTTGACTGTAACACTGGCCTTCCTACTGTTAGGGCAGACGGTGCTCTCCATGCCGGTAGAGCGTACCGGCTAGTTGAGAACTATTGGGTGCTGTGGCTATGTTGCAGATCAAGTACCGCTGGCTAATGCCGGTAACTACGTCGACCAGATTGTGAAGACAGGTGTTTCCGATAGCCTCCAAGCGGAGGACGTCAGTGATGAATGCAGGAATGTTCACATTAGTGCTCGAAGAGTTTCTGGTACTCATCAGTACTGATATCTCCTCAATGATCCAAGGAAGACCGTTGAAACCCGCAAGCTGCCGCCCGAACAAAGTCATCCGGAGCTGCTCATTTTCGGTACGTAAGGCCCTAAGAGATAATCCTGCGATGATCTTATGATCTTGTCCATTCCAGTCACTAGCGTAGAGATATGCCGCTGGAGAATCTGGTGCAGACTCCATCTTGTCTTGAAAACGGCACTCCAGTGATGCCTCCAAGATCCGAGCGAAATCAAGAAGTCGACAAAATAGCAATCTCTCTCATGTTGTAACAGCAAGTGAGAATATAATGATTGCAAACGATACAACACATTCGAAAACGCATAGTCCAGTGAATTGGACACACGTACAAAGCCTAGTTTTCGTGAAGTCATGGCTGAGTGCAGTTGATGACAGGTCAACCGTCTACTTTGCTGTCAGGCATATGTTTCGAGCCGTGTTTCGAAATCTACAACAGTACGGAAATATCAAGGCTACCGTTTGATCTCTCGGTACTCATCGGCTGTCTTGATGGCTGCAACGACTGAGTAGAAGTCTGGACTACTTAGTCGGACGAACCTGTATCTTCCATCTCCACAAGGATGTTAAAAGAGCTTCGATCCGAGTGAGGTAGGAGTGTGTCGTGATAATCATGAAGCCTAATTGTGACGGTACAAATACCTTGTATACAGAACGGTACACAAGGTCGGCCTTTTTGTACCGTTACACTAATCAAGACTGCTCGGAATTGTTCTGCCAGGTTCACAATTGCATCGTTATCTAGCGGCTCAGTTTTGGCCTTGAGCGGCGGAGACGGTTCCAGTGTAAAGCCTACTTCATGATAGGAGCCAATGCTCGAAGGGAGCGGGAGAGGATCTTTTGCCTTCGTGTTGGTCTCTCTCGTCTGCTGCTGCTCCGCACCTGCATAGAGTGCGCTCACGTCTGCTGTGTACTTCTCAGCCCACTTTCAATATCCGCCTATTTCTGCATCTTCTAGCATATGCTGGCCAACGACGAGCGCCCCGTAGGCTACCGCACCTGCATACAGTTGATTGGATCGTTATTTAGCCTCCCACTAAGTTCCAGAGTATTGATAGCACCAAAGCACATCACATATCGATATTCGAAAATCCAGACGGATTGGCTGCATCGTGAGCAATACCCGATACATCTCCTACTACAAGACAGAGTCTCGCAGTACCACTCAAGAGTTGCAGCATCGCTCATGATTATTATGCCTTCGAAGCTGACTTTGCTTCATGGTGATTCAAGTCCTCGTTTCACTCCTATCAACACGGTACACAGTAAGTACTGTGAGGTATATACACTACAGTACCTACAGGTATCTAGATCCCTTCTCTCTTAACTTCTCTGTCCTCGAGCCATAATCAAGGCCTCAGGATATTCACCCTCTAACATTCTAAGCCGTCACGGCATACAGTGCCGTAGTAAGGGACAATGGAAAGACTGTGCTGCATTGCTGTCTAGCTAGGAGAGTGCAATATATATCTGTCCCGAGACCAACTAAGCTAGGGCCTTCTGCCGTGGGTAGAAGGTCCGATTGACACCCAATTGATGTCGCAACATACACCATCCGAGCGACTAGGGAAGTACGTGAACTCTGGAAATCCCGAGAGGCATTAAAGAGCAGTTCGGGCTGACATCATATCTCAAGGCTTACGTCGTGCGGCCATTGCACCGCAAGATGGCAATTCAGCAATGTGGGCAGACTCGGCAGCATATGACATGTCAGAGAACAAGACCGAGTGATTGTGAGGGAGCACAGCAGAATCACGGTGCCTGATTGATAAAGTTCTCGAGCTAGCCTGCTTCCGTGCTTGACGGACGGGACTGCCCCTAGTCCGGTCGCATGAAGCATGAGATGTGCCGCCCCCACGAAATGTTCCCCGTGATCCATCGCGTAGAGCTGGTGTTGAGAAGATATAAGTTTGTCAGCAATTTCCTTACGAGTGCTGGGACGGCGGTTGAGAGACCTCATCGACCGATGACGGGTGGGGCATATTGAAGCACCTTGCGTTGCGCCCGTCACAACTAATGCAAGCTGGAGATGCGAGCGGCTCGACCTAAGTGGCACAATCGTTCCATGCGAGAGACGAATAAAGTGAGGAGAAAGTGCTGACCGCCAGCATTGAAGCCAAAAGCCTTCAAGGGTTGTTTTCGAATAGTCAGCGGAGGTTTCAGCTCCACAGAAGCCTGAGCATGTAATTTGCTTACACACACAATTTACTTACGCCCGGCGGCCGAGCCGAAAGGGCTACTAACGCTTTCGGCTCGGCCGCGTGTAGAAGGTGGCTTGCTTTGCTTTGTCGTGCGCATTGTGCGCCGCATGCGCCGCATACGCAGCATGCGTGGCTTGATTGTATTCCAGGACCCATTAGTTATGGATTTCAGCAACCTTAGCGATGATTAGTCTATCTGGTTTCCTGAGGGTGGTAGGCTGCGGTTGTGTGTCCCACCAGATACCAGACAGCCTAAGCAGGCGGAAGGAGACGAGGTTGCAGAGTAGACTAGGGCAGATTGCCACGTCCTGCAATGTTATCCTTGTTGTCTGTCCTTCACTGCTCAAGTGCAGGGTGATAGAGCCATATCCTGTTACCCACACCTTTGTGTTTCCCGCCCAAATGAAGTATCCTTGTGTGGATGGCCTAAAGTGGTGTATACGTTGTAAGGCGTTAGTAATGTGGCAGGCTGAGCCTAAGTCTAGGATGAAGGAATTCCTGAGCGGATAGTTGTGGTTTGAGCTGGCCTGGAAGGCTGCGCAGAGACTAGCGCTGATAGCGGCAACCTTCCTGCCTTCAAATCACTGTTCTTCGTCTAGTTCTTGGATTGTTTGAGGTGGTGTTTGTGACTTCTTGGAATGAAGTAACTGAGAGCTAGATCGAGAGCGACTTCGGCTCTGGCCTCTTAGTGCGCCCATTAAGGTAGCGTCATGCTTCTTCTTAAATTCCACAAGAGCTTCAACATGCTTGTTTGCTTTCTACCACTCAGGTGCATGTTCATTGTTGATATACCAACAGTCGTTGATGTTGTGGCGTTGTTCACAAGCGGGGCACTTTGCTCCCCATAGGGCAGGCCTTTCATCTTGTGTACGCGTCCTAGGGTTTTTGCTAGGTTGGTTGCGAGTTTTGTCTCGTCTAGATGGCGCAGTTTCTGCAATGGAAGCGTCCTTCTCATTGCCCTGGGTGGTTGCACCACCGTCAGCGAGATATGAAGCGTCATCTATCACAAAGGCAGCTTTATGCTTAGGCCTAAGGGGATGAGTTGTCATTATGTATTCTCGGAACCGTTTCATCATCTCTTTCCTTGTAGTGTTGCCTTCTGAGTACGTTGATTGAAACAACGCTGCCCAGATAGGCGCTGCTTTTTGTACAGCTTGCTGGAAGTCTTCTACGACTGCAGTGATCTGTGATACATCAGCTACGTGGTAGGTTTCTGCCTCAGTGGTGGCTTGATCGTATTCAGCTAGCCATGTATCCCATGCAGACACTCGAGTAAGAGGTCTGATGGCAGCGTGGTATCTAGCTCGTGCTTGCTTGCTTTCCAGCTGGGTATCGGCACCTGTAGTGTTCTTCAGGTTGGTGATCCACTAGCGGAGTGAAAGGCTCGGTTAACAGCACGTGCGCTGAAGGTGTGGTGTCACGGTTGACTAGATAAAGGTTACTATATGCTGTGTGCCCTTGACTTTAGCCTAATAGTTGATTAGCGTGTTCTTGAAGTGTCCATTAAGTATTTTGTAGTGCTCGTAGTCTTCCTTGTAGGCTTTTATCCCGGCTGCAGATAGCTCAGAGACGCGTGTCGCACTCAGTACGTTTGCTGCTGGTGCATAGTCAGCGGGTGCTAGAGGATCTGGTACTATTGGTTTTGGTGTAAGAGCTGCTGTCGACTCTGGATCTATCTTATCCCAGATGTCATAGACTACGCAGCGTGACTGCAGCTGAGAGATCCAGATAGTCCAGTCTGTGTAATCCCTTAGCACAGTAGTCGTATCGCGCGTTAATTAGGTTGCCATTGCGTTTAAGTGGCGTTTGGTAGGAGTAATAGGACTCTTAATTGTCAGATTTAAAGGGTTCTTAATAATGTGATAATTTTAGTGATTAATTGCTTGTGTGTCTACGTTCGAATTTAAGGTGCATGTTCTGTGTGGTTACACCCGAGCTCTTGGACCTCTTGGCACCTCTGATATCGAACACGAGCCTGTGTTCGTATCTGACAACAGTGTGTATAGGACAGGAGAGAGAGGCAAGCCTTAGGGTATACTATAGGCAATAGGGTAGCTAGGGGTAGTAACCTAGCTAAGGCGGACTTGAACCCTCTAGTTAGTAAGGAATAAGACTATAAAGAGGATAGTTCTTTGTAGCCAGCCCTGTTAGGCTATCTAGTGTAGCAGGTATTTCTTAAGGAGGGCATTAAAAGCGCCTTAAACATCTAGGGTAACTATAGTAACATGCTTTCCAAGTACCTATGCGGCTTCAGTGTCGTGGGTGAACGCTGCGGTAAGGTCTGCTGCAGAGCGCTTTGGTAGGGCGCCTCCATGCTAGGGACTGAGGATCTTGTGTGTCATAGCAGTCCACGCGATTCATCTAGCCACTGTTTGTTCAAGTCTATTCCTAATGCAGGAGAGGAGCGCTATAGGTCTCTAGGAGCGTAGTGACGTTCGGTCTGTCTTCCCTGCCTTAGGTATCATAGCTACCTCAGCAAGCTTCTACTATACTAGGAAGTAGTTGAGCTTAAGGCACTGCTAGAAGATTCTTTGTATAAGTTCCCTAACCTAAGCCTAGTAGGCATAGAGTAGTTGCACAGTAGAGCGATCGGTTCCTAGGAAGGTGCTGGAGACCCCTATTGTATTTCGCTTACATTCCTCTAGTAAGATGTGCGTGCTCCACAGGAGGGTATCTGCATTCTCCTCGTCTAGGCAGTGCTTGAGGTCGTCCTCTGCTCTAAACTGGTTGAGGACCTCCTCTCTAAGAGCCTCTGCCTTCTCTAGGGGGTCTGATATGGCCACGTTGTTTACTACAAGTAGAGCATCTTGGTTCTCTAGTAAGAGCTTGTGCTAGGCAATAATCTTAAACAAGTCTTTGTTATTCTTAGCGTTGTTAATTATATGCCTCTAGTACTGTCTCTTTGCCTATTAGACTATAGTCTTAAAGGTCTGTCTCTCTTTAGGTAGGTGGCTAGAGTAGAGCTGTCGCGCCTGTTTGTAGACTTGGTAGGCAGTTTTACACTCCTCTATCTACCAAGGTGCAGCGCGGCCTTCCTTGCGGGCGCCTCTGCCTGCTGTCTGTATCGCGTGCTCTATAGTCTCTGTGAGCAGTCTGACGCACTCATCGAGCTGTGATGCCTCCTGTGTGGCCAGCGGGTCCGGGATGTTCTGGACTCCTATCTCTACTCTGCCCAAGAATAGGCTTCTGAAGTCTGCTTTTAAGTGGCTACAAGCATGTACATAAGCACACAAATTGCGTAACAAAGTGTGACCTGCAGTGATTTGAGGAAAATACTGACTACTTATGACTATTTATGAGCCTTGCGCTCTAACTACGTTCTCGCTGTTATAGTGCTGTGTGCAGCATAGAAATGCATGCAGGAGAGATGGGGAAATCCGACCAGGGAGCGTGTGAGACACCACAAATCATGCACGTGGCCATCAGTGCTTTCGGAAAGCCGCCAGCCTGCGCCAGAGCTCGTCTCAGCGGCCGATCCGCAGTGGGTATAGCGTTGAACGCAGTACTGTATCTTACAGGAGCATTTCCGCACGCTAATGCAGCCCACGGCACAGCAAACGAAGCTAGCGCGTTCCGACTCGCTGGGTTTCAATTTGCAATCTTCTCTCCTGATCGGCGAAATTGCTGGACTGCACACTTCTTTAGTGAAAATAGCTTCTAATGCCTAGGGATGCAATCTTCCTCAACTTCGCTTTCTTCCAGCACCTCTGATCCTTACAGGGATCTACTAGGTCGTGAATGGACAGGGGGGCACTAACGAAGGATCGATTGACAGTGTTGACGAAGCAGTCAACAGCAGGGCCAGTACAGCAGTACTCGTTCTCAGAGACAAAGAGACTGGTGAAGGGTTAACTGAACAATGTTGCATATGGATCTAAGGTCTGTAAACGAGTGAATAAGAGGCTCCGAAAGTCCGGAGTGCGAACCTGTCCCGTTACGCTGTGCGTCTCGGCACCCAGGGACGGACCTTAAGTAACTTAGCAATCACGTGCTGTACAAAAGAAGATTTAATACAAGAAGACCCCTGTGCAGAGCTAACACTAAGACAGTAAGCGCACAATAGGAGGACCGTGCGGTGAGAACAAGCGAAGTGTAAGATCTGGAAGCTGATAACGGTCAGCATTGTACATTTACTCAGAGGTATACGTCTCGAACTTCGAACAGTCATGACTAGACAGCAAAGACCGTCGAGGCAAAAGCCCACGGCAAGACACGCAAAGAAGTACGAGCATAACGATCAATCTCGTCTTCTATTTCGTCTGAGAAGTATCCTTACTGGTTGGAGAACCATACAAAACTCTGAGTCTCTACCTACAGAGACAAGAACCTTACCTGGTCTATTTCCTACAGATGAAAAGGACGTCCTGTCCCAGATGCGTTTGTGGCAGCCTAACAGTACCAAGTACAAGCGCTGCCAGAACACAACAAACCCGAGCCATTGGGTTCACTTAGATGACATGGAGAGCAAAAAGTGCTACAAGTGCGCACAGACACAGCTCAAAAAGCCCCAAAGGAGACCAGTGCCGGTGTTGGATGCAGATGAGCAACTGAAGCAAGTGCAGTTCCGCTGTCTCCAAAACTTCACCGAAAACGAATTTATCCAATCTATGAAGAAGGTAGGGAATCCCGTCTTGCTCAAGGTCGGGACCAAACTCATCTTGAAGAGATCCCCTGTGGACGATGTGTGCGGCCAGGACACCGAAAGATTTGCTCAGATCCCCATAACCGCTGACGGCACCCTTGCTGAGATTTGCATCAGCATCTGTCACTACTATGACCAGCGACTGTGTTCACTTGCCAATGGCGAAGATTATCAAAGTCTTGAGTTGCGAGGAATCTTCAAGATCGACGACACTTGTTATGGGTGCATAGTCTCTAAGGACTAAGCAGCTCTCGTGCGTTTAGATTGATACAGTGGCTGTTGCATATCAGTGAATTCATGTTGCCTTTCTGGTGCACTTGTCGACTTGGGTAGACGCACCATTAGTTAGCCCTGAGCATTTACAGAACCCGGCGAATTCTCGAATCGAAGACATTGTTGGTTGCTGCAAAGACGGAGCGGGGCAGCGACTGCTTTGGTGGGATATGGCGGGCAGCGACTGTTTTGGTGGGACATGGCGGGCGGCGACGTTCTACGTGCACAGCATGCTGCAGCAGTAAGGTGGCGTCATAGGTTGCCGGCTGGGATCGCATCAAACCCCATATCCCGTGGAGAGCTTCGGCTGTGATTGGAGACCGACTGTTGCCCACGTGTGCGCCAAGCATCCTGCGGCTGTCGGATCATGCAGCCGGAGATGCAGCGCCTGAGATGCAGGCACTGAAAAGTGGACCCTGGCGCAGCAGCCAACCTCAGCGCCTAAGCGCACGCTAGTAAGAAGCCGTGTAGTCTACCAACGAATGCATCTGTGATTTGAGTGTTGGATGCTGCGCGGCGAGGCCGATTGGAAGGTTTGATAGTCATGAGTCGATATGCACGCTGCATCATTCGTCACACATCTTACCATATGATAGCGATGAAACGCTGCTTTTTTCGCATCCTGTAGTACCATGTGGCTTGCAGTTGTCTGATAAGTCGATCAATGTCTGCTCTTTAAACAGGTTGGACGATCGATCAAAGGTCAAGTTCTGCTAAGTGCAGGCGTCGGCTCTTGTCGCGGGAATGGCCGCGCTTGTCGCCGTTCCGCTTGTTGCTGATTACCGGGCGTCTTTAGAGTGGAGATTAGTCAGGGAGTTCTTGTGGTTGGATACTGCGCAAGCTCTCGCTGCATTCGTCGCTTTGCTCTGTTTGCTGTCTGACGACGTTTGAATGGCTCAGAGCTTGCTCTCAGCTTTCTGATTCTCTGAGCCGTTTCGCTGTTGCTCTCTTTGCGGTACATGTTGAGGAACAGCTGCATTTGGTTATCTCCAGAACAGAAAGTGGATAGCAAAATCCTGTCGATCGGTCCAAGAAAATCTCTGGTAGACATGTGTCAGATATCAGGAAGAACGAAACCCCTGCAAAAATGCGACTTTTACACAGGACCAGTGATTTCGCACGTGTAGCCAACGTGTATAGACTTGAGTTACAGCAGAAAGAGCGACAGCAACTTGCTCGGAGACTGGAATGAGGCCCACGATTCTATCCCTTAAGCAGAGAAAGAGGCCATAGTCTGCGTGTCCACGTATCGTGTGGCTACTGGGCCGCGTCTTGGAAACGGGTATGATGATGCTTACGCCACTTCTGCTCACTTACAGTAACAGACACCTCCATCATTGTGTGCAAGGTTCCACGAGCGGAGTTGTGCTCAAAACGTTCCGCAGAATGCCGTGTGACCTAGCACTGCTAGGTGTAATCGCCCCTGTCGCTGACAAACATGAAGTCTCGCGGATGTAGGCCGATCTAGCTCACGAAGTCGCTGCGTGCCGGGTCACCGTCCCGTTCGTAGGGGGGTTGCATGTGACACTACCTTTCAATTTTGCAGCTAACTTCATCAGCGGGAAGGGCCGCAGCTTGTGTGGCATACATATCCGAGCGGCAGTGAAACACAGCTGTAGGCTGTCGCGCTCAGTCCGTCTCCTGACCGTGGTTGAGGAGGCCTGGGAGTTCGGTTACCCGAGACCATCTCAAGGTTGGCTGGCCCACAGATTCTGTCCAAATCGAGCACTAATAGCCCAAAGAAATTAGCCTCTGGAAGTCCAACTTCCAAGTGTCAAGCTAGCTGGGGCTGGTCAATACGAGGCTATTCTTAAGCATCTTTGATTGAATGTCGTTCTCCTACGATACATCCCGTGGCCCGCACGCGAGATTGGACAGCAGGCTAGCAAAGCCTTCCGAGGTGAGAATATCGAGAATATCGAGAATATCCGGAGGGCCTTCCAAGAATCGTCTCGCTGTGAGTGGACATATAAGAAGTCCGGAACCATTGCATACTCGTCCCAGATATGTGGTAATATCGCCACCATTATTGAATTCTAAGACATTTTCGATATACTGTTGTTGTTGTTGTTGTTGTTGTTGAGGAGCTTTACTCCTTTCTCCTACATTACTTGAAAGCAGACCGATTCTCTCGTTTGTGGTACGGTGAGTGCAGTACAGAGGGCTCTCTTCATCGCATTTCCTTATACTGATCTCTGATTCAGATCATGATTGCATCACAGCAGGCTTATGCTCGTGCTCGCGGCGCGTACGACACCACTGGCAGTCCTAAGCCTCCACCGCCACCAAAGTAAGAGCTAGATGAATCGTTGTCCTCTCTCACTTGAGCATAGTAAGGCTGGACGCAAAGACCTCTATCATGCCGAGACACGAGTGGTTAACATTTCCGTAAGGTCTCAGCCTAGGACTCGACTATTTTTCGTTTGCCACAACGGCCTGGGATAAGAAGAATAAGGTGTAGCGGCTGCGGCTGTATTTTTGCCTCGGGTAGCAGCGGCGTTGCAGAGCTCATATGCCTTTTGATAGATCTACAACAGATATGCAACTAGGGTTCGAAAGAGTGCGTTCAGATATGACGCGTTTGCTAAACTGAGGTTCTCATCACTGCCCCAAGGAAGATGAACTATTCCATGTGCCAGCTGTTTTTTGCATTCCAACCCACAAAGAAGCCAGAGGGGTTTCCTGGTTGAGATGGTTGAAGCGTAAATAAGAACGGTGAGAGTATGTAACCACGTGGGTGAAGTCACATGATATCTTGTTGTAGCAGGTACCGCCCAGTGGGCAAGTGCACTTACCTCAGAACTGAGAGCTCCTGTACACAATGATCACAACACGACAACAGATAGCAATACAATTGTTGATCCCAGCCTCCACCCGACACTGCGTAAGCAGTTATAAAACACCTCGCCAGCAGACGAAATCATTGTAAGGAGACGACAAGAGAGCACCTGTAGCTACACGTCATTACATCTGTAGAACATTGCACTGCACTCATTTCAAATTGCCACGCCATCTCTAACAATAATGCACTCATTCATGCGCTCGAACACTCACCAGGACTTTGGTGATTGACGGTCTTGGGAAGAGACGAGTTCGGCTGATGTGATCTCCCTGAGCCTGCATAACACTACAACCCCATGTTCGTCCTGGGTCCTGGACATTGCGTCCGACGCTTTCGCCAAACGAAGCGAGCAGTCGCCAGGGCCCGATCACGTTAGCTATACCAACTTTGAGCTACCACACCCGTCACAAGTGCGCATGTTTGGAATACAATCTTCAGTCTCCAGCCAGAAGCAAACAAGTCACGCATGCATCCGCATATGCTTTGCACGCAACACTCTTGTACGTAATACACTTCTGTAAACACGATCCTTCTCTATCCACCACTTCTGTAAGCGCGACAGTGATCGTACGAGACAGGGGCGTAAGCAAGCGAGAGCGATACGGAAACCCTACTTCCCCGCCAGTGGGGTCGGTTACCCACGCGAGCCGTTTCTAAGAACGCAGGGACCAGGATTTATCGCTTGCGTAACCGCGCTGTCATCACGCCCTACACCCTACCCTGGACTAGAGCAACGTCCAATGAGAAGGCTGGCTTTCCCAGAGCAGGCAGTCGCAGCCCGCCTCTCTTCACCAAAACTGTCGCTGCCCGCCCTGTCCCAGCCAAAGTGTCCCAGCCCGCCTCTTTCCACCCAAACTGTCGCAGGCCGCGTCCCATCGCCAGAGCAGTCGCAACCCGCCTTTCTCATATGTGCAATATGGAAAGTGTGTGTAAATAAAGCCCCACAATGGCCATCTATCTGCTCCGAGCGTCGCGCCATAGGTAAAACGATTGAAAAGCATTGGCTCTCCACGTACAGTCGCTAGCGATTGCGGCTTCACCCCTACGTGTAATATTCCACAAAACCAGTCATCATTAGATCGATGACTGACCAATCACATCGACTATTCCGCAGGGAACATCTGGCGCTAAGCTATATACAGAAGGTGGGGCTGTTGAAAACCGTTGCGCAGCTGCGTGTAGGGGTGAAGCCGCAATCGCTAGCGACTGTACCAGCAACTGTACAACTTCCACCTTCCACCTCTGTGGCTGGCCCAATGAACTGATAATCAAGCTTGTCCTTGACAGCATCGAGGAGGTACGTCCACGTCATTCGGACAGTTTGCGTAAGCTACAATCACGAGCATGGCGTCGAGGGAAGAGACAGCTGATATGCTGACAGGCGAAATATCACCGTCTCAGACTGTCCCGACCCATCAGGTAAAACCTTTTCCGAGGCCTCCCCGCTTCACGACCGAGCCTTTATGTCTTACGTAGTTAGAGCGAATAGGTGCTTTGTCAAAAGTGAGCTCCGCTAATGCGCGCGTATCAGAGCGTAAGCACTATCAACTATTTGGCTCTCCTTCCTTAATGCCGCGCTTTAAGTTCAATGCGCTGTACTAGGCTTGACTACAAAATTTATGGATATGCTACGCTGGTCTTGATTTCACAAAACCTTCGAGTGCGTTTCGTTGCTCTATATTAACAAGTGCCGCCTCAAAACACCGCAACGCAATTGGCTTGCGTGCTTCCATCCGTTTCGGACCCAGCCTGGTATGGGGTCGCGGGAATTCTGCTTCCAGACTGTCGACTTGATGCAAAGCAATGCGCCCGTGGTCTGTGTCTCGCCCAAAGCCAAACGTCTCGGCCTATTGTCATCGGCTGTTCGTCCTTTGTGTGATACGAGCCCTGTCTGTGTCGGGTTGTCGGTTGGGTAAGAGTCAGATGCAATGAATAGGATGGTCCTGTATGTATTGGTCTTTGTTGACTGTTCGAGACTTACCTAAGCAGCAAGAAAAGCTGCTATCGATTCAAGCTTCAGTATTCGCGGCTCTTCTTCGTGGTTTCTAGTAGTTCTTACGGTTGCTTCACTATGCAGGAGTTAGCGAAGAAGAGCGAATATCTTCGTAAAGTTGCATTATCCATCCAAGGCTGCATGGCGGATCTTGAACAGACAAACAGTAAACTTCTCGACGAAGCTCAGCCAGAATCATGCAACAGATCCGCAAAACGGCGGCGACGCGGAAGCTAAGTCAGCCGAGATGTACAAGCGCAAGCAGCACAATTGCTTGGTTGCGTCTTCCAGCCTTTTCCACAGTGCAGTGTTGTAATGCATGCTCCCAAAGGCGCTTGTCCCCGGCCACACTTGCGTGCATCAAGCTGGTCCGACGTTGATGTAACGTGGCTGCCAAACAGTCAGCTTCAGTTCCGTCATGCCATCAGTTGTCCATGTGCATCCTTACTGCGTTCATCTCGAAGGGGAAGGAAGTAGCATTTTCTCCCCTCGTTGATGTCGCGCTCAACCCAACGACTCTATCAATTCACTCACGGAGATTCGCGAGCGAGGAGTTACCATGACCGACGAGCAGGTCTTGATACTTCTGTCTCAACATGCGCAGGCCCTGAAGACCGTAAAAGATTCGCGCGGCGAAGCTGACTGGGTCCCAGCCTCTCAGCGCCACGACTTGGCAATATTTCGCGACCTCCGGGAGGCTTTATTCCCGCATCTCCTAACAGCATTCGCAATGCACCAGGAACCTTTTCCACCCCAGATTACGTTTCATCACGACATGCTTGGGCCGTAGTCACGTATCAGATGTTTGGTATTTCTTTTTCTCACGATAATCGACATTATGTGTGACGAAATGAGACTCTTCTAGATATTGTAGTGTAATCACATCGAATGAATGCAGCGATGCTATCTTTCTACACGAAAGCATACCGATAATGCTGTCGGTGGAAGCTGCGTGTGCCATGTGCGTAAGTTGCAGTATCCGACTCAACGATGTCGTCAGCGTGCGTAGCGTCGCAGGCATGTGTGAGCTCAGTCGAGCAGTAATGCAGTGATATAAATGCTAATAGTATACGTAAAGTAGTTGAGCTTCAAGTCACAATGTCCGTCCATAAGCCGTGTCTCCGACGGTAGCCACATCTCTTTGGTTAGGCAGCAGTTGAATTTATCCTCGTCCTTCGGACGCCGAGAATGGGTGTACCGCAAGCAAGTCTGGTGGATTTAGCGATTGACCGTAACTGCCATGGGCGTCGATCGAGCTGCAAGTGATCGTGATTCGATGCCGGCTTCTCGAACAGACTCGATAGGGTCCTGGTCTTTACTTTTACTCAAGCGCAGCGCTCACATGCTTGACATTGTTCGACGCTGCTCTCTTTGCGCCCTCAGGTAGATGATAACCCTTGCTCAGCATAATGCAACAGTCGCCGCGTTCTCGATCCTCCTATCTTGACCACGAGTATCCTAGAATTGATGCTTGATACGCTAGCTATCGGCTGCATCTTCGCATGCTGTAGCATGTTGGAGCAGCGGATCTAACCACCATACCGACATCTCCGCATGGCGTTTTTGTGGCTTCGTGTTGCTGTTTCCTTCGACCGGCTGCTGTGGGGCAGGTTTCACGCTTTGGCGCGTTGAAGTTGAGCTTGGCTGGAATGCACTGTTCGTAGTGCCAATGCTCTTATGTTGTTCGAACATGCGCGATCCGAGCCTGCTGAGCAGTGTGATTGTGAGGGTCTATCGTTTGTCAGCATGACTGACAGCCATCCTGTAACGAAGGAAGTGTTAGGGGAGACAGAAAGCTGACCATCGTGGCGACGAAGTGCCTGTATGCTGAGGAAGATTTGTGAGAATTGTTGATACTGCACGGGCAGAACAAGAGCTGTGGTGGGAACAGCGTGAGGCATAAGAGCAAATCTGGCGTAGTTTGCACACATCAGAGCACCGCTCAGACCCTCCACTGCCGCGCAGATACTGTTCCGGCACGGATTCGCCGTGTGGCTGCAATTGGACAACCGCTTCGGCCTTTGCATTGCTTAGACTTGGGATTGGAGTACGCGAGTGGACCCAAAAAAGCTCACGTTACACAGCAGTATATCAGGCAGCATGCCACTCTGCAGTGAAGGGTTGTTGCAGAGTAAAGGCACGACAAGGGGTATGAAGCCGTGAGAAGCGCCCACAGCCCTTCCTGCAGAGGTGAACAGATGCTGTATTTGGCGGAGAATGGACAGCAGTACCGAATAGGAGCTAGATTTGGTTGTATCCGATCTTGTATTGCCTTTCTGGTGCACTTGTCGACTTGAGTAGACGCACCATTAATTGGCCCTGAGCATTTACAGAACCCAGCAAATTCTCGAATCGAAGACATTGTTGGTTGCTGTAAAGACGGAGCCGGGCAGCAACTACTTTGGTGGGATATGGCGGGCGGCGACGCTCTAGCTGCACAGTATGCTGCAGCAGTAAGGTGGCGTCATGGGTTGCCGGCTGGGATCGCATCAAACCCCACATCCCGTGGAGAGCTTCGGCTGTGATTGGAGACCGACTGTTGCCCGCGTGTGCGCCAAGCATCCTGAAGATTTTGTTTGTAATTTCGATACCATGTCCGTGCGCGCAACGCCCGGAGTCGCGCAACGCCCGAATCCGCCTCAACGCTCAAATAATAGATGAGGTTGTACAACCACCCACAATAGGTATCATCACAAGATCTTGTGGTGTAGTAGTAATTAATTGCTTGCGAAAAAGATGTGCTATCTGAATTTTGCTAGTAACTTGAGGTTGCGGCTACGTGTTGTGGTTTTGCGTGGAGGAGATGGGGGCGGCGCTGCAGGCTTGTCAACAAACAAAACAAACAATATTTGAAGCCTGGTTTTGATTTGTTTGACAATTTCCTGGTTTTGTACTTTGTTTGATTGGTTTTAATAGACTATAGGAGCTATTTTGTTTGTTTAATTGTTTAATTATTAAGAATTGTGAGGCTCTACAAGGCAACTAGTATAGCAATTACTAAGGTTACTCCTCCTAATTCTTAATCCTAAACTCCTTTACAAGCGTCTCTTTGTAGTACTTTGCTACTACTATCGCACTAGGTAGTTTAAAGCTAGCGTGTATCTACTATTGTGTACAAATAAGCGTAGATAGTAACTATAGGCTTATCTTTCGCCTCTATAGATCTAAGATATTGCTAGTAGTACTAAAGACTCTCTTACAGTCGCTCTTAGAGGTAGAGATTGTAAGTACGTTAATTGCAAGCTATAACGTACCTCACAGGCGAATGGATCACCGAGCGAGTGGATCACTCCAAAATCTCACCAAAAACCACGAAAATCACAACTCTCTATCACAACAACCGCCCTATAGAATCCTCTAAAATTCTTAGAATAGAGCTGCACCTATACGAATAAGAGTATGTAAAAGTCTTAGAATACTTGTATCTATATTATAGAATATATTAACAAAATGCTGTTATATAGGGATGTTTGCAAGCTTTCTCTATAGCTATTGTAGCTACAAGGCTGAAATTTGGATATATGCTTATTAATACCTATGCGATACTATCCTAAGAATTTCAGATAATTCTATAAGGTGGTTGTTGAGATAGAGAGTTGTGATTTTCGTAGTTTTTGGTGAGATTTTGGAGTGATCCACTCGCTCGGTGATCCATTCGCCCGTGAGGTACGTTATAAGGTTAAGGTACTTTGCTTTTAAGGATAACTAGTATTGTATAGCTATTATACTATCCTTGTGTTATTAAGCTGTCTACATAGGTGTTAGGATCCCTTTCGAGAGGGGTAGCACGCTATTAAGCACTTAAAGGCAGAGAGTGTATTTACAGGTTATAGATAGACAAATCGCTACTAAATAATCAGAGTAATTCAGTTAGGTTATATAGCTTCACTACCCCTGCTGTCTTACAGGGTGCTCGGCCCTAGTACCTTACACTTAGAGACAGTAGACCTAACAATATCCCCCTTCTATAATTACTCGTCCTAAGCAACTAGGCTTAAGGTTGTTTAAGCTTAAACAGGTAGTTATAGACCACTATAGATCGTAAAGGGTCCAGAGCATTAGGGATAGGTAGGTTGGTAGCCGAAGAGATTTTTTCGAACCTATTAGTAGGTTCACCCTTCTCTACCTTCACCTTCACTCTTACCTCTACCTTTACCTAGGATTTTCGCAGCTGCCTAGAGAATAAGTGGGTCTACGCGCCGCTAGCTCGCTACCTAGGCATACCCAGCGTTACCCCCTATTTTAGGCCATTACTCCTACACTCTACTCTACTTTTCAGTAAGTTGGTGCTTTTCTTTAGTAGGGATGGATTTCCCTTTGCTAAACCAGGATAACTCCCTATAGGTTATTATAGGTCGTTATAGCTCCACAGTTAGCTAACTAGATTCTCTAGGCTCTAACAATTTCACAAGCACACTTCCTAGCCCCTAGCCCTACCGAACCGCACCGCACCGCCCCTTGCACGTCCAGATCACTCGAGATTATAGATCTAAACACCGTAGGCAACAATATGGCGCACAATAGCGTGTAGTCATTCTAGGTCTATATTTAGTACGTCTGTGGCTTTACTACAGGCCAGCATAAGCACTACAGCTAGGTTAGTTACGTTTATGTCCAAATTACGCCTAATAATGCCGCTATATACCAGGCATAGGTTATAGAGATAGAATCAGGTAAGTTAGACCAGGTTATACGCTGCTTCTAGTGCTTCTCTGCTAACTAGGAGTGTATTGCGGTATATATCCTCCTTTCGCCTAATTATAGCCTATTATAGGTTATACTAACTCTTAACAGCTCTATACGAAGAACAACAAGGACTTACCTAAGATTTACAAAATTCTTTAGGAGTTAGAATTTGGCATCTAGGATCTAGACTAGGATATAGTCGATAGTGAGCTCCTGTAGCGCCCATTAACCGTAACAGAGAAGAAGGTGGCTAAATTCAAGCTTATAACGTACCTCACGGGCGAATGGATCACCGAGCGAGTGGATTACTCCAAAATCTCACTAAAAACTACAAAAATCACAACTCTCTATCTCAACAACCACCTTATAGAATTATCTGAAATTCTTAGGATAGTATTGCATAGGTATTAATAAGCATATATCTAAATTTTAGCCTTGTAGCTATAATAGCTATAGAGAAAGCTTGCAAACATCCCTATATAACAGTATTTTGTTAATATGTTCTATAATATAGATACAAGTATTCTAAGACTTTTACATACTCTTATTTGTATAGGTGCAGCTCTATTCTAAGAATTTTAGAGGATTCTATAGGGCGGTTGTTGTGATAGAGAGTTGTGATTTTCATGGTTTTTGGTGAGATTTTGGAGTGATCCACTCGCTCGGTGATCCATTCGCCTGTGAGGTACGTTAGGTATCTGTCAGCCCATCTTAAAGGATTATAGCTGGTAAGTCGTCTTTTTAAGTAGATCTAGTCTATTATAGGTTATTCTAACACATTTAATAGCACGTATATCCCTTACGCTTCTTACCTCTACTTACACAGTAGTGCTGTTAAGGAGGATAAGGACCCTTACTCCAATTTCCGCCTAGACTAGCGCTAGCGCAGCAAGAAGTCCGTCTTAGTCTATGCTAAGGCCAGCAAGCGCACTCTTAAGGCCGCTGTCTCTAATAAGGTTGCTAAGGAAACTAATTCACCTTGTAAGTAGGTATGTGTACTTATTTTATTACCTAATAGTCTATTCTAACTTATTATAGGTTAAGGTTTGCGACTATGTCCTAAACCCTGTTTCTGATTACAAGAGGCTAGGTAATGCTATAGTTGCAGAGATAGCTATTCTCGTAAGGGAGAAGGACTCTGCTACTAGCTCTAGGAAGGGTGCTGTGACTAAGAAGATCAAGGCACTTTAGAAGAAGCTAGACCGCTACAACAGGACTTTAAAGGTAGTAAGGACACGTTATAATAGGCCCTAATAGGCTATTATAACTTATATAACAACATAACTATAAACAATTTCTATAGTTAGATATCCCTAGAAATCCTAGATATACCTAAGCCTTTAGCTTAAATTTAATAGAGTACTTGCTTTTATATCCTATGTTTTCTTCTTGTGCTGTTAGAAGTTTTATGCCCTTATAGATTAAACTATTGTAATTTGAACTAGGTTCCTATAGTCTATAATAGACAATAATAGATCTTAAGAGATACTTATAAGTTAGACTAAGGTAATCCTAGAGTATAACGCTATTAAACACCCTAAAAACCCTATAGGAAAACTAGTAAAGGTACGTTGTCTCCTTAGGATCCTCTTATTGCCTTTACTTATCTCTCTTCCTCTTTAGGGGTTGCTCTTAACCCTTATAGGTCTTTTCCTTTATATTCCTTCTAGGCTTAATGCCTTTAGATTTCTAAAATTGTTAAAGGACGTTACTAGAGATATTTTAACTAGGCTCCTAGGAGTTCTCTTTGTCTCTATAGCTAGTCTATTTAACTAGATATTCCTACTAGTTATGTTCTCCCTTACGTCTATCTAGTATAGTGTCTACTTTATAGACATTGTTACTATGTTTACGCAGTGTGTCTACAATTAGGACCTCTAGATGTAGAATAAGGCCCTTTAGATTGTAAGGCTCTAGTAACAACATATAGAAGACTAGATGTACGCTCTATAGGCCTAGAAGGTTGATTTTAAATACTATTAGACTATACTAGTCTACTATGCAACCTAGCCCTAGGTATTTCTAGTTAAGCTTTTTCTTAGGTCTTGTTAACCTAATATGCTGATTTAATACTATTACTTAATTACCTACTTTAAACGTATGTGCTAAGCGTTTCTTGTCTACGTACAATTTCTAGTATTTGTTTATAGCAATAATTTTCTTCTTACACTCTTGTTGCAAAGTAATAATTTTACTAGCTACTTGTTCCTCTAGAGGTGATTCTTCGTCGCTGTAAGCTATACTAGGCTAGTTAGGACTAATAGGATCTATACCGTAGTATGCTCTAAATAAAGTAGTGCCTATAGTTATATGTATGCTATTGTTGTACGTAAACTCTACAACTAATATCTATAGACTCTAATTGTCTTGTTCTAGGCAATAGTAGCACTATAAGTACTGTTTAAGTGTCTAGTTCTATCTTTTAGTCTACCTATCCGTCTATAGATAATAAGCGGAAGTTAACACCCTTCTTAAGTTTAGGTAGTGTTAGAAAGTATCCTAGTGTTTAGCTACTATAAGTAGGCCTCTATCTAAGATTATCTTCTTTAGTACACTGTGTAGGCGTATAACTTCCCTTATCTAGGACTAGGCTAGGTTCGTACCGTCCTAATCAGCTCTAGCTAGGATGTAATAAGACATTTTAGTAAGTCTACATACTATAACTAGGATAGCGTCGTATACCTAGTTGCTTAGGCGGCTTAGAGGTAATTCTATAATAAAGTCTATAGTAACTTCTTTCTAGGCTGCGTTTAGGGAAGGTAAGGGTGCTAGGAGACTATATAGCTTATAACGTGCTAGTATTAACTTCTTATACACTAGGCAGTTTTTATAGTAGTCCCTTACGTTCTTCCTTATTCCTTTCTACTTATAGTATTGTTAAAGCTTTTCTATTGTCTTCTTACCCTTAAGATGTCCTCTAAGTAGGTTATTATAGCATTCTTAGAGAGCCTTAGACTTCTCTTCTAGAGTAGTTAAGTACTTTAACACCTTGTTGCCTGTAATAGGTTGTTCTAGGTTATTATAGTCTGTTTCTATATTATATCTAATAGAGGTTGTACCTAAGTCTAGTTTAACTATAGATTCTTCCTTATAGTTATATAGATCCCTAGTTGCAGTACTTTCCTTTACTTAGAATTTCTAGAGGGCTTTAACAATTTCTAATTGTTCTTTAGACCTTTAAGATGCCTATATTGTAACAGCTAACACTAGGAAGTTGTTCTTTCCTTTAGAGGAGAACAAATCTCGTAGAGGCTAGACAAAAGCTTTGTTGTACTTTAGTAAAGGTTTCTCTACCTCTACCTTATAGTCTAGTTGCCTTAAGGGCCTATCTATAGAGTTAGTAGTCTCTAGTTAGTAAGTAAGGATAAAGTTAAACTAAGTTAAGGCTAGATAGGACTAAACCTAGTAATAGTTAAGGGTCTTATTCTCTATAAACTATTTTAGGTTCTTGTAGTCTATAAGGACCTTAAAGTGTATACCTTTAAAGTAGTAGCGCTAGTGTTCTAGACTCTTAACAATAGCTAGTAGTTCCTTGTTATAAGTATTGTAATTATATTCTGCTTAGATTAATTTATAAGAAAGGAAACTAATTAGCCTCTATTAGCCTGTTCTAACCTCTTCTAGCACATATTAACTTAGTATGCCTAAGATCGCGCCTTCTAATGTGTCTACCTCTACTCTTGTTTTCTAACAAGGATTAAAGTAGGAGAGTATAGGAACTTAGGTAAAAGCGTTTTTGAGTTTCTAGAAAGCAGATCTGCTCTTTTTGCTAATGTCGATTTTCTAGCTTTCTTCTCTTCTCATTGCTGGTCCCCCCCTAGCGGATCCTGGGGTCTTATAGGTTATTTCGGTCAATAGTAAGGCTAGTTTAGAGAAACCGTAGATAAATTGTTGATAGTAATTTATAAAGCTAATAAATACTCGAATATTGTAGACTATTTGTAGTTGTAGCTATTCTTAAGTTGTTTTTACCTGTTCTAGGTTAATACTAACCCCTTTAGGGCTAATTACGTATCTAAGATACTCTATACGTTAAGTATGCTACTTACACTTACTAAGTTTAATATATAACTTAGACTTGCGTAGTCTTTGTAGTATATCCTTTACATACTATATGTAATCTTCTTTTGTACCTAAATAGATTAGGATATTGTCTAAATAGACAATGTAATATATATCAACTAGTCCTATAAGAGTATAGTTAATATATGCTTAAAACTAGGTAGGGGTATTAGTTAGGCTAAAAGGTATAACAGTATACTTATAGTGTCTGTATCTAGTATAGAAAGTAGTCTTCTACTTGTCTTCCTCTATAATACGAATTCTATAGTAGGCCTCTCTTATATTAAGCTTAGTAAAATACTTTGCCTAAAAGAGCCTCTCTAGTAACTCTATAATTAGGGGTAGTAGGTGTTAGTTCTTAACTGTGACCTTGTTAAGGCCCTAATAGTTAATACAAAGTCTTAGGCTGCTATCTTTCTTCTTAACAAAGAGTATAGGTGCCCCTACTAGAGACTTTAACTAACGTATCTATCCTCTTACTATATACTCCTAAAGATAGTTTTGAAGTATCTCTAGCTTAGTTACTAAGAGGTTGTATAATAGTTAGTAAGGAGGAACACTATTAGGTGTTAGAGTTATAGATAGATTGTAGTAGCTATACTCTAGAAGACTCTTAGAGTCTTTCTCTAAGCCTATATCTGCAAACTCTACATATTCTAGAGGTAAATAACTTATAGTGTTATCTTCTAACCCTCTATAGCCTACGAAGTTAACGAGGTACGTATAGACGTCTGTATTAGGTTCTCTTATACTGCTCTTAAACTACTTAGCGTCTTCTATAGCTACCTTTGTAAATAGGACAACCTTATTATCCTTATTCCTCTAAAAGAGCATACGTCTAGTAGCGTAGCTAATCTATAGATAAAACATATTAATCTAGGGTAGACCTAAGTACACTTAGTACCTTTAAAGGTCTGTTACTATAAATAGTACTTGTTAGGTCTCTTTATAACTACGTAAATTAGTAATAGTTATATCTACTATTATAGTACTATACACTGTTAGCCTACCCCTATCTACGCCTTTAGCTAGTAGCTTTAGCAGGGGGTCTACTTAGAGATCGTGTTCCTTTACTAGCGTAGCTAACATTAAGTTTAGCTAGGAACCTTTATTAATTATAGCCTCTATAGGCTTAGAGGATCGAACTATGCACTACATAGTTAGTAACTAAGAGAGATAAGAGTAAAGGGCTTTCCTTAATTTCTCTAGGTCCTATATTTCCTAGTTTAAAGCTATATAGGCGGAAAGGTATAGGATTAATCTTTCTACCCTTTCTCTTTTCCTAAATTAGTGTTTAAGCCTTCCTTTAATTCTAAAGTAGTTTCTTTCTAGTTAGCTGTAGCACCCTTGTTCTTTAGAGGGCTTTAGTACTTAGCTGTAGTGTAACTAAACTTTCTGTAATTATAACAGGTTAGACCCTTACCTTTATCTTAGGTACTAGCGGTTTTGTGTGTAGATAGCCTGTTATAGCCTCTATCAGCCCATTTTTATCTTTTTAGGGGTTTCTCTAATTCCTCTACCCTATTACTCTTGTTTCTAGCCTTTAGTAGCTATGTCTTTATAGGAGTAGCCTTTGCCTCCTTGTCTAGATTTTTCCTGTAGTAGATAACGTTAGTATGTTCTTCTACTATTAGAAGAGTACTACGTCTATTAACTAGGAGTAGGAATAGGTCTTTCTAAATGTCTTTGCGTAGAGACAAGATATACTCTATTACTTAAAGCTCTAGAGTTTAGGCTAAGCTAAGTTCCTCCTATAAGGGTTAAAGGGCATCTAGTAGATCTATAGGTAACTAGTTTAGCTTTTGCTACATTCTCTTAAGAGTCTTATAGGCTTACTATTTCTATTCTAACAGCGTTCCTAGGGCATTTAATATAACAGTTTTTAGTATCTCCTAGGTTAGCCGCTAGGATAGAGAACTAGCCTATTCTATTGTATAGTAGGATTTCTATAGAGTCTTAAGTAGCTTAGAAAGGTATATAGCTCTAAAATCTACCTTTTAGTTCTTCTTTATAAAGTTAATTAGTAAACGTAAGAAATACGATTCGCAGTCGCGTTCCTAGTAGTTATATTCTACTCTTAACTTCTTGTTGTATCTTTAGGGTAGATCTAGCTTTAGAAGGTTAGCTAATAGGCCTAAGGATGTCGTTGTGAGGGTCCTTAGTAGAGTTAAAGTTAAAAGGAGCACTAATGTGTCTCCTAACTCATACTTAGCCCTTAGTTAACAGAGTTAATTAATCTCGCTTTGCCTCTAGGCTCTTTTTAACTAGTTGCGGAGGTCTACTAGTTCCTAGTCCGTTAGAGAACGTGGGGAAGCGTTCTAGACCATTATAGGTGTTTATGTCCCAGAAGGAGTTGTTAACTAGCCTCCTAGTCTCTGCTTGTTTACTCTACCTTTAGCTAGGCTGGAGTTCTCCGCAGCGTCTCCTTTAACAGAGGAAGGTTGGCTTTAGATACAAGCAGTAGCAGAATCTTCCTTAATAATAAATTTAGAGGGTACTAGTGTACCTAAGGGTTAAATGTATTCTAACCAACTTACGCGTTAGCTCTGTTGTCTAGTCTGCATTTCATTAGCATGTAGTAATAAGCGATTCGAATGTTAGGATCCCTTTCGGGAGGAGTGGCACGCCATTAAGCACTTAAAGGCAGAGAGTGTATTTACAGGTTATAGATAGACGAATTGCTACTAAATAATTAGAGTAATTCAGTTAGGTTATATAGCTTCACCACCCCTGCTGTCTTACGGGGTGCTTGGCCCCGGTGCCTCACACTCGGAGACAGTGGACCTAACAATAGGCTCTTCTAGCTACTTCTTATATTTATCCTTCTCTATTACGTTGTAATCGTTATTGCTAGTATTAAGTATAGAATCAATTGCATTATTAGAGCTAACGTACCTCACAGGCGAATGGATCACCGAGCGAGTGGATCACTCCAAAATCTCACCAAAAACCACGAAAATCACAACTCTCTATCACAACAACCGCCCTATAGAATCCTCTAAAATTCTTAGAATAGAGCTGCACCTATACAAATAAGAGTATGTAAAAGTCTTAGAATACTTATATCTATATTATAGAACATATTAATAAAATGCTGTTATATAGGGATGTTTGTAAGCTTTCTCTATAGCTATTGTAGCTATAAGGCTGAAATTTGGATATATGCTTATTAATACCTATGCAATACTATCCTAAGAATTTCAGATAATTCTATAAGGTGGTTGTTGAGATAGAGAGTTGTGATTTTCGTAGTTTTTGGTGAGATTTTGGAGTGATCCACTCGCTCGGTGATCCATTCGCCTGTGAGGTACGTTACTTATTATATGCTTTAGTAGGGAGATTAGTAAGGTTATAGTTGCGTCTATTAGCTTATATAGTGCCTAGAGCTATAGGAAGCCTATATACGTAGTGTAGAGAAGGTTAGGTTTACTACGCTAGAGTTGCTAGCAGTAGGTCTTGTAGCATAGATAGAGTATTATAGTAGTATAGTAGATAGGTAACTCTAGTAGTTTGTTAAAGTATTAAGTCGCTTTCTGCCTTGTAGCTTGTAGGTTAATTAGTAGGTAGTCTTTAGGCGCCTTAGATAGTATATAATTAACACTTCAGTATAGCTTAAGGTAGCTATCTAACTTATTAATTATAGACTTTAATATAGGGATAACCTTATATAGCGTGCTATAACGTCTACTCTTACTACAACCTTGTAGGCGGTTAGTAGCAAACTTAAGAGGTTGTAGAATAGCAATATAGTTATTAATTACTACCTAGTTAGTAGTAGTAAGCCTAGTTAACCTTATCTAGAATAGTACTATTAGGAGCTTGTTGTTGCAAGTCCGCGTAGTAGAGTTAGCAGCTTTAGTCTCCGTTATGTAGTAATTAGCGTACAACGTAATAGCTTGTTAAAGCTTAACACTACGCTTAAGTAAGCTATAAAAGCTATTCTAGCGTGTAACAACAGGCTTAACAGGCTTGTAGATAGCAGCTATAGTAGAGCTAGTAGCTATCTCCTTTAAAGCCTGTCGTTAACAGCTTGCAAACAAAGCGTACTAGTTTAGTATATTAATGTAATTAATAACGCTAAAGAAGACGCCTAATAGTCTATCTTTCTACTACTCTCTTATATAGTACTCTTCCTCCTTAATGTTCTTAGGCTCGTTGTTGTACGCGTTAGCGTTGTAACTAAATATAATTATTTAGCTAATAAGGTTAAGTATATAGTAGGCACAGCATAGACAGTAATTAGTACTATTAAAGTTGTACATTACAGTAAGCTTATTAACAGTAGTATTGTTGTTAGCTGTATTGTTAAGTACAAAGTACCTAAGCTTACTACAACTAATATTAAAGTACTATAAGATAGCTACTACAGCGTTAGCTATAGCCTTGCTAGTGTAGGCGCTAACAACCTACAGTAGTATAATAGGTAGGTTAACTATCTTAGCGTTCTTGTTAGTGTAGTAAGTAACTACAGTAAAGAAGCTATATTTACTACCTTTAGACGTCTATCTATCGAAGCTTATGTGTATCTAACTTTCTACCTCTACTAACGCGTGTATAACCTATAGTTGCATATAGCTATATAGCTTTATTACAAATCGTAAGACGCTATTATAGGATCTCTACAACGCTATCTCTGCTTCTAGGTTAGTAAACTGTATTATGCTACGAAACGCTAGCGTCTTAAACTCTTAGAGAGGTTAATTGTTCTCTACTAGCTATAATATAGTAGCCTGCCGAAATCCGTGTACGTTAAAGTTACCTAGTTCGTTGTAGGCAGATGTAGAGACCTAAAGGCCGCCCTAAGTAGTAAATCGTAGTAATTGTTAACTAGGTTGCTATTAAGGCTTTAGAGCAATTAGACCCGTTTTGTTTAGTTAATAACTAGGTTTATTAAGAGCAAGATGTTGTATAGCAGCACTTATTAATCTAGTAGTCTAGTGTACTACTCTAGATAGCTTATATGTGTAGCAGTATTTACATACAAAATAAAGTAACTCTAGGTTAAACATATGCTCTTTCTATAACGTAGATTATTACCGAGCCGGCTATATCACCGAACCGGCCACTTTCTCTTAGCACAACCACCTTTTACCCCAACACAACATGCCTTAACAACAACAACTTCAGAATACTACTAGAGAAGGTAGAGCTATCCTTGCTATCTAGGCCTTCTACGCTGGCTAATTTCGCAGTATCCGCAGCGCTGCTAGAGCGTTAAACGTACCTTATTAGCAGGTCTCTAATTACCTTCGTAATATTACGTTTCGACCAGACGTACGCGCTAATTGCCAGAAACTTACTATACTAGAGGAGTAGACAGTTGTCTAGTATATACTTAACCTTAATTTGCGAGGATTTGCGCCCTAGCTATGTGAGGTAGTAGATATAGCTGATAAGATACTTAGTGTGCGTAGTAGAGAGCCTGTTGGCAAACTATGGGCTAGCAGGCTGGTAACGCGTTCAGACGAGCTCAAAATGGCCTTTAATCGAGCTAACGATAGACAGAGGATACTACAGGAAGATCCTAAGATAATCAGCGCGTAGTTTAAGCTGGTAGAGGATACTAAAGTCAAGTATGGTGTTTGCAACGACAACGTGCACAACTTTAATGAAACTAGGTTCTAGATAGGCGTCGCTTCGTCTTTAAAGGTTGTTACAGGCTTAGAGAGACGTGCTTAGCTAGAGCTTGTTTAGCTAGGCAATTGCGAGTAGGTTACCGTTATCTAGAGCATCTGCGCCGCTAGGTATGTAACCCTACCTTTTATTATCTACAAAGGACGCGTCTACATCTCTGCCTAGTACGAGGAGACAGATATACTCTACAATTAGAAGCTCTTAGTCTCTAAGAACGGTTGGACAAACAACGCGCTTAGCCTTAAGTAGTTAAAGCACTTTAACGCGCATACAAAGACGCGTTAGGTAGGGGTGTATAGGTTGCTTATCTTAGACAGCTATAAGAGCTACCTTAACTAGGATTTTAAGGACTACTGCCTAGAGAACAAAATCCTTACTCTCTATATGCCACTACACTTGTTGCACATCCTCTAGCCACTTAACGTGGTCTGTTTCTTACTATTAAAGCGTAAGTACTCCTAATACGTTGAAGACTTAGTATGCTAATGCGTCTTCTACATTAATAAGGAAGGCTTCCTACTAGCCTTTAGGGACGCGTTCCTTAGTATGTTTACAAAGGTTAACTACTAAAAGGCCTTTAAGGCATTAGGGCTTGTTCCTACTAACGCGTAGGTAGTGTTAGATTGCCTTAAAGTGCAGCTGTATACCCTACCAGCAGTACCTCTACCTAAAACGCTGTGGTAATCTAAGACGCTAAGCAATACATACAAGTTTAGGTCTTAATCTAAGCTTATAAGTAACTCCTTCTAACAATTACTAAGTGCAGCGCAAGAAGGGTTCTTAAAGCTTGTAAAAGGGGCTAAAGAGATACTACACGAAAACGTCCTTATTAAGGCCCGCATGCAAGAGCTTAAAGAGTAATTAGCAGTAATAACTAAGAGAAAATCGCGTAAGAGAAAGCAGATTCAGCATAGTAGCACACTTAAGTATAGCCTAGCAGCATCGCAGGTAGCTGCTAAGGCGTCTGTAGCAGCTTAGCTATCTAAGAAGACTTAGGGTAGAGGTAGTTAACTTAGAGCTCAATTAACTGTTTAGCGCTGTGGGAACTGCAGTAAGACTAGACACAACGCACGAACGTGCTAGAAGGGTGTAGAAACATCTTCTAAATCTAATACAAGCACGCGGTATACTAGGTCACTGTTTAATAGCAAGTAGTTGTAGTTGCAGTAACTTGTGTTAGTCGTGCCAAGAGAAAATGGCCGGTTCGGTGATATAGCCAGCTCGGTAATAATCTACGTTACCTACTAGCCGTGTTTATAGATCTAACTAGTGTTACCTTTTAGACCTACTAGCGGCTTTGCTATGCCTTGCAGTTAACTAGAGTTAACACTGTTGTAGTTGCTAATCTACCTATCGCTATTATTGTTGTTATTAATTGTAGCCTCTGTTGCTACGTTAGAGCTAGCTAGTAGTTGTACAATTGCCGCCTTAGGCTTGTTAAGCATTAATTATAATTCCTAGGTATTATTGTTAATAATTTGTAAGGCCTCTAGAGTAGCTAACTGTAGGTCTTAGCGCGAGGATGTACGTTAAGGTAAGGTATCTACAAGTATAGGCTTATTTAACTAGGTTAAAGGTGTATTTAGGGGCTCTATAGATAGAGGCTCTAGTATAGTATAATAGATAGACTAGCTACTATCTTCTTTACGCTTCTTTAACAAGGGCTTCGGCGTACGTTTTAGGTATTTAGCAACTAATTTAGCTGTGTTAGCAGACTTGTGTGTACGTTTTAGAGGCATAATAGATAGTAAATAAGCCGTAGATGTAGTAAGATAGATAGGGTAGAGTGTAGCTATTAACGCGTTATGCACGCGAAAAGGACGCAGCTAGCCCGTTAATATTACTGCCTCTACTAAGGATTGATGCGAAAACGCTATACAATTTCCTACAACAGAGATAGAGTAAATCTAACAAGTAGAAACAATTCAGCAGCATTACTTTAGTTATTACTAAGCTTGATTTGTTGATTCACTACGTGGTTGTAGCTGGTGATTTTTTGATAGTTATATATAATAATTGATATTCGTGCTTATATGCCAGAACTAAGCTATTACTAGAGTCTTACTCTACTACAACACTACAACACTATAACATTACCCTATTTAGCATATTTTATATATATTAATAGTCTTATATATCTTCTATCTAAAAGAGGAGGAAGAGAGGGGATTTAGTTTAGGCTAGCAGACGTCTGCAACTGAATTTACAAACACTACTACCTAGTAGGCGTCTATTAGTCTAGACTTAATTAGGGCTTTTTTTCAAGCTTACAGGTTTAATTCCTAGTAACTACGGCTATCTTTTTGCTCTACTAGCAACTATACAATTACTGTAGTGTTAATAAAGGAGAGGGAGGAGAGGGGTAACAACCCTAGGAAATCAATCGTTAGCTGCTATCTAAGGTATCCCAACAGCCTCACACGTGACGATTTCCAAACAAATTCAAACAGATTTAATAATTAGAAGCTGGAATATTGATTTTGTTTGATTATTAGGAGCAGTAGCCATTTGTTTAATTTTTTAAAGTAATCAAACAAAATCAAAACAATATTATTAAATCCATTTGATTGTTGACAACCCTGCGGCGCTGGAGGACCACCCCTATTAACATTACTTTTATAACTACGTTTTTAACGCTTTTTTAGAGGCTCTTTTGCTAAAGCTTTCCTCTTGCCTAATTGAGGTTGTTGTATAGCTTTTGCAGCGTCGCACTCCTCTTTTTAACGTTGTTTTTCAGCTTGCTTTTTAGCCTTCTTGATTGCTGCATTAGCCTTCTCCTTGTTACGCACCTCCTTAGCTACCTCCCTTGCTATACGCTTCTCTTCCTTCTCCTTCTCCTTAACTAGCTTCTTGGCAGCTGCGACTTCCTTATTAGTTGCTTTCCTAAGTGCCTCCTTCTTCTCCTCTTGCTTTCTAACTCTTTTATAGAAGCGTGCTTCTCTAATCTTTAAAGGAGACTAAATTATTACACTACTATAGTACTTCTTCTATTACTGTAAATCTATAGCTTTGTTCTTCTTTTTGTGCTTCTTCTACTTCTTAAGAGTACTTTTAAGGCCATCTATCTCATATTTCAGTAGTAAGGCTTTAACTAAGATGTAGTAGATAGATTGTCTTATCTTTTTAGCTTTATTACTCTCCTTGTCTTTAGTAATCCTCCGCAACAACGTCTCTATTTTAAGCCAATCTTCGTTACTAAAAACAGAGGATAAGGTATTATCTAAATCTAAGATCTCTAGTGTTTTAACAAAGCGATTAAGGATGACGTTAGGTTTAAATAGATTAGTTAGTTGGTTAGTTAGTATTTATTTTACGTCTTACGCCTTCTAAAGGGCATATACGACGTGCTAAGCTATAGAATTACAGTGTAAACATACTACCTTAGAAAGCATTTCTTGCCTGTGTAGGTATTGCTACTATTTCAAAATTATAGCTCCTCGTCTAGTTAGGGAGGCTAAGCGATGTATGTATATTAGGGTAATTTCCTTACATTTTAAGGCATCTATATACTAAGAGAGAGAGAGAGTGTGTATGTATATATATGTATACGTATAGAGAGAAAGAAGAAGAGAGGTAGAAGGAAGAGTAAGAAAGGTAGATAGGTAGGGAGTACTACAGCTATTATACTAGACCTACTACTACTAGGTACTACATTACTTACTGCTGTTGCAGGACTATAAGAGCTAGTAGGGGTAGATCTTAGTATAGTACTATGTAAGTTTAATAAAGGCTTTAAAGGCCTCTAGCTCTCTTATTAGTACTATAGTGTACGCTAGGCCGTCTATCTAGCTAGATAGTAGTATAGGTAGTTATAGTAGCTATCTATTAAAGGTCCCTAGCGTCTTATAGTAGAGTATAAGGTACTCTAGTGTCTTATCCTATCTATATAAGTAGATAAGGCTTACATCTTTGTAACTATACTTTTAGTAGTACTAGGCGAAATCGCTATGTCTAGTCTAAATAGAAAGTAGTCTAGCTAGAATAGCTCTTAGTAGGTCTAGCTCCTTTAGACTACTGTGTAGTGTATAGTCTAAGTCCTAGCTTTATACTATTTTAAGAGCTTAGTCTTCTTTTTAGACTACTAGGTCTATTATATGTGCTGTAGTGTCTTATAGGCTACTAACTTAATGCCTAAGAGTGTAGGCATAGCAGCTTTTCTAGTTAGAGGTAATAGGTACTAGGCTTCTAGGTTAGCTAGTCTATCTACTACCTCGTTCTCCTTAATACCTAGGTAGCTAGAGGCCTATTTAATAGAGACGTTGTGTGTCTCTATAGCCCTATAGCACTCTAGAAAGGCCTATTAAGAGGTAGAGGGTGCGTTGCCTCTAAGGCACTATATTACTAAGGTACTGTCTATACATAGCTAGATTTAGTAATTATTAAGGGCTAATTGTCTTATAATATGCTAGAGGCCCCTCTATACCTCTACTACTTCCGCGTTAAAGACGTGTAAGGTAGGGTAAAGTAACCTACGTCTAGTCTAGAGTTGTTTTCCGTCCTAATACACTATAAAGCTATAGGTAACATACTTTTCTCCTTCCTTTATGTACTATTTAGAGCTATCTAAGAAGACAGTTACGTCTAGTAGTAGGAGCTAGGCCTACTATTCTTTAAAAGCCTTAGCTGTAGTCTTCTTGTTTATACTAAGCGTTAGGTCTGTTTAGTATCTAGTTAAGTAGTAAGGGGCTGTTAGTGTAGTCCTTAGGATCTTTAGTAGAAGAGATGCTGTCTACTAGACTTTAGTCTTAACTTACTAGAGTTGTTCTGTTTTTACGCCTCTATTTATAATAGGTACTAGTATACACCTAGTAAGAGGGTAATCTATATCTATAGTGCGTAGGTAGGTTGCAAATCTAAGTTTAGCTTCCTCTAGCGCTACTGCTATAGATAGTAGTTTAGCGTTCTAGAAGAGTATAGCTATAGGGGTAGTTCTCTACGCTAGTAGTATACCCTACGCTGCTATAGCTAGGGTCTTATCTATAGCAGCTATATACTATCTAATATAGGCACTAACCTCTTATAGCCTACCTAGTCTAAGTAAATATAGTAGTTTAGTATAGCCTCTATACTAGCACTTAGTCCTATATAGAAGTACTAGGTATAGATAGGCAATAGTAGCCTTATAGAAGGAGCTAGCTAGTAGTCTATAGGTAGTCCTAGTAAGGCTGCGAATATAATAGGCTACCTTAATAGCCTTTACAGTACGTGTAGCTACATAACGTCTAAAGGTAAGTCTATAGTTAAACTACACTCCTAGCTAGTATAGGGCTAGCTAGCTATGCTCTCTACCTAAGAGGATAGCGTAGATTATAAGCTACTTATCTACAACACAGAGTAGTGCGTAGCTACTTTATTGCCTAGTTAGGTGTATTATTTCTTGCTTTTCTAGAGTAAAGGTAACCTTATTAGCCTCTCTCTATGCTCTAATCTGCCTTAGGTCTAATGCTAGGAACTTAACGTTGTTGTCTATAGAATGTAAGGCTTAGTATAAATATATATTGTCTATATATCCAAATCTCTGTTCTATATCTATAGACAGTAGCTTAGCTAGATACAATGTGTATAGAATAAGAGAGAGAGGTAAGCCTTAGAGTGTACTATAGGCAATAGGGTAGCTAGAGGTAGTAACCTAGCTAAGGCGGACTTAAACCCTCTAGTTAGTAAGGAATAAGTCTATAAAGAGGATAGTCCTTTATAGCCAGCCCTGTTAGGCTATCTAGTGTAGTAGGTAGTTCTTAAGGAGGGCATTAAAAGCGCCTTATACATCTAGAGTAGACTAGCAGATAGGTACCCCTTACCTAAGGTAAGGTAAGGTAGGGTATAAGGTTGCACAGGCTACAGGTAGCAGTAAGGTAGGGCTACATAAGCCTTAGGTAAGGTAGGATACCCTATAACTAAGGTAAGGTAAGGTAAGGTAGGGTTACACTATTTAAAAGGTAAGGTAGAGTAACACGTGTTTAGGTAGGGTTACACATAGGTATTCTATAATTAGACTTATATATTCTTAATATTAGTTCTATGCACTTAAACGTAATTTGTTATTATAGCCTATTATTACAGTAAGCCCCTAGCTAAGAATCCCTCTACGGAAGAAGATTAGCCCTGTAAATCTAGAGAGTAGCTATAGACTTAAAGCTCCTGTACTAGCTAGTATACTTATACTTGTAATAGAGCGCTAGTGTTAAATCCTTCTATATAATAGTAACTTGCTTAGCGTGAATTGCATTTATGTTACAGTCTAAGTAGTGTTAGAAAACAGGAGTAGAATTATAAGTAGGTTACTTACCCTCTATGTGTCTAACAATAAAAGCCTCAGCAACCTCCTAGATAGCTTTAATAGCGGAGGCAGCAAAGTAGGCACCCTTAATAATTTGTAAGTCCCTAGTAATCTTACAGACAAGACGCTAGAAAGGTAGCTTGCGAATAAGGAGCTTAGAACCCTTCTAGTCGCGCTTAATCTCTTAGAGAGCAACGGCTAGGTTTAGTTAGTATCCTAGCTGTAATAAATAACTGTAATAACGTACTGCCTAGCTTGTAATAGCAAGGTTTCTTAGTAGCTAGGGCGTTAGCAGGAGTCTTATGCGCAGCTTTCTAGGCAATGTTCTTCCTTAGCTACTTGCCACCGTTAGTTTTGTAAGCTGCCTACTTAGTACAGGCTATATTGTAGATTTAGTGTATAGGTGTTATAGTGTTGTAGTGTAGGACAGTAGGTATTGTAGAGCTATACCTATGCGTTTTTATAGTGAAGGTAAGAGCGTTAGTAGGGTCTGTGCGTAGTAGAGCTTAAAAAGTTACAGTACGTAAGCGCGGAATACTACAGAGGTAGTTACAGCAGCAACGCTGTAATAATAATCTGTAATAACTCACCTACTAGGAGTGCAAACCAGCAGCTTTCGAATAATACTTAAATTAAGCAAATGTAGCAAGTATTGCTTGTACTATAGGTGCTACAAAGTAGAGTGTTGCGCAAAACGCTGCCTACGCTAGCGCCGTTTCCTACATTTACTAGTAATACTTAATACTCTAAACTATATACTACACTACTACTACTACTACAGCGCCTCTAAGTTATTACGTACTATAATTACAGCTGCATTATAGAGCACATTAAGTAGAAGGTTAAGTAGGAGGATGCTAAGCCTAAGGAACTCGCATTTCTAGGTAATGTTAAGATTCTAGCGCATTTTAAGGCTAGAGGGTAGATTAAGCTCACTAAGGTATTTATTACAAGTAGTTATTACATACATAGCTAATAGACCTAGAGCGCAATCTCCTAAGATTACGAGATCTATACTATACTACAAGCTTATAGTTAAGCTAGTACATAGAAAGGCTAACCTACTTACATAAAGGTCTAGTTTAAGGGTCCTCTTAGTAATAGCGCACGCGCTATTGCACAGCGTGCTCGAGCTACTACGCAAGATAAAGAGGATAAGGCACTTTCTAAGGTAGGCACAGCAGACTAATCTACTAAGTCTTAGCTAAGAAAGAAACTAGTAGAGAAGAAGACTTACAAGGATGCCTCTAAGTAGTAGAAGGCTAAGATAATGCTAGATTCGCTTAATAAGCTATAGTAGCGTCGTTACAATGCCTATAAGAGCTGTAAGTTATTACATCTAGTTATTACATACGCGTACTAACTATAACTAGAGGAATAGCTAGAGGACACGCTTCGTAAGATTTATAAGAAGTAGAACAAGATTAACACTAAGGTAGACATAAGGAAACACCAGGCAACAATAGCTAAACTTGCTAATGCTGCTAAGGAGAACGAGAAGGACACCTTACGCTAGCACCCTAATAAAGATAAAGGCAATTGATTATCTATCTAGCTCTTTAGCACTAGTAGGGTCTATAAGCAGCTTATGCATAAACATTATTAGGATAGATACTAAAAACTTACAACAGGTACTTTTAAGGATTAGGCTACAAAGTAAGTTTAGGAGAAGTTCTGCAATAACCTTAAGCTAGAGGAGCTTGCTATAGTTAAGTAAGAGGCCTTTAAGTAAGTTATTATAGTTTGTTATTATAGTTACTCTATACTAACTGCTATAGGCATTGCAAGCCACCCTATATTGTAGAGGAGGCTAGCCTTAATAATAATCTTTAGCTTAAGTGTAGTGATGGGTATATGTTAGGAAATGCTAGTAATAAGTGTAAGGAAGTAGAAGAGGATTCTAGGGAGGAGCTTAAGGAGTACTAGGAGTCTCTGCCTAACAAGTATAAAGATGAGGAGAAGACGGACTAGGAGGGTTTCTTAGATTCAGATAATAATTCTAATTAGTTAATAGGAGGGGAGGAGGAAGATGCTGGTTACTCTAGTAAGCTAAAGGAGGGGGATAACGCGTAGAAGCACTGTAATAAAACATACTAGTACACTAGTACATAATAACAGCCAGTAATTATAGTTAAACTTTTAACAACCTTGCAATACTAGAACTATAGTGCTTAGCAGGCTTTCTTAGCAGCATAGGGTTTATAGTTACTAATAAGGGGTAAGTATTGCAATTCCGGTATCCTGCGTCCCCTAGGTTTAACTTTTGAGTTTTAACAATTCCTTTCTGTTGTGCCTTTAAAAATCTTTTCTACTATTTAGCGTAGCATTTATTACATACTGTTATTACAGACATAACGCTATCTCCTTAATTATCTTCTATGCACAGTCTAAGTCCTACAAGCCGTATACATCTAGGCTAACCTAGCTATCTTCTCTTAAGACTACGTACCCTAAAATTTGTAACAAAAAAGAGAGATGCCTCTAGAAAGGAGATTAAGGTCTGTATAGTTACCTGCCCTATAGAAGGCTATCTTATCTCTATATAGGATAACTAGTAGCTTACTACTAAATACAGCTAAGCCTCTTATACACTAAAATAGGGTAGTTCTTCTCGCACTAGTCCTATGTAGAAGTGCTTTAGTAAAGGAGTACATATTTAGAATAGACTCCTATATGTATACTGCTTTAACTATAGAGGCGTTTTAAAGCACCCTACAGCTAATAGGGTCTTAATTAGAACAACCTACCTAAAGAATTATCTTAACGCTAAGCATTGTACGTAGATACAACAGCCTGTTTACCTACAACACTATACACTAGGTATAGATATTAGACAGAGACAAGGAGAAAGATAGAGGCAAAGTGCTCTCCTATTCTCTTATCTAGCATTCAAAACTAAGCTAGTACAGGTTACTATTAATAACAGTTAAGAACACCATTCTATCGAAATCCAAGATATTGGTTAAATCAACCTAAAAACACTGCTATAGAGATTAGCAGAACTAGCTGTACCTATCGACACCGCAGGCAGCGCGATGCCGGGACCACAGCGCGAGGGAGAAGGGGGCTGCCAACCAGACGCGGTGCCAGCGCGTCCAGCCGGGGATGCCCCCAACGCCACGCAGGGAGCAACAGGGGAACCTGAACAGCAGAACAGGATACAGGGGAACACAGAGAGGGAGATCCTACAATGGCTGAAAGAAACACAGAGGACGGGAGCAGAAGGGCTCCGCAAGGCCACCACTGTCCAGGACGCGACGCGGGTCGCCCACGACCTCCTGGCGGCGGTTCGCCGAGTGGAAAAAATTTTCACCGACAAGTCGAAGAGCACCACCACGGCGACAGGAGGAAGGAACGACGAGACTGGGGCACTGCAGGCAGTGCTGAGGAGGCTCGACGCCATGGAAAAGAGAATGGGAGGGGCCCCGGCCCGAGAACAAGGGGAACAGAAAGGGCCGCGCACCTGGAGCCAGGTGGCGGCCAAGGGCACAAACCAGCCGGCGAAGATTGAGCTGAGGATGGAGGGAATGGAGGGGGCAGAAAGAGAGTCCCCACAGGCCCAATTGGAGCGTATCCGGGTGGCGATACCGGACGCTCGCGCGATCATCACCCACCCAAGGTCCGTGCACAAGGTGTCGGTGGTGGTCAGGGACGCGGCCCGCCGCGACCAGATCATCCAAACGGGCCTACAGGGCGCCGAGGGCATGAAGCTCATCCGGAAACCACACCTGGTCATGGTGTCAGGCATCCCGCTAAACACACCAGTCAGAAATAGCAAGTGCGCAGAAAACGACGAATGGATCAACCAGGCCCATACGAGGAACCCGAACATCAGGATTGAAAGAGTCGCATGGCTCTACTCAGACAAAAACCTCACTTCCAGGAGGGAAGGAGGCAAGCAAAAGAAGGGGTCCCTCCTGATGAACGTAGGAACGGAAGAGAACCAGAAAAAACTGGTCAAATCAGGCTTCCTGATGGGAGCCGAGTGGCATCCAGTCCAGCTCTGGGACGTGTCGCTGACAGACGGCCAGTGTTTCAAATGCTGGAAGTGGGGACACACCCAATCCGTATGCAACGCCCCCAAGGAAGTGTGCGGCCACTGCGCTGAGGACCACGCCACCAGGGGATGCAAGAACACCGAAGAGGCGAAGGCCAGCTGTGCGTGCTGTAAACAGAAGGGTCACAAGGCATGGATGACACGGCAGTGCAGGGCCTACCAGGCGTTCCGAAGCAAGAACGAGGAGACCAAGAAGGGGCTCCAGTGGCAAACCCTCCAGATCCAATCCAACCATGGAGCCGGAGGAGCCAGTACAACCCACAGCCTCGGAGGCTCCACCCTCGCCAGCCGAGCAGGGTCGAGCCGGGGAGACGACGCAGAATGGACCACCATCCCCGTCGCAGGAAGTAACAAGAGGAGGATCGCGGTTGGCCGCCCCACCCACATGAGCCGGGCGGCCAACGCCCCAGGCCAACAACGAATCTTTACCTTCCGCGCGGAGGCCGAGGACAGCAACACGCAGACTGAGGATGTGATCCGATCCACTCAATGAGTGGTCTGAACATCATCCAATACAACTGCGGAAACGCGAATGGAGGAGCGGCGAGGCCATTCCTGGACTCGATCGACCCGGCCTCGTTCCCGGTGATCGCCATCCAGGAACCCATGGTTGGAGAGAACGCGAGGGGGAAGACATACTGTCCCAAGAACTATCGACTGAGTCGGACCCTACACCAAGGAATGAAGGTAGTGTTCCTAGTGTATGACCAGATCCCGCAGACAGAGATCGAAGGCACTGTCGCCACAGACCTCACAGAGGGGATCCGTATAAGAACGCAGGGAACATGGACCCACCTGATCAACGTGTACAGCCCACCCATAGGAGCGGGTAGGGAAACAGCGGAGGACATCGAAGCATGGCCAGACATCGAGAACCTCCTCCACGGAACCCACCCAACAACTGCAACACTAGTGATCGGGGACTTCAACGCACACCACCCAGAGTGGACGGGAAAGGCTGCGCCCGGGGAACCGCAGGCGGAACGCCTAAGGGCAAATATGGTCAAATGGGGGCTCCGCCTCCTTAACGAACCAGGAGTACCAACGTGGAGGAGGGGACCCCTCCACACAGTCATCGACCTGGGATTCGCCAGCAGGGCGACAGCAGACAGAATCATAATGTACCGGCCAAGGGAAGACTGGGCTATTACCCGCGACCACATCCCCATCGAAATCCGCATAGGCACAGGACCGATAGCCAGGAAGACGAACAAACGTTTCGCCCTGAAAAAAGCTGACTGGGACAAGATCAAGGTTGCGGTGGGCCACGGGGAGTGGGCCCAGGCCACAGGCAGGTGGGCACTCGAGGGACTGATCAAACAGGTCGGAACTGCCCTGGAGAACCACTGCCCAAGGAAAAGGATTAGTGACAAGGCCAGGCCAGACTGGTCCCCAGAAGCCACAGAAATCCTGGGAGAGATCAAAAGGGCAAGAAGGGCCTTCCAACGGGACCACACCGAGGACAGCGAAAGGAACTGGAAGTCACTCCGCAACCAGCTCAAGCGCACCCTGCGGTCGAACGCAAGGACGCGGTGGAGGAAAGTCGTGGCAGACCTGACAAATGACGACAACGAGGCCAACGCCCACAACAAGGGTTTGTGGAACCTGTCGAAATGGAGTAGAAAGGTTGAAGGCGGACAGGGGCAGTCAGTGAACGTACCCCCACTCCGAAGGCACGAACAAGACGAAGCGGAGACCTCAAACGGCGCAAAGGCCCAAATCCTGGGAGAACGGTTCTTCCCGGCGAGCGGGGCGGCGGACCTATCAGACATCGACCCGAACCAGACGCACCCACGCTTCGACTTATCACCAGAGATATCCCCAGACGAGCTCACGGAGGTTATAGCCATGCTTCCCAACAACAAGGCCCCAGGCCCTGACCAGATCCAAAACGAAGTGTGGAAGGTCCTTAAAGAAGACATAGCAGACAGCGCCGCTGCCGCGATTACTCAAATGCTCAGGGACGGAGACGTCCCCATGTGCCTAAAGGAGTCAACCACAGTGGTACTTAGGAAGGAGAAGAAAAAGGACTACTCTCTCCCAGGCAGCTACCGGCCTATCGCCCTCGAAAACACGATGGCAAAAATCGTCGAAAAAATTGTCGCAAACAAGATCACAGCCGCGATGGAAGACAGGGAGCTCACACCCTGGAACCAAATGGGAGCCCGCAAGAACAGGTCCACACTCACGGCGATGGAACTACTCACAGGCACAGTAACCACGGCGTGGGGTGCGGGGCAACCAGTGGTCTCGGTACTGGCGCTAGACCTAGCAGGAGCCTTCGACAACGTAGCCCACGACCGACTCACGTGGGTCCTCCGACGGAAGGGATTCCCAGAGTGGATAGTAGTATATGTGGAGGCGTTCCTCAAGAACAGACGGACGAAGATAAGCTTTAACGACTTCGACAGCCCATGGATAGAGACCAATACTGGCATTCCCCAGGGATCGACTCTCTCACCAATACTCTTCCTCCTCTTCATATCCGACCTCCTCCAGGACCTGGGTACAGTCCAAGACAAATGTCTGGGATTCGGGTTTGTAGACGACACCAACATCATGGCGTGGGGACCGTCCGCCGCGGACAACTGCCGGAGGCTCGCCACTGCCCACACGCGGTGCGAGCAGTGGGCATCGCGCTTCGGAGCTAGGTTTGCGCCGGAGAAATACCAACTAATGCACCTCACGAGGAGACGGAACAGGGGGGGAGACCTCCTCTCCACGGTCACGGTAGGAGACCAGCCAGCGGAGTTGGTCACATCTATGAGAGTGTTAGGAGTGTGGGTGGACCCTAAACTCTCATGGAAGACCCACATCCAGAAGGCAGCGGCGAAGGGGGAGGCAGCATTCCAAGCCATGTCCAGAATCACGGCGTCGTCATGGGGACCGTCAGTACGCAAATCGAGACTGATCTACACAGCGGTCACGAGACCAATCATGGTGTACGGCTCCCAGATATGGTCCGCTGGCAAGGGAGGTACCGGAATCCGTGAGACAGCGCTTCGAAAACTCCTCATCGTCCAGAATAAATGCCTACGGAAGACACTTGGGGCTTATAAGAGGACGCCAATAGCAGCAATCGAGAAGGAAAGTGGCACACCACCACTGGCCCTGTACATCAGGACAGTGGCACTACAGTGGGCAGTCACAACAGCGAACCACTCAGTCACTAGGCAAATCAAGACAGCACTAGAGGAGGTGTGGCAGTCCGCCAGGACAGGAGGACGAGCAGCGAGAAGGGGCAGACCAGCCAGACACATCGCCCAGCCAGCGACGGACATAGAAGGTGTGCGCCGGGCCGGCGACACAATCGTGGAGGAAAGAGAGACCCAACGCCAGGCCTCGCTGGCCAGCACGGGAAAAGAGGGCAGGACCCGCGGCCGGCAGATCCAATCCAGGAGCAAAGTCAAGGAGATAGCCCGTGACCTCACAGAGAAATGGAAGGAGAGGTGGGAACGCGCGGCAGCGAAGCAACGCAGATCGGCACCTACATGGAAAGAGGGCTGGGAGTTCCAACCCCTCCACCTGTACGACGACGTCCCTAAACACGTGGCTACAGCGATCGTGCTACTCCGCACGGAAGTACTGGGACTTAAGGCATGGTTAGCGGGCATAGGGGTGCCAGGTGCCGACCCAGCCTGCACATGCGGTCACTCGAGGCAGACCCTCACACACATCCTCTCGTTTTGCCCGGACCAGAAGGAGGCGAGGCTCAAACTGATGGAGAGGGCAGGCACGACGGACCTTCCCCGACTACTCCGTGACTGGGAGAAAGTCGCGGCGGCAGGGAGATGGCTACTGGACACGGGGCTACTAGAGCAGTTCAGAGTAGCCCTTGAGGTAGAACAGACTAATACCGGGGGGTGGTCCCCGTTTGCAGCTATAGGCTAAGAACCACACAAGCCCTTCTGCTCCCCTACAACAGGGCAGCACCGACGAGGAAGGAGCGGAACTTGCACGGAGAAACGCAGCGAGGGAAGAGGCAGGGGTGTTTAGCTCGACTAGAGCATGTTGGCCCTGTACACGGAGACGAGTACATAGTGTTTATAGACCCGAAAGGGAACCAGGTAGCACTCTAAATTAAATTATTAATTAATTAATAACAGTTAGTTATTCTAGACAATTTAACAACCTTCCTTCCAACGCTTTATACAGTTTCTTAGGCTAGAGGCTGTAATAATAGGACGTGATAAATTCTAGGCTATACTCTTTAAACAGTATAGCCTAGCTAGGGCATTACAGCTCTACGATCTTAACAAGGGAACTAAAGTCTCTATTTCACTAGATGCCTAGACTACTACTAACTACCTTAGCTTCCTAGCAATTAAAGGGTACTACATTAACGATACCTGGGAACGCAAAGAGATTCTACTGGATTTTATTCCAATACGTGGCAAACATACTAGTGCCTCCTTAGCAGTATGTATAAAGAGTACACTTGTTACAGCTAGACTTAAAAAGAGGCTACTCGCTATTACTTGTGATAATGCAAGTAATAATACAGTAATAACACGAGAGCTACAGCGTAGCTTGTAAGAGATAGGAGTAACCTAGAGTGCAAAGGAGAATACTATCCCTTGCCTAGCCTATGTTATTAACCTAGTTGTATAGGATATTATCCAACATCTAGAGTTAGCCCCTTTAGACGAGGATAAAGATAATAGACTAGACCTACTTCTTTATATAGAGGGCCTAGTGTTAGTCCCTAACTTACTTTGCAAGGTATGTTGTATTTATTACAGCACACTATCACATACTAACAGGCATCTTAATACAAGCAATTTGCAAGGCTATTAACGTTTTACCTTAATAATATAAGCGATTCCTTGCCCTCCAACGTTACGTACTAAGGCTACTAGCTGTTATATAAGATGTATAAACACGATAGAACTCTACATTTAATATGTATAAGCGTGCAGTTAAGCTGCAACCATTTATTAATAAATAGTTAGAGCAAGAGATTAGGTTAAAGTCAACTTCTTAGCTAGAGAGCAGCACTTAGGAAACAGACTACCGGGATTTTCGGAAACTTCAGCTTGGCCCTAGTGAATAGCACTATATTAAAGCTATTACTAGCATGCTAGAGAATTTCAAGACTGCTACTTTAGAGCTAAGTAGTAGTATAGAACCCTAGATACACGCTATTTAGTCTATGTACTCTACACTATTCAACTTCCTAGACTTAATACAAGCAGAACTAGGCGAGGAGTTAGGTCATCGAAATTCTAAATGGCTAATTGTAGTGCAACGCGCTGCTACTAAGGGTAGAGAAAAGCTCTTAAAGTACTACGCAAAAACTGTAGATAAACAGGGTTACCTTTTTAATATAGCAACAATCCTAGATCCTTTGCAGAAGCTTACTATGTATAAGGTGTGTTTATTATAGGCATTTATTACAGCACTACACTAACAAAACACTAGAGCGATTTATAGGAACGAGACTAGAAACATATCTACAAGCAACAATTCCTTAACTATGCTATGCGATATAGTAGAGAAACCTAGCAACAACTAACACTATTGGCAGCCCCGCTATCTGCGCAACGTAGTCCTTGGTACCAGCAAACTAGCAGCTTTTTAAGCAGCTTTACAAGTACCTAGGACCTTAAATCTCCCTAGGACGAGATTTTCACGCTAGACGAGGCTAATAACTACCTTGATATACCTTGTGTAAGGACCTCTATTAGACCATTTAACCCCCTACAATAGTAGAAAGAAAATAGCAGTAAATTTAGCTACCTAAGCTAGGTTGCAAAGGATGTTCTTGCAATACCTATTGCCTAAGTAGGTGTAGAACAAACATTTAATATTGCAAGAGAGGTTATTAGGGTAAAGAGGCACTACCTAAAAGGCACTATAGTCTAAAAGATTATAGTAATTAAGGATGTAATTGTAAATAGGTACAGTAGAACCACTATTAAGGGGCAATAGCAAGAAGAGCTAGTAGAGGATAAGACTACTCTACCTAACAAGGGCGATAATCTACTTAAGTTATTAGCAACTGTAGATTACCTTCACTCTTAACCGCTAGTAGCTGCTGAACCTCCTAAGGCTATCTAGGTTAAGGCCTAGGTTGAGGCCTAGGTTAAGGCCTAATTAGAGCCTCCAACACCCTCACGGAGAACGTAGAGGTAGAGACAGCAACCTAAGCAATACTATAGTAATTAGCTGTGATAATTAACTCCTTAGTATCTACTTACACCTACTTCTACACCTTATCTGTAATTATTCTAATACTATAACACAATGCTGCAACTAAATTCTATACAGCTATAGTAAGAATAGATACTTTAATAAATAATATAACTCTACCTTACCTTACCTTAGTTATAGGGTACTCTACCTTACCTTACCTAAGTTACAAGGTACCTAAAATAAAAAGGTAAGGTAAGGTAGGTAAGGTAACCCTACCTTACCTTACCTTTTTATTACGTGACTATACCTTACTCCTACCTTACCTTACCTATCCGCTAGTCTAATCTAGGGTAACTATAGTAACATACTTTCTAAGTACCTATACGGCTTTAGTGTTGTAGGTAAACGCTGTAGTAAGGTCTACTACAGAGCGCTTTAGTAGGGCGCCTCTATGCTAGGGACTAAGGATCTTGTAGGTTATAGCTGTCTACGCAATTCGTCTAGCTACTATTTGTTTAAGTCCCTTCCTAATGTAGGAGAGGAGCGCTATAGGTCTCTAGGAGTAGAGTAACGTTCGGTCTGTCTTCTCTGCCTTAGGTATTATAGCTACCTTAGCAAGCTTCTACTTTGCTAGGAAGTAGTTGAACTTAAGGCACTGCTAGAAGATTCTTTGTATAAGTTCCCTAACCTAAGCCTAGTAGGCACAGAGTAGTTGCACAGTAGAGCGATTGGTGCCTAGGGAGGTGCTAGAGACCCCTATTGTATTTCGCTTATATTCCTCTAGTAAGATGTGCGTGCTCTACGGGAGGGTATCTGCATTCTCCTAGTCTAGGCAGTGCCTAAGGTCGTCCTCTGCTCTAAACCGGTTGAGGACCTCCTCTCTAAGGGCCTCTGCCCTCTCTAGGGGGTCTAATATGGCCACGTTGTTTACTACAAGCAGAGCGTCTTAGTTCTCTAGCAAGAGCTTATGCTAGGCAATAATCTTAAATAGGTCTTTGTTATTCTTAGCGTTATTAATTATATGCCTCTAGTACTGTCTCTTTGCCTGTTAGACTATAGTCTTAAAGGTCTATCTCTCTTTAGGTAGACAGCTAGAGTAGAGCTGTCGCGCCTGTTTATAGACTTGGTAGGTAGTTTTGCACTCTTCTATCTACTAAGGTGCAGCGCGGCCTTCCTTACGGGCGCCTCTGCCTACTGTCTGTATTGCGTGCTCTATAGTCTCTATGAGCAGCCTAACGCACTCATCGAGCTGTGATGCCTCCTGTGTGGCCAGCGGGTCTGGGATGTTCTGGACTCCTATCTCTACTAGCCTAGTGAACTTGAGTAGGTTTGCCTCTGGGACTCTGTAGTGGTGCTGCTCTAGGTGCCGAGTGCCCGGTGTGGAGATAGGGATAGAGGTCACTATTGTCTCATGGTCTGAGCCGCTGTGCATGCTAGCGTCAACAGCAGACTGGGCAAAAGGGATGTTAGAGAAGGTAAGATCTAGGACGTGGCCAGCGCTGTGTGTAGGCTGTCCTAGCACCCCAATATAGTCCATGGAGGCGTTGGCAGCCCACCTAGCAAGCTTCATCCCTCCATTAGCTGCAGTGGTAGTAGGCTCAAAGGATTCGTGTCTAGCGTTAAAGTCTCCTCCTACAAGGCACAGATGTGGGGGTGTAAGGCAGGAGACATATTGGATAACGTGCGGAGTGTAGGGACACCTATAGCAGTTAAGAATAGAGATTCCGTTTACTACTACCCACAGCATGTCTGGGTGATTAAGGCTCTCTCTAGCCTGGTAGTGTAGGTATGGTCCTTTGCGGATGTATGTCATAACCCTCAGGCGGATAGAGCCTAGCGCATTAGGGTTGTCCTAGGTGCTAATAGGTGCGGCGTGCGTAAAACCAGGATAGGTAGAGGTTCTAGATTTGGCGCATGTGAAGGGCTCCTGAACGCACACAACGTCTATGCCTTTGTGATAGGCTGTTTCTAGAAGTGTGATGTGCCAGGGTGAGCACCTGCTAACGTTGGCCCAGCATACACGGAGGCTGGGTTGTCAGTGCCTGCTAGAGGCTGGAGTGATGTAGGGGTGTTCTAGCATGATGATGGTGGGTCATCGCTCATGCTGACGTCTTCCCTCTCTGAGGTGGACGGGTCAGTGTAGATAGTTGGTTGAGGGCGGATGCTGCCAGCTGACAGTTGCCCTACATTCAGGCTTCTCTGGCCTGTGGCGGCCCGCCTTGGTCTCTTTGCTCTGCTATCAGTCGGCAAGGGTGCAGGAGGAGCAGCAGCTCTGGGTACTGCAGCTGTTTCTTGCCTTTGTGCTGGAGCGTACGGGACTACTGGCTCTAGGGTCACTAGCTGGGCGACCTCAGGTTGAGACGTTGACTGTTGAAGGGTCTCTTCAACAGTTCTGTAGAGGTGCTGCTGTGCTATCTTGCCTGCGCGGACGATGGCTTTCAGCTCAGCCCTTGTAGGTTTGATGATGTGCCCGTTGACCCGGCGAGGGGCTGCAGGGCAGTTAGAGTGGCTAGCTGGGTGTGGGCCACAGTAGTTGGCGCATGAAGCTTTGTGGGAGCACCCCTCTCCGTACTGTCCCTGGTGCCTGTCTGTGCGGTTGCCGCAGTGGACGCAGCGGGCTGTCCGAGTACATCGAGCCGCGTTGCAGTAGCCCTGACAGCCTAGGTTGTGTCGCTGAATAGTAGGGTGCTTGTTAATCTCTTTTGAGAACTAGCTAGTGCTAAAGAGCCTAAACGCCCAGACTAGCTCCTTGTAGGAGACGATCTAGGTAGTAAGGCCTTGCTTGTTAGCTCTATAACGTGAGGGTCTGCAGCTAGCTAGCTACTTTCTTGTCTATAAGTAGACTTCCTCTTTAACTAGTTAGGTAGTAGTAGGTATTTCTGTCCCTTCTAGGGTGTGGAAAGAGCTAGGAACTCCTTACACAGCGTAGTTGATCTAGTGCTCTAGAAGTTAAACTGCGTTACTGTTTAGAGCTCTAAGTATAAGCTCCTAGTTCTCTTAAGTTATAAGCTAGTCCTGAATTGCCTTATTAGCTAGGGTAATAGCCTAACCTGTTTTGACTAGTGACGTAGTAGGAATGTCCTAGAGCGTGATGCTGCCTATATTCCTGTATAGTGCCTGTCTTACTGCAAAGGGAGAAGGTTGCTGTAGTCGCATTGCTAGGTTAGATACTGCTATAAAAATTCAGTAATCTTCCTTTGGCTTAGCGAGTGGGTGGTGTGGAGCCCTGGCAGGGGGCATAGGTTGGTTGCAGCCCGTCTTTGAGATTTGGGGGTCTCTAGCCACTTCCGCCCAGGAGCGGCGCCTGGACTCTTGGCTCCTCTGGTCGCTGCGCGCGGTGACGCTGCTCTAGCGGGAGCTTGGGGGGGAGACGCTGAGGGAGAGGGGGGCAGTCAGAGCCTGGATGACCCTTTGCTGCAGCTCCTCTGCAATCTTAGCCTCTTGCGGGTTCGTGTAGCTCTCAGTATGTAGATTAACTGCTGCTGCAAAGGCAGCAGTGATCGTATTCCAGAGCTGGGCAATTTTCTGAGTTTCGTTGATGTGGCGTTGAACAGCATCAAAGGCACAGGGTTTAGGAGCGCCCCCACCGGGGTTTTGGCTACTCAGAGGGGGTGCAGGGTGATGCAAGTCCGCCTGAGGCTGTCTTGAGGCGCGTGTATAGAGCTGCTGGGGGATCACCGGGTCTGGGGACCCTGTGTGGCGAGAAGAGGGTGACTCTGCCATCCTAGTAGGCTCCTCTGCGCGTCAGCGCGGGGGCCTAGGTGGACGTTAGAGGCACGCCTGGAAACGGCGCGGCGAGCTTGTTCAGGTGCTGTGATTTTTAGGGCTCCCAGGAGGGTAACCCAAAAATCGAAAGATTGGTGTTCGGTGTAGGTTCGAATGGATGGATCCCCGTTGCGTCAAAGGACTTGACTATCAGCTCTTTAGTAAAGCTAGACACCTACGCCTTCCAGAACAGGCGGAAGAAGTCTGATCTAGTGATAGGTTCGTTGTTTTAAGCCTTATAGATATGTGTTATAACTGCTTTTAAGTACGCTGTTAATAGAGGTTTAAACAGCACCACATTAAGTGGCTGAAGCGTCTGGGTTGAGTGAGGGGGAAGTACAGCTAGGAGGATTCTGTGGCGGTTATAATAGTTAATAAAATCCATCGTTACGTGGGATCTATGGCTATCTAGTATTAACAACCTCCACTTCCTTCGAGCCTTCTCCTTGGTATAGCGATTAAACACCTGTTTAAGCCACGCGAGGCCTATATTGGCATTTGACCAACCTGATGCTGACGCTGTCACCATCACCGAGTGTACCCCTGGCTCAATTTCAGCAACCTAGTCTGATTTGATCTCTTCTTTCTTGGACGTGTAGATGAGCCTGGGCGGCAGTACTGATCCATTAGCGCACACACACGCTATGAGAGTCTGCTAATCTCTATTGCTATCTTGGATTGATGCTTTGACCTCGCCCTTTATCCACATACGCTTACTAAACACGTGTTTTGTTCTACCCGTCATCCCAATCATGAAGCCCTTCTCATCCATATTGTATGTGTGGCGGCTCTCGATAGAGTATTTGAAGATCTTCTGCTGCAGCAGGTCGAAATAGAGCTTGTATTTATCATAGGAATCAGCATCGTGACGCTGGCGATCCATCCCAGTGGAGTAACGCGAGATGAGATGGATGGAGTGTCGGTTGATGAAGCGGGTGACCCAGCTCTCAGAGACTGGGTTTTGAGCAATTGGTGACGCGAAATTTTGGATCATCTCTCTTGTAGGTGGTAAGTGACGCCTAGTAAGCTCTTCTATATACTTAACAAGCTCCATCTCCTGTTGTGGCGTCAATCGTTGCTGGTTGACGTTCTTGGTGGTGGTTGACGCGGTATTTGCCTTGTGCCGACGCGTCAACGTTGACCGCACAATACCATACTTTTTCGCAATTGCTGAATAGCTGAATTGTTGCCCAGGTTCAAGAGCATCTAGCTCTGCAAGGGCAGCGTCTATCGACATTGTGGCGTTGAGTTATGTGGGGGTGAAGTTGAGTACAATATGATGGGGGTGCGCATCACGCGAATCCGCGCATCACGCGCACGGACATGGTACGTCTAGTCGCGCACTTTGATCACGAGTGGCCAATCGAAAGCTCGTCTTTGCTGAACGAAACCATCGACGCGCACTTAATCGAACACATTAGCTTCGTTGTCTCGTATCGAATTCTGCGCTTCTTCCACAATACGATTAAGGCTGTCTTAAAACTGGACTAAGAGAGGTTCTGATGCCGGGTTGGCAGGCAGGGCTTGCTAGAAAGGTAACTTCAGTGAACGAGTGTTCCTGGAGACATCCCGGCCAGCGCGTCATCTTCAGCCAATGTAAGACCTCGCCTGGCGCAGCATTGTTCACGATCTTGTGCTCAAGTGCTCTCGTCTCTTGATCACCGTGCTTCAGCGCCTCGTTGATCTGAAAGCGTATGCATTCTGCCTCAGACAGATTTGCGGTTACGTCCTGACGCCGCAGCGCTTCTTCTCCTCCTTTGACTTCAGCTGACTTTGCAGCCTTGTACGAAGAGATGCTGGCATGAGACCTTCCTCCACTGGATCGCACTCACTGCCGCGACCTTGGATGGGCGACCTGTAGCGCGCTTTTACTCAGTGTGTTTGCGAGAGTGCAGATGGTAGAGCGCTACATCCTCTCATAGTGTGGCTAGCTGCCACCCACAAAAGCAACTAGACCACCCATCTAACTCCTAGACGGCACTACAGCATCTCCGAGAAAGGTAATAACGACTCCGAGATTAATCCGAAATGGATCATCCGCGGGTTCAATGAGGAGACTAAAGGTATAGCCAGCAGCAACCCTCGCGTGCTGATATTTGGCTGGCTTCACGACGCATGAGACGCGTAAGATCCTAGAATTCTATTCTGCCTATATCAGTCTCTGTCGACTGCCCTCGCATATCTCTCGCAAGATTAGACCGTGTGATATCATAGTCGTCAAGCCTCTGAAGATGGCGTATTGCGATCAATTCGAGCAACTGAATCGTGGTGGCGTAACCACTGTCGGCAAACTACCTTTACAAGTTAGCTAGAACACCGGCCGCAGAGCAGAGTGACTTTACTGCCGATGTGGCAGTAACAAACTCGCAGGACAATGCTCCGCTGACTTCAGTAACCGCTGTGACACTGGTGACGGTGGAAGCCTTGACATTGTTAAACAGCCTGATCAAGCAGGATATTTGTGCCGCTGAACTACCGAGGCCTAAAAGCGCCGCCAAGGTTCCCTTTGCTGAACAAAGCTTCTTTCAAGACCACAGTAGACTATTGTATAGGATCGACGATGAAGATAATGTGCGATGGTCGACACGCTCGTTAGTCATCGGGACGGCGACGGGGATGGGAAATGAAACAGGATTCGCGCAGAGCGCGTGGCTACGGCCGAAGCGCTGTGAAGAACAAGAAGGCGAGGAAACAGCCATCCGTGAGGCAGAACCGATACGGCAGAAGGTAGAGTGGCGCAAATAGCAGTGTAGTGTCCTAGAAACTGACCTAAATCACGTCTGCGGTGCTTCAGTATTGGCGCAAGGGAAGCCAGCATTAGATGTGGGTGTTTGACGATGATCGTCTTGCAGGGCCAACGGCACAAAGAAACTGAGTTATTGAATGTTGATCTAAGATTGTGGAGTTCCGATGACACAGGTTGAGTTGCGTCGTTGCGTCGTTGCGTCGTTGAAGGCGATGAAGCCGTGCCTAGGATTGCGCGCTCGGTGTCCTGAGCGCGTTGCACCATCATAAACGATCCATGTACACAGATCCGGCTCATCAAAGCTCGCAGAATTCCTATAGCTACTGGTCAAACTGCAATATTTCCAGGTTTCGACGAAATTGTTGATTTTGTATCCTCGACCACTAGAAGCCGAACGCGTCCTCCAGGTGAACCAATCAGCACGCTTTGCACGTATCGCAACAACAGGTGTAGCATGCTACAAGAGAACACGTCTCACTGTCAACCCGCAACTACATCCTGTTACCTTCACGCTCAATCTCAACGATGCACATCTTTTTGGTGAACGATCAGTATGTATTCACCGCATTATATCCTAAATTCTTATCATGCGCAACGTAACGAAGATCGTTCGTCTTGTGTTCACAAGACCTGACTATTGCCCGAGCTAGTCACATCCCACTGCGCTCTGCAATACACGCACGTAAGCGCCTGGCCAGCTCTTGCAAGCTGGTTTCTCCACGCATCAACACAATCCCGACAAACACTCTGCCCACACTGTTCGGTGCAGCATAACAGATGGTCGCGGTGTGTGACCATGTCGGAGCAGATGTCGCATTGGAAAGGCTCTGGGAGACCAGGGGTGACGACCGTCGTTGCTTTTGCGCTGATTACCCTGTCTCTCTCTTCCTCGATAAGAAATCGGAGGCTATCCTTTTCTTCACCCTCTTCCTCCTCTTCTTCTTCACGGCCTTCGTCGTCGTTATCGAATCTGCCTGAAAGATACTCGTGGCGTGCGGAATAAAAGATTGAAACCTGTTTACCCTTCCTTTTCACTCTGTAATCTTGATGGTTCAGCTCGTAGAAAAGATATTTCAAGTCGAATGTTATGCTGACAAACGATTAACAGCGTTACAGACCAAACTCATCAGCTATAGTCTTACTTGCTTCTTTTTTTGGATGCGGTTTGTTCGATGAAAGCATGTGGCCAATATCGCTTCTCGAATTGTGAATAGAAAGCTTCAGAAGCGGTTTCCAGAACAGCTCCGTGCGTCCGCCACACATAGGGGCCATGTGGAAGACCTTTGGAAACCACGCAATCCTTGCCAAATTTTATTATGTGGTCGCAAAGCGTGTACCACTTCTGTTTGTTACAATCGTTATAGCGTAGCATCCCGCGCAGTTGTTGTAATGTTTGGATCGGTCTCATAGCGCGTGAGGCAGAGAAGAACGAATCAAAAGTTGAAAAGAAGGAACCAAGCATGTCGCAGATGAGAAAGCAATTTTTGGCTTACAGACGTTATCTGTGCAGCTCATGCTTGTACATATCGAACTCATACGCATGGGTCCAGCCCCCTGATATTTTCCAGTGCGGCACGGTTCGTTCATGGGGTCTGTGTTACGACTGCAGGCAGCAAGATGCAGGTATGTTTTGAGGTTGATTCGACCAGGCGACATCCACTAGGCTGAGAAAGGTTCCCCGTGGCAACGATGACTGCAGCACGGCCGGCGCCAGACCCTATTCATTACAACGTCGGCTACGTCATGCTCAGCTGTCCATTACAGTGTGTGTACCGGGGGAGGGTGTGAGCCCACTAACACGAGCAAAGCACAGACTGTTCCGAAGGTCGTGCGATTGTTTACATGATATCGCTGTACTGCAGAGTGGGGGTGAGATGTACCGTTCTCTACACTCGCAGAATGGTTCGCTTGCTTCGACTTTTAGACGCCGTGGACCTCTTTTGTCATTCTCTGAACTCCTGCCGCATCTCAGTGGCTTATTCTCGTCAAACCCGGACAAAACCGAGCCATCTGCTCAGACCGTTCGTTGAACACTTATTTGGGTGGTTACCAATACTTTGTGAAATGCGGACTGTTGTTGACGACTAGTCGTCATTTGGGCGGCACCGATGTTTTATGCGTTAAGATCAACCTTAGCAGTGCCTAGCAGAAGCTTGATTCGCTCGTACCCACAGCCAACATGACTGGGTGTGCGGAGTATGGTTGGCTCATGTGTTCAAGCAGGTATGAGGCGTTTAGACGACATCACGAGCAGAATACGAAAGCAATCTTTATCGGTTGCTTCTATTTGAGACAATAAGAGGTTAATTTTGGGTGAATGTCTCCGTCTGAGGGGGCAAGTCGGGCTACGTTTCTTCAGCAACCCTGCGAACCAGGACGACTAAGACGCAATGGTCTTGACGCATATTTTGAGCTGCCACCCATACGACAGAATGCCATCAACCACTGTTGTCAGGGTTATGAGAGCAGGAGCGCGGTTATTTTTGATTACTCAACAAACGAACATGATCAAGTCGCTAGCAAAACCTGTAGACAGGGCAAGCACTATGAGCGTGACAGAGTTGCCACGCTACGTCAAACCCAACGAGACCCAATTGCAAGCGTTGCACTATTTCGGTGACCATTCCGACTGGGGATTATGTACTTGTGCTGTCGGTCGTTCTGCCAGAGCACGTACATTACTACCCAGCCTATGTTCCGATCTCGAAAAGTGGAGAGAAATCTTGGCCGAGGGGCACCAATATCAGATGCTGAAGATATTAGAGCTTCCATGGTGCGTGCGTCTCTGGACATGTCCTCGCGTGTTTGGTACACTAGAGTGCAGTGAGAGCAGTCGTCAGCATCGTAAGCATTGCTGACTGCGCGTCCAATGTTTCCTAACCCTTCAAAACCAGAACCACCCGCTCGAAGCGTCTCTTGTTAGTCCACATCATGCATCACGGACGCATTACAATGCAGGTCAAAGCTTTTTCGTTGCTGCTCTTAGCTGGCACAGCACATGCTCACATGTCCCTTTGGTATCCAGGCCCGCTAGGCGGTACTAGAGAGGCAAAAATATTTTCCACTAACGATAAGGTCGATCCGGAGCTTAACTGGCCTCTCGGCTGTTGCGATAGCGAGGGCAAGCCCACAGCTCCCAGCCCGGGCGTATGTCGAGGCCATCTGGATCTGTTTGACAGCGAAGATGCCCAGGTTACGTGGCAGCCCGGTCAGGATGCCTACTTCCAGCTCTCTGACTACACCTACACAGTCGATGCGCCTGGCGCGACGCACGATGGTGGCTCCTGCCAAGTAGGCTTTTCCACTGATCGCGGCGAGACGTGGAAAGTCGCAGCTTCCTACAATGGAAATTGCCCTCTCCGTGGAGGAGATGGCTCGCCTGAAGTTCAGACGTTCGATTTCAAAGTCCCAACCGGGATGCCCAGTGGCAAAGCGCTCTTTGCTTGGATCTGGCTCAACCGGGAACACGAATCTTTCATGAACTGCGCCGTGGTACGTATTGCCGATGGTTCTGGTAACGAAGCGGTTTCTACGCGCTCGACGACATTTGACATCCTAACGGCCGAGGTTGCCATCCCCTCTAGCTCCGTTCTCTCTTCATCATCTGTAACCCGTGCCACTGACTCATACCATCCGATGATGTCTGCCCGCCCAACTTCGTTTCACGGGAACAGAATCACGGAACTGTCGAGAGCTGTCGCGCCTCACGACCATGATGCTATCGAGGCAGGAGTTCACGCAAAGCCTAACGACCCTGAGAGCGAGAGCTTCCTGCGCACCAAGGAGGAAGGGGTCAGTGAGAGACGGCAGAGTGTCAAGCTCAAGACGTCCAATGGGTACAGGAACAAGGATGAATCTAGGCCTGGGCGTTCCGGTCGTGACCATTCTTCCCAGGAGCAATCTCTGGCTGGGCTCATGACTCTTCGTGCATCCCGCCGCGATGCCCGCAAGAAGGGCGCTGGTGCTTGCGCATGGGACACTGCCCCTTCAATGATGATATCCTACTATACCATCGATGCAGCATGCGCACCGAATGCCAAGATAATCTTTCGTGACTCTGATTCCTTCGAGATAGGATGGAACGAGCCCTGTGGTGTCGTCGAAGGTGATGGCGAGTATCCTATCAAGGTCATAGATTGCGACATGTTCAGCTAGACAACGGTTACAGTAGACAATAGGTCAGAAACATCAATAGCGTGTCCTCATTGCGACTATCATAAAATCAAAGAAGTGGGGTAGCCTCCAGACCGCCTGATAACAATTCAACCTCTGCATTGCATATACAGTCTCACGACCTGAACTGATTTACAGCGATCTAACTCAACGAAGCCGCTGGGTCTACAGGCGATGACAGAGGCGTAGGATATACGTCGTCGCCGTGTGCACGCGCCTCTGTTTGACGACGCCCTTGTCTATCCGTATCGTCCCCTGATATCTCCGATTCTTCGATGTCATGAACGTGCTTGGGTGGACAGCAGACTTGACCGTGAAGTGTCGATGTCGATGGGTAGTCTTTCTTGACCCTCGAGATTTTATGCTTCCATGGTCGTTCGACCGAAATCGTCTGGAGTGGACTTGTAGCTCTGGTCGCACATCGATTGCAGCGCAGGCGTACTGTGTGTTTAAAGTGTGGAAGTCGGTGTGGAATCGGGTGGTGCGAAGTGCTCGTTGAGGGCTGGGTAAGATAGATGACGAGAGTGATTTCTTCATTCGCACGTGGGTCGACGGACAAGTGTATCGATTTGAGGTCTGAATGCACATGCACCGAAGAGTGAGTAGAACTGTGGCCACGCTGTGCCTGCCGCCTTACTGCTCTACCTTCGGTTGTCTGGTCTCCTTTTCTGGTTTTTCCCGCAGCTTGCTTCGAGCGAGACTTGCTTGGTGTTAGGTGTGGCTTCGAGTCGTGAGCGGCATTGTGCGCAACCATGGTGCCTGGCACTTGGTCTGTGGACCATAATTGTATCCAATGATGTATACAAATGCCCTCTCGTATTGTGCGACCTCGAGGGCGGCTAGATTTCTGTTGCAGGCTATGCGTAGAAAGAATTGACTGAGGGAAGCGCCTTCCAATGCTTGAGAAGTAGAGACGTCAGGATAATATGCCTTAAGTCATCCGTTAAAACAGCTAAACACAGCAAGATAGAGTGGGAGGTAAAGATTATTGTGACTGCTGGAAATTCATCTACTTTTGACTTTGATACTGTAGGCAGGCCAAGTACTGTAAGGGATAACGCGTTTCGAGGTGTACACTCATACAGCGTCAGCAACGATAAGCGCGAGTACGAAAGCTGCTGACAAGGTCTCGACCCTAGAGATGCACTTCCAAGTCTCTGTACACATACAAAGGGACCATTATTGATCACGCGAAGGTTTGGACGCGAGCCGGACCGCTCAGCATGCTAGCAATTCTATGACCTCTTTTGGCAGCTTGCGTCTTTGCATCCCCACATCGACTGCGTTCGAAATCTGCGTCAACTCCACAGCACCGTCAAATACTGAGCAAGCGCAACGACCCATCAGGTGGAGCTGGCGCCATTGGAGCCATGTACATGTGCACTGAGGCGGATTTCACGGGAGAGTGTAGTTACAAAAAGCCGAGCATGGGCTCGTGTTACTCTCTACTCGCACTGTTCAAGTCGAACATTTCCTTATTCGGCCCAGATCGATACGTTGGTGCACACGTTTTCAACTTTGGATGTAGATTGTTTGGTAGCGATGACTGCATGGGGGCGAACGTCAGGTTCGAATGGCCAGGGGTGCGCAACGGAAAGCTATATGTTGATGCTAGGAGTGTCAAGTGCGAATTTTATGATCCGGATGCGTTCGAGACGTACGAAGAGTGAATCAAACAGGGTTACGAGTTTAACAAAGACCTTAGGTTAGGCGGAAGCAGTCAGATAACACAGTGTACTGTACATACACGTTACAGTACTGTATGCTCGCCAGATCTGCAAGGCGGTTTCTTATTAGACCTAATGTCAATCCCTGCGTAGCGGGACACCCTGTGTGGCGGGACACTTTTCCTTCCGGACCTTCGGGGTCAGGCCGGCGCAACTGCAGAAAGTCGAGATCGATGCTCTTTGTTCTGCACATGTTGTTCTTTGAGTGTGTTAGCATCCGACTAAGAAGAGCGCGGTGTTGGACGTGCTGTCGGTCGTTCTGATAATGGCGTTTACTAAACCTCTGCTGGTACCCCCTGTTTACTCGTAACAGCGAGTTTCTGATAAGCGTTCGGAGGTATAGAAAGGAAGAATAGATCTCAAAGATTGAGAGGGCAGGCTCTAAATGTCGAATTAGGATGGTTATTGTGCATTCCGGCAATTTCTCCGCGGAGGTGGCAAGATCGCCAAAACTCGCCTGCACGGGCATAAGGCTATTACCGCTCTTGGCACGCAGTAGCTTGCAGTAGCGTGCTCAGTTATCCCTTTACGCTACTGTAACAAATCCGACACTATACTAGTCACGGAGACTGCTAGAAATAGATGTGGCGCGCGCTGTCAGCCTGCTAGAAACGTCTGCAGTCATGTGTCCAGATGAAGGTGCATTTGTAACCTTGTTGTAACAACCACTTTCTTGGCGATGCTCAAAAGTTCTATAAAGTTATGTAGCTTGTGCGTCTCCCCGCCCCCTCTATAAAATAGAGATAATAAAGAAATGAAGTGGGGGTTAAGATAGAGAAGAACAACTGCTATTAACAAGTAACATCAACGATAACGTACCCCACGGGCGAATGGATCACCGAGCGAGTGGATCACTTTTGCCAAGCCCCCACCAAAACTCACCCTATTATGGCACAAAACACCACAAACTGGCGCTGCACAAGGCAAAACAAGCTGTAATATTACTCAGAGACTACTTCTACATCATTCTTGCACGTTCGCACGTTATGTCCAGTCTCACTGCACCGTCCACAGCGCCTTTGGGTCGGCTCAGCCCCATCAGCGCGCACCTGCTTCTTTGCCTTCTTACCATCACTACGCGCCCCAAACTCTGTTAGAGCTGTTAATCGCTGGCCCTCCTTAACTGTTAGGGTCCCTTCTGCCTTAACTCGCTTTCTTTTGTGTGATTTTCGTCGTGTAGCTGCCTCATTTGCTGCTCGAAGCTCGGCAATCTCCTGTTGTGCCAAAACCAGCTTGTGCGTGACTATTGCTGCGCCCTTGATGTAATGCTCAAGCGCGCTTGTTGTAGAATTTGGTGAGCTGCCCTGGTATTTCTTAAACTTGTCTTGAATCAGAGTAGATTGCGAGTGAAATTCCAGGGTATTGCTTGGGGTTTGCGACTGCCAGGGCTCGTTGTTGACAGGTAGTGGTGGTGATGGGGTGCGCAGCTTCACATCAAGGCTGCTTATGACCCGTTCTGGGTCAAACGGGACCAGTCCGGCGCCTCGGAACCCTCCCTGGATGTTGCTAGGAGTAATCGCAGCGTTGTAGGCGCGTATAAAGCATGGCAGGAACTCAGTCTTTGTAATGTGGTTGATCCGGTTGCGCATGAGTATTTCGGCTTGGCGCCCATACGCCTTCTTCAAAGCGGCAAAACAACCCACATCAAGGGGCTGTGTGAGGTGCGATGAGTGAGCAGGCAAACAGAGAGCAATAATCTTGCTATCCTTGCAGTATTGCTGGAATTTAAGAGAGTCGTGGCTCTCATGACCATCAACAATGAGCAAACGGTGGGTGCCAACAGTACGCTCCTTTGTATGCCTGTCAAAGTGCTTTATCCAGTCCAGACCAAGCTCGTTGGTAGTCCAGCCGTTATCAGAGACTCCAATAACCCAGTCTTGAGGCAGATCCTCTTCTTTGTACCAGGCAGAGAGGTGGTGGTGGGCCTTGAAGATGAGGAAGGCCGGAATAGCCCATCCTTTGGCATTGATGCCTACTATAGCCGTAGCCCACTCCCGGTTGCCTGGCTGGACAGCCTTTGGCCGACCTCGTCGTTCTGAAGCTGTAACAACTGCTCCTGGGGAGATCTGGCCCATCATGAAGCCTGTCTCGTCGAAGTTGTACGTGTCTTCATCCTGGATGCCATACTTGGCTTTGACGTTGGCTACCAGGCCAAACCAGCCCTGTAGAACCTCGGGATCCTCACAGAGGGCTCTCTTGTAGTCGTACTTGCGATTAAACTTGACTTTAAGCTCTGGGTGTCGCTTAACAAACGTACTAGGCCAGTTTGTGCCAACAGGGCCTAGATTGCGCTCAGCGCGCAAAGAATTAGCCATAGTAGCCACATCTGAGAGCTGAGGGGAAAATCCTCGCGCGTCTAGCTCAAGAACATGTTTAACAATCACTCTCTCCTCGTTGTTGTCCAGCTTCCGCGAGTTGGCTATAGAATCAACACGTGAAGGTTGTCCTGCGTGCCGTCTGCTTAGTGTAGCTTGAGGAACCCTGTAGATAGCTGCAGCGCGTCGCTGGGAGAGGGTCGCGTCTTGTTTAAGAGCCTGGAGCGCAAGCTGTATCTGAGCTTCGTTTGACGCGTCTAAATGGTGGTGTTGAGGAGACATTGGTGTATGAAGGGTGGTTTGGTGGGGGCTTGGCAAAAGTGATCCACTCGCTCGGTGATCCATTCGCCCGTGGGGTACGTTAACGTGTTTTATCAGTGAGCGCCCCACCTCAGTGAGCGCCCCACGAACACCAGCGAAGCGCATGCGCGACACTCAACACGTAATGTCTCAACAACCACAACCTCACAAGTCCTATACTGAAGCTGACGTGCAGCTTGCCCTCTCTGACATTAAATGCGACCAGATTACGAGCCTGCGACGTGCTGAGGCAGTCAACAGCGTTCCTCGTAGGACGATACAACGACGACGCGACGGGAAGCCCTCCAGACGCGACTGCGAGCCCAGATTAAAGCGCCTAACGAAGCTAGAAGAGGAGGTAATTCTGCAGCGTATACTTGACGAGAACCTACGTGGAGTACCGCCCTCGAAGCTACACGTACAAGATATAGCTGATAGACTGCTGCGCGACCGCAGCGGTAAGCCTGTTGGTAAATGCTGGGTTGACAGGTTTATTAAGCGTACACCTGAGCTGCGCACGCGCTGGACTCGTCTATACGATCACCAGCGAGCTCTCTGCGAAGACCCAGCGATCATCGAGCCCTGGTTCACGCTGGTTCAGAACATGAAGGCGAAGTACGGTATTGTGGACGACGACATGTACAACTTTAACGAGTCTGGCTTCCTAATGGGCAAGATATCTTTACAACTTATTATGACAGGCATAGAGAAACCTGGGAAAGCGAAGAAGCTTCAGCCTAGTGATCGCGAGTGGACTACGTTAATACAGGGCGTCAGCGCAACAGGGCGTGTTATCCCACCCTTCCTCATCTTTGCCAGCAAGGTTCTTATCTCTGACTGGTTTACTGAGGACCTCCCACGCAACTAGGTTATTCAAGTAAGCCTAACAGGCTAGACAAACAACAATCTAGCGCTTGCCTGGCTTAATCACTTCAATACGTATGCGAGGCCTGTAGGAGCGTATAGGCTGCTGATTATCGACAGCCACGAGAGTTATTGCTCGATAGATTTCCAGGATCGCTGCAAGGAGAAGAAGATTATTGCCCTCTGTATGCCTCCACACTCGTCGCACCTCTTGCAGCCGCTTGACGTCGCCTGTTTCTCGCCATTGAAGCGCGCGTACGGTGATCAGATCTCAGCCTTGGCACGCGATCGCATTAACCACATCAACAAACAGACCTTCTTACCAGCCTTTAAAGTAGCTTTTAAGAAGGCGTTTATAAGAGAGAATGCTTGCGCAGGGTTTCGAGGCGCTGGATTGTCTCCACATGATCCACAGGCTGTGTTATCGAAGCTGGATGTGCAGCTGCGTACGCAAACTCCACCACAGCAAGTCGACGCCGCTTGGGAGGCGAAAACACCACGCAACGCCAAAGAAATGGAGGCGCAATCAACGCTGGTTCAAAACAGGATGAAAATCCATCAAGGGTCTCCAGCAAGTTCACTTGATGAGCAGGTGCGGCAGCTGACAAAAGGCGCGCAGCAGATAGCTCATGAGATGGTGTTGATGCGCGCAGAGATAGTGCGCCTTAATACTGCTACTGAAGCAGCAACAAAGCGTAAAAGTCGCAAGAGACGCTACGTACGGGCAGAGGAGACATTGACAGTCGGCGAGGTATCAGACTTAATTGCTGAAAGGGAGGGTGGCAGACGTGAGGAGGGTGAGGAGCCGGCGAAGAGGGTGCGCGCAGGGCGACGCTGCGGCCGTTGCGGTGAGATTGGGCACAACTCTCGCACCTGCAAGGTAGAAATTGAGGATGTAAATGATAGCGACGCTTCTGAATAATACTATGCTGTTGGAAGAGTACAAAATTTATGTTGTGGTGCTGAGCTACTTCGCTGCGCGTACGCCTCGCTGGTGTTCGTGGGGCGCTCACTGAGGTGGGGCGCTCACTGATAAAACACGTTACTGTTTAAGACGTCAAAGGATAATACTGCAAAACCATACCCTTCCAGACCCAAGACCTATACCTACAATGCCCCTGCCCACGGATGAACAATTTGGGCGATACTCTGATGGTACCCATAGCATGTTCTTGCCAACATGCTTGATCCATATGCTGTCTGAACTGATGCTAGTGGCTGCAAACAAAGGACACTCGGGTTCTGCAATATCCCTTCTGTTAGGACCTTCAGCACTTGCGAGGGCGATAGTGCCTATTGCAGTGTAAAGGAAAGATCCAGTAGAGTCGAAGGATAAGTTCCTGAGAATTCTGCCAGTATCGAGGGTCTGCAGGCACGTTCCGCTGCTCACATCCCAGATCTTGACGGTCTCGTAGGACGCCGACGCCAGTCGACTCGAGTCGGGCGAGAAGGCTACTGGGCTGACACAACCGTCATGGCCCTCGAGCGTCTGCAGGCACTCACCGCTGCTCACATCCCAGATCTTGACGGTCTTGTCGTAGGATGCCGACGCCAGTCGACTCGAGTCGGGCGAGAAGGCTACTGAGTTGGCATAATTGCTATGGCCCTCGAGCGTTTTCAGGCACTCGTCGCTGCTCACATCCCAGATCTTGACGGTCTTGTCGTCGGACGCCGACGCAAGTCGACTCGAATCGGGCGAGAAGGCCACTGAACTGACAGCATCGCCATGGCCCTCGAGCGTCTGCAGGCACGCGCTCCAGCTATCGCTCAGCGTTGGCCAAATACGAATAGCTTCTGGCTTTTCGTGCTGAAACAACTGTCGGATCATACTGCCTGTTGGACTGAACAGGAGCGCAGATGCGTATGTCTGAAGAGAGTAACCCTCGATTGCCCCTTTGTGGTACATGATGAATCGCCGTGCGTCTTGAACAAGTTGACTAAGTTCGTCTTGGTCACGCATCTCCTACTAGCGTTAGCATCTTGATTACACTACACGGACGCGCAGATTATGAATAACTTACCTGCACTAACGACCACAGTCTTGTCATTGAGACGACGCCTTTCCCTACGCTCTTGCAAAGACTAAGCCCTTCTAGCCAGTAGAGATACTTCTTCCTTAGAAATTGATCCACAGCCTCCGTGACTTCCAGGTCACCAACATTGTCTGCGGAAGGCCTAGGTTTTGAGTCGTGTAAATGATCTATCCAGTAGACACATGGGTAGCGCGATACTGCCAGTGGATCTGGATCAAACGGCTTAACCTTGTCAACTGGAAATCCTGGCGCTTCTAGCCTGTACATGTCCCTGTGCAATGTCCTAGAAAGAATCGCGAGCGATTCAAAGAACACTGTCCGGTGAGCAGCTTCAGCTCCGTCTGGAAAGACCTTTGCAGACGCCTTTGCAAAGAGGAAGTCTTTTGCAGACTGATGCACAAAGTAGACTGTGTCATCTCGAAGAGTAAGGAATGACCCACAGAGGCTGATGATCTCCCGCACCACCTCCAGCTCGTCGACCAAGCCCTCAAGCTCCTTGACGAGCGCGACTAACTCGGGGATCGTAACAGGTCGATGCAATAGTGCGGTTGAAGCCAGTACGCAGCGACAGATCTCGGCGTCGTCTGACTCACTCATCTGCTGCATCATCCGCTTGTACAAGTCGTCCAGCCCAGCCGGAAACAAGGCTAGCTTCTTCAGCACATGCGTTAGACGTCAAGTGATCGAGTACAGCGCGTCGAAGCTCTGCTTTGTAGTGTTTTCCCTGCGCCAACTGTTCGACCTTTTGGCTAATAAATATGCCGACTGCTGCAGCGACCGACTCCGCATTCAGCTCAAGGCTTAGTTTTACTTTGTGCCCTGCTCGCTCGAGCTGTGCTTCGATGTCTGGCCAGTTACGGCTGGAAACAATCCACTTGACGCGAGAAGACGTTGATGACCGCTCTGCAACAAAGTCCAGCAGCTTGGGAAGATCAGTGACGCACTCGTCGAGGGCGTCGATGACTAGATATGTCGTGCGCAGGCTCGGGTCTCGCAGCACGTCTACGAAGATATCTGTCAAGGCTACCCAGGCATTCGGTTCTTCAAACAAACTTTTGCCTGCGTGGTCGTGCTTCTTGCGTACGTGCGATACAAGTGACGGCTGTTGAATTACAAGCAGGTATAAGAGCCCTCGTAGCGCAGCCGTGGCGCTATTGATGCGCGAATCGGTTGCTTGGCAGAAGAAGTAAGAGAGTAAAGTAGTGCTAGGCATCGACCTATGCAGCTCGTCGATGATGCCGCAGAGTAGCATCGTCTTTCCCTTGCCAGGGTCACCTTGTACCCATAGCAGTCGACTGTCCGGGTCCTCTTGCCATTGCTGGAAAGTGGCGTTGTCAAGCACCCAGCGGTAGGAGTCTGCGACGAGTCCACCCTTAGTGCCCTCAATGCGTTTCTTGTCGTGGCGCGGATCCGTTTGGCGTATGTCCTGGACACATTTACCCTGCTTATCAACTTCATCTGTAACCCGTTTCATCGCCCCCTCTAAACTTTCACCATCAAACGGTGACAAACTGACTCCCAAGATCCCCATCAGAGAGTATACGCGGTCCGTCGGGACTTTCGTTGTCCGATGTTCATTCCACGAAACTCGCTCATTCACATTGAAGTCGGACAAGGGCATGCCTTGCAGTGCAGTGCCAGGTATGCCCGTAATCTCCCGTAGAGTTGACAAGAGCGACAGTTTGCTACCAAACTTCTTTCCATTTCTAGAGAAGAACTCTACTACAGAAGGGGCGAGAAGCTCCTGTAGTGTCCATCCACGGGTGAACCATCTGCTTTGGCGAAAGGCCATCGACTCCACTGCTCTACCAAAATAGATCGCGGTCCCAGGAACATCAGATAAGTAGACATAACATCTGGCTGCGTTGCGGTACCAGCGGAACATTGACCTAATAGCGAAGGCGAGCTCAGCCTTGTCTGGCTTGTTGATGCAGCATGTGTCAACCCAGAAGTACTGCAGACCATCTTGCCGTGCTTGTTGTCCGCAGAAGCGAATCTTCTCGTAGCCCGGCTTACTCCTGCTATCGCCTGTTTCGAGGTCTGCAAAAGCCACCTCGTCCCCATCAGCTCCCCAGGTGTGCGAAAGTATAGCATACGGAGGTATCTCGCTATCGTCGAAGCTGGTGATTGTGAGTTCTCCACCTTCGTACTTCAGGAGACGCATCGACTCGTGAGGATATGTAGTGGGCGTATGCGGTGGGAACGAAGGGCTCGATGTGGCAGCTTAGTAGGACGAGAGTGTAATTACTGGCTCTGCAGTGCACTATTAACTTCAGCCTGAAGAGAGGAGAACGAAAATCTGTGAGTTACGGCTCTAGGTGTCTTGATAGTGATATGCGTTGTGAAAGTCGCGAGCTAAGACGACGGTGCTGTGTTGTATGCTTGGGCTGGCGATGGCATTGCACCAGGCCTCAGGCGGGGTAGACGTCACTCTATGCAGATCGTAAGACGCAAGGCTGTAAGCTACGGCGGCAACATAGAAGGCGGCATGGACAAACCTCGTTGGCACCACCGACTTGAGAGGGCAGCATGAGCCGGCCCGTCCCACACAGCCTGGAGCAGGTGCTCAAAACGCAGTGCACGCGCGTAATTGAGGACGCTGTCGCCATGCGCCACAGCTATTTTCAGCAGTCTCCGTTGTTGGCATAGCGTTAAATTCATCTGCTTACACCGATATCTGAGCACGCTACTGCAAGCTACTGTGTGCCAAGAGCGGCTAAACCTTCAGGCCCTGTCAGACGAGTTTTGACGATCTTGCCGTGCGCGCGGAGAAACTGCCGGACTGCACCTTCCTCACCTTAATTTGACCTTTGGAGCCTGCAGCCTTCATTTTTAAGACCTGAGCTTCCTTACTACTCACCCGAATAGTCTACTAAGATCCGTTGTTGCAAATGAACAGGGGGTACTCGGAGAGGGTTAATAGATGCCATGGACAGAACGATTGATAGCTAGACTGACACTGCATTCTGCCTGATCGGAGGGTACCAAACTTACGGAATAACAGCTACAGAAACGATGGCCGTTGAGCTTGGTCTTGTACAGGTGGTGTGCGAGGATTCCGAAGGTCTGGAACGAAAAGTGTCCCGCCACACAGGGTGTCCCGTTACGCAGGGATTAACGTTAGTGATGCTGATATTTCGGGGAATTTCCGCTTAGTCCCATCCAACTTCATTAATCACCTACGTGATCTCACATATTGCTATGAAAGCCCTCCTATAAGCCTACATAGCCACCTGAGGCCTTTAGGTAGTCTCAATCCACCCAGTCGGAGCGACTTCCGAGCTCGGCTAGCTGGCACGGCCTACGTAATCGACAGCCGGTGTGGGCTTCAATGTATCATCCATTCTACCAAGCTTGTGGCTTCGCTTGTGGCTGTTAGGACAATGAATCTGTCGATAGATATTCCCGTTCACGGCATGCGGTCTAAGACGAAGTTTCTTCAGGCAATGATCGTAGTCACAGAGACTCTCGATCGTGTTCCTGGCTTAAGCTGGGTTATGTGATCAAGCTCACACGGTAACGACGTTAGGCTGCTTCCAGAGGGCGCTGACTTTTCAGCTAGAATAAAGATCCTCGTCCGCGCACGTTGCAAATAATTGCGTTCAAGAAACTCCTCCTTGCAGGTGCGCAGCCGATGTATAGGATGATTGTGTATGATGCTCAAACACAAGTGAGTGACGAGTGGCAGGGAGAGAAAGGCAAGCTGCTAACGCTTTAAGCCACGAATGATTCGCCGCACTTCCACGCCCTGCCATGTGAATATCCGAAAGATCATGTGTTCTCGTCGACCCGATTCATTTCTTCTTCTCAACGGTGGGTCACATAAAATCAATCAGGACGAACGCCGAACTGAAAGTTTGTTCAAGATACTGTATTGGTTACAAGAATGTAGCATTCAAACCCTAAACGTATTTCGCGTTTTGCCTGGCGAACCCAATTCAGCCGTAGTGCTGGGATGCGAGTTCTAGGGAAGGGCAAAAGGAGGATATGACGGAGACTCTATGCATTGCTGATGGGAGGCTTCTATAGTAGTTCAGACAATACCACGCGCGAGCCAATCGTGTAAGCACGCTGGAAGTAAGGGACTGCGGCACAGGTCCAATGACTATCTCACTGTCATGATGCTGTTGCACTTGCCCTCCGTACTCTCATAATCGCAGACTTCACCGGAACAGGGCGCGGGCGAAGCATAAGCTATCGCTGGTACAGATCAATGGTTGAAAACAACGACAGCTTCGGTCAAACACCTGGCTGCGTTGTTTCTGTACCTCGCAGTCCATCACGAGAGTCCTCGAGAATCTGTGAACATGGAGATTGGACTTGCTTGCGGGGCGAAGGAAGCTCCCGAGAAACCATCGAGCACTGCTCACAGTACGAAGCCTTCTTCGCAATACTTGCTGATACTACCGCAGGAGATCTGAGACTGTATCTACGAGCACGTGCTGATGCATGAGCATCGCTGGTCCGATTCAAAATGGGCGAGGACAGTTGGTTCATCGTTCGCGGGCGATTCGAGGCGGAAGTGCCAGCAGCGAGAATCGACCGCCTCTGAGGGCACGTGGGTTCTTCCCCCTGCACTCTATTCCTCGCCCATATTCAGGGTCTGTGGGCAGATGCGGCAGGAGGCACTGGACGCTCTCGGCAGGAAATAGGCATTGTCCTTGGTGAGTTCAGAGGGGGCCGTCTACACCCATCACGAACTTCTCTCTCGATTTTCCAGATTGCGACTCGATGTCATGCTAGCGTCTGTCTCCGGCCATGCAACCTTCATGAACTTTCACCGTGTCGTCAAGAAGCTTGTGAAGGAAGCTCAGTCGCTTCGACATCTGGATATCAGGGTGGGCTTCGCCCATGACCAGGTGTCTGCCGCAATCCGTGATCACGGCCTTGCGCTTGCCAACACACACGAAGACGTAGTAAGCGTCATGCGTAGTATCGCGCGCATGGTTCGGCTGCAAGAGGGCACGCACCATTCTTCGCGGAAGCCCATTCACATTCGCTGGGGTGTGAGCGAGACTAGCATACGGACGGGTGACTACAGCTGCGAGGTGACCTACATGGGCGCCGAATACCTCGAACAGGCGTGGAGCAGCCTTTTTGCTGACTCGGGTACCACTGCTACGAACATGAACCTATCATTTATGGAGGAGGACTGCTGGCATTTTGGCTGCGTTATCCACTACTCTTATTAGAGATAGATTGCGTACCGCTGGTTTTCGACGAACTCTCCGGTGAAGAATAGACTGTATAGTGTAGCCTGGTCTTACGTTCATTGTCGCGAGCATTCCCTCCATCGCGTCGCCAGCCGTTGTTCTCCCTGGCCTGTTGGGCATCGAGTCGTGCTCGCACGGGTCTGTTGTGAGCAAAGATCGCGAGCGAGCACCGCTACTGCCGGTGGAAGGTATGTCCCAGTCTTCGTGATGACGTCGAGACGCGGTTATTGACTGACTGACTGACTATGTCAAGACAGAGGATGTACCCCGGCTACTCGACGCGAACGGCGGAGAGCTTGCCGCAGCCTGTGCTCTCGACTTCTACCAGCCTCCGTATGTCTATGACACCCTTGCATTGAGGGACGCTGAGGGTCTTGAAACGCTGATGGAGGCGTAGCTCTATTCTCGGGCGAAACACTCCCATCGAGCGCTCCTCATTGCAGTTCACCGCCGATGATGAGTTGTTAAAACATTATAAGAAAGAACGTTCGTTGCAACGAAATGACAATTCGCTGATCATTGTGCAGTGTAGTGGTGATACCAGCAGCGCCTGGCCCCCTCTACGATTTCAAGGTGTGTCCGACACTCTCGCCGACTTCCACGTCGAAGCATCTGAGTTGCTTCATACTAATGGACCACCCTCTGCGCCCTGAGAAGCGATCAGACTTCGGCCCTTTGGTGCGTGTAGTGTACAGTGGCGCGACGTAAGAATATGTTCACTCTCAGAGATCCTGGCAAAGTTCTATCGACATCATCGCAGCTTTATGGAAGCACACCATACTCCGATGCACTACTCCAAGGTGGCTCGAAAAGTAGAAGGGTCGAAGGCGAACAGATCGGTGGCGAAGTTTGAGCACCCGAAATGCAGAGCTAGGGGACATCTGCCTGGTCAGTGAAGCGGGGCGCATGAATAACTGTTGGGAGAAAAGAGGCTCGGACGCAGCGTCTCAGAGTTTCAAAAATCTATTGGGGAAGGACGTGACACTGCAACTTATCTACTTTCTGAAGCAGCGTGAGTCTACATGGATACTGCAATTGCTAGAGAGTGTGCTCCGGCTATATGCTTGCTGGCCCAGTTCTGATTGAAACTATCCTGCGTCTCTTATACGATCCAGGTAGTGCTCAATCCCAGAGCTGTAGTTCAGCCTTTATCTCAGAATCTGCAGATTAGACTTCCGCCTGTCTTGAGTCGAGCAGGAATGTTCTGCCAGCTGTCGCAGGTTGATTGTACCGATACTACGTTTTGATGTCTTCTCCGAGGCTACGTGGCTCTTTTCGATCTCAGCAAGTCTTGCAGGTTATGTCTGCTCATCAGTGTCGAGGGATGGTTGAGTCCGATTTTCGCGATCTTCTTCTTCAACGACCAACGAAGCAACTTTTCCGACTCTCCATATCGGCCCTGCTTTTGTAGGGCCATCGCTAGATTGTTCGCGCTGGTCAACGTGGAAGGGTGAGATGCGCCTAATGTCGCCCGAAAGCCCTTCAGCGCTCGCCGGTCCAGCGTCTCCGCCTCACTGTACCGACACCGATAACGCAGCAGTAAGGCCAAATTGCTGACACTCGTTAGGGTGTCCACGTGGTGCAGGCCCAACATCGCTTCACTCTCGCAGAGCACTCGTCGGTGCAGCTCCTCGGATTCGCTATATTCGCCTAGATAGAGCAAGGCCAGTGCTAGGTTTCCCATCGTCGTCAACAAGGAAGGGTCGTCTGCATCCAGGTTTGCTCTGCGCCACTCAAGCGCTTGTCTGTTCAAGCTCTCCGCTTTCTCGTACGAGTTGCAAGACAGCAAGACGCCGGCGAGGATTTCCATGCTATCTACCGTGCGTTCGTCTTGCGCTCCGAGTACTTTTAGTCTAACGTGCAATGATGCTGTGGCACTGTTTTGAGCTCGCCTGTAGTCTCCCAGCTCACATTGATACCATGCTACGTTTGTCATCGCATGCGCCCAGGCTTCAAGTGATTTGACAGAGATTAGGGACGAAGGATTGAAACGCTCGACATGCGGGGCCAGCTCCTGACATTTGGACCAGTTGCCGTACTCGCCCGTTGGAAATTCTTGCGCGATAATCTCTAGGCAGGTCTGCTCCCACTTCTCTGCAGCGCCATCTAATTGTAGCCACGCTTGGACCGGAGACTGAATGTCGGTTTCCATCACGACCGTGTCTGTTCCCTGTCTGGCGACGACGATGGACTTTGCCTTGAGTATGGCGATATCCTGCCGCAAAGACTTCATCGCATGGTCCCGACCTGTAATTGCTTTTCTGGCCGGTGATTTACTATAGGATAGAACTACCGACAGCGGAATCTTGCGCGGATCGAAGAAGCTCATCAGGAATAAGATATCCATGGTGGATGGCCTTTGTTGGTGGAGCTGCTGGAGGTCAAGCCGGCCACCAGGTTCCGATGGATCTAGTATTTCCAACTTTTCGTGCAGCTTGTTCCTCTCGACTACGCTCTCTCCCAAACGTCTAAGGTCGCTAAACCAGAGCAAGAAGCCATGAAGCTTGTACGTTGTACGCGTCCGTGATCGAATACGCATGGCTCTGAGCAACGCGAAAGTAGAGGACTAGTACTTCGCTAGCAGAGCAGTCGATCTCTCTGATGGCCTGCGCGTGAAATGCTCGATAATAGCCTCGTCACTGAGACAATGTCGAGGCTGTTCAGCCCCACCCGATGGAAAATGTCGGTAGAACCTCCAGTGAACGAGTGTATAAAGTTTGCGATTTATTGGTCTGCTAAGTCCACGCGAAGACTGTATTACGGCATGGGAGGTAATCTTGAAGCTCTTCGGTGCTTGCAAATGCCTCTCATCCTCTGCATGAAGCTAGTTCCTTGTCTTAGGTTGTCCTAGTGTTTGGCTACATACTTTCCTTCAATAGTCATCTCTCTAGCCACGATCAGCTACGGTGCCCAAACGTGAAGCATCAGCCTGGGAATGCCTTTCTTGCGGTGAAGTGTGCTTTGATCTCATATGTGAGCAGATCGCGCTGCAAGAGCGTGCTGTGGTTACTCTACCCCTGTTTTCGATGATTGCGGGGACTGTACGCTCATGTAAGCGTTGTTGGCGATGATTAGGTAGGCTGATACACCACATTGTTGAAGAACGGGGAGCAACAGCGTACAACTGCCATTGTACGTTATCATCGTGCAATACAATGACGACGAAGCGGAAATTCGCCCCGAAATGAGTGGTTGTGTTCTTCAACTAATTCCTCAACTATAAAACTAGATGAGCGCCCATGCTCAATACAGACGTCAAAAGAGCCACGTGATCGTAGTGCATGCCCAAAGATTGTCAATCGCACCAGCCTCAACTGCTTTTGATACAGTACGTATAGCTTGTTATCAGCTTTGCTACACTGTTATCCATGGCATCTTTCTGAAGTCTCTGTCTATGCCATAACCTGCCTTTTGTTCAGCCTCCTGCCTGACACAATGCAACGCCTGTGATTATCCACGCGAGAGCTCAAGACCATAATTTTCGATATAGGTCGACAACGGTACCAGATCGCACAGAGTATATTTGTAATAGTCTTGTCTAGCGATAGCATGGTGATGGACAATATCGGTGCGTGCAGATTGTGTTCGCGTGCAGATTGCGTTCGCGCGCATTGGACCGCGCCCACGAAACAAGCTAGTGGGTACAAAGCGCTCGGCTAATTACTCCGCCCACATCTCTTGTCGGCGGACGTCCGCCGACCTGCTACGGCGGCCTATTACGGACAAAGTGGAAACAATCAAATTGCAAAACCAAAACTTCCAAAACTCAACGTTAGCAGGTATTGTATACAGTAAATTGTTAGACTTTACATATAGAACAATAAATAAAGAACGCAAAATAATTGCATTTAGATATCTTAATCTAGAAGTAGTCCCTAGAAAATATAATTAGCAATCCTAAACTCCTTAACCTTGTGCTCTGTCTAACCGCCTCTATAGACTGTTACCTACTATGCCATGTTGCAAACGTAGGTGTCTATAGTATCAACGTATCAGCCCAAGATACCCACCACGCGAGCCGCAAGCTGCATGTCCTTTGGCATAATAGTAACCCTCTTTGCATGTATGGCACAGAGGTTAGCGGCTAAGCATGGTTAGACTATTACACACTATCACTAGCGGGCAAACATACCTTCTAGCATCTTCACAACGAAGTTCTCAGCATCCTCTTGGACAGCCTTAACAGCATTCTTCCTCTACCTCATACCGCCTGTGCCCAGGCTCTCAGCAACGTCTTGGGCAATTTCACGAACCAGACGCTGGAAGGGACCAGGCAAGAGGAGAGTGCCAGCGCATGTCTGATAGTGCCTGATCTCGCGGAGAGCAGCAGCTGTAATAGTTTAGTAATAGTATAGATCTCAATTGCATGTATAACTTACTACTAGCCTTAGACTTATTCATCTTCTTGTAGCCCTTACCGCGATCCTCTGGGTTGGCAAGTTGACTGGCGCCTTTGTAGATTGGCGCCCTTTTCGCCGCTTTGTTGTAGTAGATTGGTTCACGAGGAGGCAATTCACCGTTAGGCAGTACTGGAAATGTAAGCAAGTGAATAGGAGAACTATTACAGCGACTATTACCTACGCCTGCCGGCCTTTTTCGAGGTGAGGGTTTAGGAGGTCTCTTGCCGCCAACAGTCTTGCGGGGAGCTTTGTCTAGGGTTTTGCTAGCGGTCTTCTTGGTGCGGACCATGGTTGGGTTGGTAGTGTGGTGTAGTTTAGGTAGTGTGGTGTAGTTGCTAGGGAGCAAAAGTCGATTAATTGAGCGATTATATCCATGGCTGGTGAAAGTGAAGGTAAGAGAGTAAATTTCTGCATGTAATTGCACCTTGTAGTGTAATAGTCGCTGTGATAGTATGTTAGCCACATCTGAACCAGCGCAGCAAGCTGATCCTTTTCCGCCCACTAACAAATCAATTGTGTTATAGTCCAAATTCTTTCACTATTTGCATGTGAGTTATAGATTTAGGCAGCAGGTTTTTGTTGTTTATTTTTTCAACTTGGCCTTTTTTGTTCCTCTCTTCTCAACCTTTCAACTACGCAACATTGCTACTAGCATTTAAGCCCTATAACCTGTCCCTACCTGTACTACGACTATTACTAACTGTTACCGACTATTACCGACTATCACAACTGCTATCATGTTGTCTAGTAAGAGGAAGGTAGACTACAAGTACTTAGATAACAAGCATACTAAGAAGAACTGCATTACGCTTAAGAAGGAGAAGTCTTCTAGTAAGCTTAGCCTTTGCGCAAAGGATAAGCGTAGTAATAACATAGCCTATTCCTGTTTTTACAACAGCACTTTCCTTAAGAACACTGCTGTTCTAGACCTCCTTTGCGCTAAGACCAATCTACAAGCCCGTAATGTCCTCTAGAAGAACCTCTAGATCTAAGCAAAGAACGTTGCTAAGAGGGACAGGTATAGTGTCTATAGTAATAGTCTTTGTAATAGTTCTAACTTCTGTCTAGGTTCTAAAGAAACTTGCACTAGACGCAGCTAGCTAATGCTTGCAACAATTCTGTAGATAATATCCCTAACAAGGCTAGCTGCTATAACTTCCAGCCTGTTGTCTACGCCCTTAAAAATGCGCTAATGCTGCCTAACTTTGTTACAACTATTACGCTAACTATTACCGGTCGCTCTACGCGTAAGATCATCGAACACGCTAGTTCTAGCTTTGTAGTCATTAAGCAAGGCACTAGCGATGTAGAAGCTACTAATCCTAGTATAGAAGACGTTAACTTTAGTAAGGCTATAAAGATTAACTAGGCTTATGTGGCTATCGCTACTATAGGAGCATAGAGAAGAGTACAGGCAATATAGACTAAGGCTCTTTATATAGTTACTAGTAAGATAGAGATGTTAGGTAAGTATAAGTACGAATTAGTTGTATACTGCATAAATAATCGCATACTAGCTATAAGTTACAACACGTAGCTATTACACGACTATTATAACACTAATACATTTCCTAGGATCTCTTTAAGTATGTTATACCTAGCTACAAGGCTACCTTTAGTAAAATAGAGGTATCTCTAGACCTAGAGCAGCAGGTATATATCTAGACTTTTGCCTTATAGTATATATACTAACTAAATATACAGTATAGTATACTTTATAAGGCAGTCCTTTTACGCTAGTAGATAGACCCTAATACTAAACTCAACATTAATTCTATGTCTAGGCTTCTAGTAATGCTATTTACGCGCCTATTCTGCAAAGCTAAGCGCAATATTCTAGCTATAATCTACTACTGCTAGTTCTATAATAAGCTTAGGCAGTCTCCCGTTTAGCTAGCCGCGCTGTTTACTAACCTACTGCTGCCTAGTCCCTATTCTAAGCTTACTATAGCTAGTAAGAGGTATATATATAATAGTTATTATAATAGTCTTATCCTAACATTACAACAGTGTAGCAGGTAGGTTTTCTATTAATAGTTAGGCTTTCTAAGATGCATACTACATGCTAAAGATAGTTAGAGACACCTAGCACTAGCTACCTAGGAGCCTTAACCCCTTTCTTAACATTAACAGTAACAACATAGATAACTTAGCAGAGTAAACAGATAATAGCTAGGTAGGAAGTATAGTAAGTCTAGACTTTAGTAGAATCTAAAGTACATAGCTATTGTATTTGTAATTTGTTAAGTAACTTAAATAGATAATTAGCATAAAGCTTATAATATACTAACTATTATAACTATTACAAGTACTATTGTCTAATATTATTAAGTGCTGTAAGTGCTTATATAAGAACAATATGTCTATACGTTTAGTCTTTACGCTAGATTATTCTTCTTCTCTCTATCTATTAAAAAAACTGTATATAGCACCCTAGCTTATCTATACAACCTCTAATTATATATAATAGTAATTCTAAAATGCTGTTATCTATACTTCTATCATCCTCTACACAGCAAGAGCGTAAATTAACCAACAAATACACCTAGAAGAATAATCGATACCGCAACTATCTAAAAGTAGAAGAGAGCTGTAAACTTGCAGTTATACAGGCCTAGGCAGCAAATAACACATATATAAGTAGAGCTAAAGCTGCCTTTATTAAAACTAAGAGAGTAGATCTAGAGAAACTCTCTAAGAAAGCGCAACAGAATGTATATAACGAGATTATACGTCTAAGTTAGCAGTACTCTATTCTCTCTATATATAATTAGCTCTACCCTACAAGGAAACGCTTAACTAAGATAAGATAAATAGGCTCTACCTTAATATCTACTAGGTACAGAAAGCACGTTGGCTTACACTAACAGGCCTCTAGCTAACAATTAACAACGTATTACGAGACGAAGGTATACTATAGAGGAAATACAATACATTTACACTTAAAAAAAGGCTAGGATTACAGAGTTAGAATGTTAACTTGTTGGATTTTAGGGTTACACAACAGGCAGTATAGAAGGAACTAAAACATAAAATATAACTATTATATAAACTATTACAACCGTTAGTCTATAGATCTTAGAGTAGGCTAATAGCAAGCTCTAGTAGGATAACAAGGTAATGCACTTCTAACTAGTGTAAGGTCTAACCTCTTATTCTCTTTCTTACCTACTTTATTTATACCTATACCTACACCTATATCTATATCCTACTTACTTGCCTAACTTAACTATATAGGTATACTTTAAGTAGATTACGTATCCTCTACCTAAGACAGTGTACGCTTTCGTAAAGAGTTGTAGCTAGATAGTCTAGTTAGACCTATCTCCTTATAGGAATTAAAGTCCTCTAATAGTATTTCTCTCTTAGAGACAACTTCTTCGTCTAGAATCTTAATTGCTCTTTCTTTGCCTTTTTGTGCACTTGTTAGGGTATTAACTTTCTCCCTCTTAATTATAATATTAAGAGTAAATAGCTTAAACTCCTTTCTAGTCCTCTTAGTTATTAAGGCTCTTTTAGTTAGACTCCTAGATAAGCTTAGCCTACTAGTAGACTAAGGCCTAGCTCTTTAAGGTATTACTGTAGGTATTAGAGTTTCTTCTTCCTTAATCTCCTCTAGTCTCTTATCGTTAAAGCATACAACAAACTTCTAGGTAGTACTATTACTACCCTTCTATGTTACTTTATTAAGCAGGTCTAGCATGTTGGTAACATAGTAGGCACTCTATAGAAAAACAACTAGTAGAGTAGCTATCTTTGTTGCGTATGTACGTAGGAAATCCTACACCTTGTTTAGGCGTCCCTATTTAACCTCCTTTAACAGATATCTATTAACGAAATCGTAGAGGTTAGCAAACGTTGCGGTCCCTAGGACACTAACTAATGTTTTAACACCTAAAAATATTAGGACTATTACAAAGGCTATTACAGGGACACTAACTAAGGATGTTCTAATAATCTTAGAGCTTATTACCAACCTAAATTATACGTAGAAGAGTAATGTTAAACGAGATCTTTACAACCACAGTTCTACTCTATTTAGCTTTTATAGTTGTTCTCTGTTGCCCTATAGGACGTGCGCTAAAGGAGTTAATTCTATTTAGCAATGCCTAGGTCTTCTAGTAGGCTTAGAATGCTGTATCTTTAAGAATTGCCTAATTATCTACACTCTATCCTAGCTGCATCTAGGACGTAGGCGCAATAATAGCCTACCTTAATATAGCTGCTAGTAGACTAGGTAAGTTAGGAATTGCAATAGTAGGAATCTTTCCCTAGTTAGATCTAGGATTTAGGGCCCTATAGTAGGTGTAGAAGTTACTAATAATAATGTTTATGTTAATGTGTAGGGCACCCTTCTTAGGGTAGAATTAACCCTATTCTAGACGTGTGTTTAACATAGTAGATAGGGAGAAGTATAAACAAAAGATACAAATGTTTTGTAAGAGATAAAGAGTGTATATATTAATTAATCGCTTTAGGGGCCTTAAGTGTTAGCCTTACTATATTAGGTTTAAGCAACTATTACAAAGACTATTATATGCTAGCTACTTATATAACCCTAATGTTCCTAAGCCTTCTTGTTAGTTAGACCGTGTGTAAAGGTTGTATCCTAAGCAAATTTATACCTAGTATTTTATATAGGTAGCTAGTATTCCTATCCCTTTGTTAGATAATTAAGTAGACTAAGTATAGGCTACAACCTAAGCTCTATATGCACTAAAATCTAATTACGTAATTTTAGATATATCTCTTTGTATAGCGCTATACGCTCTTTAGTACTTTATATAACACTTATATAAGAATTAAATCCTATGCTTTAGAGCTACTCGTTATACTATTACTAGGTTATAGCTAGAAGAACTGCATATATATCCTATCTAGAACTCTCTGCCTTTAGCCTCTTAAATTCTTCTTAATAAAGTAGCTGTTTAAAGTTATCTGTGCCGTCTAGAGGATACATAAATAATAATTTAATTTAATAATAATTTAATTTAGAGTGCTACCTGGTTCCCTTTCGGGTCTATAAACACTATGTACTCGTCTCCGTGTACAGGGCCAACATGCTCTAGTCGAGCTAAACACCCCTGCCTCTTCCCTCGCTGCGTTTCTCCGTGCAAGTTCCGCTCCTTCCTCGTCGGTGCTGCCCTGTTGTAGGGGAGCAGAAGGGCTTGTGTGGTTCTTAGCCTATAGCTGCAAACGGGGACCACCCCCCGGTATTAGTCTGTTCTACCTCAAGGGCTACTCTGAACTGCTCTAGTAGCCCCGTGTCCAGTAGCCATCTCCCTGCCGCCGCGACTTTCTCCCAGTCACGGAGTAGTCGGGGAAGGTCCGTCGTGCCTGCCCTCTCCATCAGTTTGAGCCTCGCCTCCTTCTGGTCCGGGCAAAACGAGAGGATGTGTGTGAGGGTCTGCCTCGAGTGACCGCATGTGCAGGCTGGGTCGGCACCTGGCACCCCTATGCCCGCTAACCATGCCTTAAGTCCCAGTACTTCCGTGCGGAGTAGCACGATCGCTGTAGCCACGTGTTTAGGGACGTCGTCGTACAGGTGGAGGGGTTGGAACTCCCAGCCCTCTTTCCATGTAGGTGCCGATCTGCGTTGCTTCGCTGCCGCGCGTTCCCACCTCTCCTTCCATTTCTCTGTGAGGTCACGGGCTATCTCCTTGACTTTGCTCCTGGATTGGATCTGCCGGCCGCGGGTCCTGCCCTCTTTTCCCGTGCTGGCCAGCGAGGCCTGGCGTTGGGTCTCTCTTTCCTCCACGATCGTGTCGCCGGCCCGGCGCACACCTTCTATGTCCGTCGCTGGCTGGGCGATGTGTCTGGCTGGTCTGCCCCTTCTCGCTGCTCGTCCTCCTGTCCTGGCGGACTGCCACACCTCCTCTAGTGCTGTCTTGATTTGCCTAGTGACTGAGTGGTTCGCTGTTGTGACTGCCCACTGTAGTGCCACTGTCCTGATGTACAGGGCCAGTGGTGGTGTGCCACTTTCCTTCTCGATTGCTGCTATTGGCGTCCTCTTATAAGCCCCAAGTGTCTTCCGTAGGCATTTGTTCTGGACGATGAGGAGTTTTCGAAGCGCTGTCTCACGGATTCCGGTACCTCCCTTGCCAGCGGACCATATCTGGGAGCCGTACACCATGATTGGCCTCGTGACCGCTGTGTAGATCAGTCTCGATTTGCGTACTGACGGTCCCCATGACGACGCCGTGATTCTGGACATGGCTTGGAATGCTGCCTCCCCCTTCGCCGCTGCCTTCTGGATGTGGGTCTTCCATGAGAGTTTAGGGTCCACCCACACTCCTAACACTCTCATAGATGTGACCAACTCCGCTGGCTGGTCTCCTACCGTGACCGTGGAGAGGAGGTCTCCCCCCCTGTTCCGTCTCCTCGTGAGGTGCATTAGTTGGTATTTCTCCGGCGCAAACCTAGCTCCGAAGCGCGATGCCCACTGCTCGCACCGCGTGTGGGCAGTGGCGAGCCTCCGGCAGTTGTCCGCGGCAGACGGTCCCCACGCCATGATGTTGGTGTCGTCTACAAACCCGAATCCCAGACATTTGTCTTGGACTGTACCCAGGTCCTGGAGGAGGTCGGATATGAAGAGGAGGAAGAGTATTGGTGAGAGAGTCGATCCCTGGGGAATGCCAGTATTGGTCTCTATCCATGGGCTGTCGAAGTCGTTAAAGCTTATCTTCGTCCGTCTGTTCTTGAGGAACGCCTCCACATATACTACTATCCACTCTGGGAATCCCTTCCGTCGGAGGACCCACGTGAGTCGGTCGTGGGCTACGTTGTCGAAGGCTCCTGCTAGGTCTAGCGCCAGTACCGAGACCACTGGTTGCCCCGCACCCCACGCCGTGGTTACTGTGCCTGTGAGTAGTTCCATCGCCGTGAGTGTGGACCTGTTCTTGCGGGCTCCCATTTGGTTCCAGGGTGTGAGCTCCCTGTCTTCCATCGCGGCTGTGATCTTGTTTGCGACAATTTTTTCGACGATTTTTGCCATCGTGTTTTCGAGGGCGATAGGCCGGTAGCTGCCTGGGAGAGAGTAGTCCTTTTTCTTCTCCTTCCTAAGTACCACTGTGGTTGACTCCTTTAGGCACATGGGGACGTCTCCGTCCCTGAGCATTTGAGTAATCGCGGCAGCGGCGCTGTCTGCTATGTCTTCTTTAAGGACCTTCCACACTTCGTTTTGGATCTGGTCAGGGCCTGGGGCCTTGTTGTTGGGAAGCATGGCTATAACCTCCGTGAGCTCGTCTGGGGATATCTCTGGTGATAAGTCGAAGCGTGGGTGCGTCTGGTTCGGGTCGATGTCTGATAGGTCCGCCGCCCCGCTCGCCGGGAAGAACCGTTCTCCCAGGATTTGGGCCTTTGCGCCGTTTGAGGTCTCCGCTTCGTCTTGTTCGTGCCTTCGGAGTGGGGGTACGTTCACTGACTGCCCCTGTCCGCCTTCAACCTTTCTACTCCATTTCGACAGGTTCCACAAACCCTTGTTGTGGGCGTTGGCCTCATTGTCGTCATTTGTCAGGTCTGCCACGACTTTCCTCCACCGCGTCCTTGCGTTCGACCGCAGGGTGCGCTTGAGCTGGTTGCGGAGTGACTTCCAGTTCCTTTCGCTGTCCTCGGTGTGGTCCCGTTGGAAGGCCCTTCTTGCCCTTTTGATCTCTCCCAGGATTTCTGTGGCTTCTGGGGACCAGTCTGGCCTGGCCTTGTCACTAATCCTTTTCCTTGGGCAGTGGTTCTCCAGGGCAGTTCCGACCTGTTTGATCAGTCCCTCGAGTGCCCACCTGCCTGTGGCCTGGGCCCACTCCCCGTGGCCCACCGCAACCTTGATCTTGTCCCAGTCAGCTTTTTTCAGGGCGAAACGTTTGTTCGTCTTCCTGGCTATCGGTCCTGTGCCTATGCGGATTTCGATGGGGATGTGGTCGCGGGTAATAGCCCAGTCTTCCCTTGGCCGGTACATTATGATTCTGTCTGCTGTCGCCCTGCTGGCGAATCCCAGGTCGATGACTGTGTGGAGGGGTCCCCTCCTCCACGTTGGTACTCCTGGTTCGTTAAGGAGGCGGAGCCCCATTTGACCATATTTGCCCTTAGGCGTTCCGCCTGCGGTTCCCCGGGCGCAGCCTTTCCCGTCCACTCTGGGTGGTGTGCGTTGAAGTCCCCGATCACTAGTGTTGCAGTTGTTGGGTGGGTTCCGTGGAGGAGGTTCTCGATGTCTGGCCATGCTTCGATGTCCTCCGCTGTTTCCCTACCCGCTCCTATGGGTGGGCTGTACACGTTGATCAGGTGGGTCCATGTTCCCTGCGTTCTTATACGGATCCCCTCTGTGAGGTCTGTGGCGACAGTGCCTTCGATCTCTGTCTGCGGGATCTGGTCATACACTAGGAACACTACCTTCATTCCTTGGTGTAGGGTCCGACTCAGTCGATAGTTCTTGGGACAGTATGTCTTCCCCTCGCGTTCTCTCCAACCATGGGTTCCTGGATGGCGATCACCGGGAACGAGGCCGGGTCGATCGAGTCCAGGAATGGCCTCGCCGCTCCTCCATTCGCGTTTCCGCAGTTGTATTGGATGATGTTCAGACCACTCATTGAGTGGATCGGATCACATCCTCAGTCTGCGTGTTGCTGTCCTCGGCCTCCGCGCGGAAGGTAAAGATTCGTTGTTGGCCTGGGGCGTTGGCCGCCCGGCTCATGTGGGTGGGGCGGCCAACCGCGATCCTCCTCTTGTTACTTCCTGCGACGGGGATGGTGGTCCATTCTGCGTCGTCTCCCCGGCTCGACCCTGCTCGGCTGGCGAGGGTGGAGCCTCCGAGGCTGTGGGTTGTACTGGCTCCTCCGGCTCCATGGTTGGATTGGATCTGGAGGGTTTGCCACTGGAGCCCCTTCTTGGTCTCCTCGTTCTTGCTTCGGAACGCCTGGTAGGCCCTGCACTGCCGTGTCATCCATGCCTTGTGACCCTTCTGTTTACAGCACGCACAGCTGGCCTTCGCCTCTTCGGTGTTCTTGCATCCCCTGGTGGCGTGGTCCTCAGCGCAGTGGCCGCACACTTCCTTGGGGGCGTTGCATACGGATTGGGTGTGTCCCCACTTCCAGCATTTGAAACACTGGCCGTCTGTCAGCGACACGTCCCAGAGCTGGACTGGATGCCACTCGGCTCCCATCAGGAAGCCTGATTTGACCAGTTTTTTCTGGTTCTCTTCCGTTCCTACGTTCATCAGGAGGGACCCCTTCTTTTGCTTGCCTCCTTCCCTCCTGGAAGTGAGGTTTTTGTCTGAGTAGAGCCATGCGACTCTTTCAATCCTGATGTTCGGGTTCCTCGTATGGGCCTGGTTGATCCATTCGTCGTTTTCTGCGCACTTGCTATTTCTGACTGGTGTGTTTAGCGGGATGCCTGACACCATGACCAGGTGTGGTTTCCGGATGAGCTTCATGCCCTCGGCGCCCTGTAGGCCCGTTTGGATGATCTGGTCGCGGCGGGCCGCGTCCCTGACCACCACCGACACCTTGTGCACGGACCTTGGGTGGGTGATGATCGCGCGAGCGTCCGGTATCGCCACCCGGATACGCTCCAATTGGGCCTGTGGGGACTCTCTTTCTGCCCCCTCCATTCCCTCCATCCTCAGCTCAATCTTCGCCGGCTGGTTTGTGCCCTTGGCCGCCACCTGGCTCCAGGTGCGCGGCCCTTTCTGTTCCCCTTGTTCTCGGGCCGGGGCCCCTCCCATTCTCTTTTCCATGGCGTCGAGCCTCCTCAGCACTGCCTGCAGTGCCCCAGTCTCGTTGTTCCTTCCTCCTGTCGCCGTGGTGGTGCTCTTCGACTTGTCGGTGAAAATTTTTTCCACTCGGCGAACCGCCGCCAGGAGGTCGTGGGCGACCCGCGTCGCGTCCTGGACAGTGGTGGCCTTGCGGAGCCCTTCTGCTCCCGTCCTCTGTGTTTCTTTCAGCCATTGTAGGATCTCCCTCTCTGTGTTCCCCTGTATCCTGTTCTGCTGTTCAGGTTCCCCTGTTGCTCCCTGCGTGGCGTTGGGGGCATCCCCGGCTGGACGCGCTGGCACCGCGTCTGGTTGGCAGCCCCCTTCTCCCTCGCGCTGTGGTCCCGGCATCGCGCTGCCTGCGGTGTCGATAGGTACAGCTAGTTCTGCTAATCTCTATAGCAGTGTTTTTAGGTTGATTTAACCAATATCTTGGATTTCGATAGAATGGTGTTTATTAGAATAATTACAGATAAGGTGTAGAAGTAGGTGTAAGTAGATACTAAGGAGTTAATTATTACAGCTAATTATTACGGTATTGCTTAGGTTGCTGTCTCTACCTCTGCGTTCTCCGTAAGGGTGTTGGAGGCTCTAATTAGGCCTCAACCTAGGCGTTAACCTAGGCCTTAACCTAGGCCTTAACCTAGATAGCCTTAGGAGGTTTAGCAGCTACTAGCGGTTAAGAGTGAAGGTAATCTACAGTTGCTAATAACTTAAGTAGATTATCGCCCTCGTTAGGCAGAGTAGTCTTATCCTCTACTAGCTCTTCTTGCTGTTGCTCCTTAATAGTGGTTCTACAGTACCTATTTGCAATTACATCCTTAATTACTATAATCTTTTAGACTATAGTGCCTTTTAGGTAGTGCCTCTTTACCCTAATAACCTCTCTTGCAATATTAAATGTTCGTTCTACACCTACTTAGGCAATAGGTATTGTAAGAACATCCTTTGCAACCTAGCTTAGGTAGCTAAATTTACTGCTATTTTCTTTCTACTATTGTAGGGGGTTGAATAGTCTTGTTAGATGGTATGATGGATAGGTAATGATGGGTTGATGATTGTATTGGTGTTCTTCTTGCTGTCTACCGTGGTTCCGTGAGTGATTTTCAAGTGTGCCAAGCCAGGTGGTCCCTGCTCGATTGTACAGATCCGACCTCACCAAAGCTCGTTCTATTTGACACACCCCCTCAGCTTGGAACCCCTCCGTAGCTGGTAGTTATGCGACTGTGAGGTTCTCAAGTTGTTCTTGGATCTCCTCAAGAGGTACGATCTTCGTTACCTCCCTGATGTTGATTTCAACCAGTCCAAGTTGTTGAAGGAAACCTTTCCATTTGTTTCCTGGGAGGACCTTCGTAAGTCCGTCGGCAATCATTTCTTCGGATTGCACGTATTCCACCTTGATCCTTCCTTCAGATATTTCTTGTCGGATCCAGTGGTTGTGGATATCCACGTGCCGTAGTTTCGTGTGAAGACGGGAAATCTCCTCCGTCACTAGGCGAATTGTCTGTTTATTATCACACTGGATGATCACAGTGTTTGCATCCAGGTCAACCTGGAGTTCGCGAAGGAGTCTTGAGATAAATAGTGCCTCTTTGGCTACTTGCGAAAGGGCTAGTAGTTCGGCTTCAGTAGTCGATGTGGTTACAGTGTCTTGTTTGTTTGCTTTCCATGCAATCAGTCCGCCGAAGAGTTTGATGGCGTAACCTTGGGAGCTTTTGCGGTCCAAGGTATTGTCAGCAAATGAGGCATCGCTTGCGATTTGAAGTCCTGAATTTCCTCCAAGTTCCAGAGCTCGTCGTCTTGTAGAAAGCAGATATAATAGAACTCGGTCCGCCGCATCTTGGTGATCAGGTCCCGGGTTTGATAGGAAACGGGCGAGTCGTGATGTTGCAAAGGCAATGTCAGGCCTTGTAGTAACAGCTGCAAACAGCAGAGATCCGATCTTGCGCTGAAATTTGTTGATCTCTGTTGGCATTGCCAATCCGGCCCTTGGTTTCAGTTCAATCGCAGCCATTGGAGTGTCATGTCGTATAGTTGTCTTGTCCGCTAGTCGGCTTATTTTGTCGGCGTAGGCTGCCTGTGATAGTTGTATTCTGTGGTTTGTGCGGTCTCGTATGACCTCCATACCAAGGAACCATTGAAGATCGTTCCCCCCGGTAAAAGTGTACTTGTCCTGCAAGCGTGTAATCGCTTGTTGTGCTTCTGGCTCGTTCTTCTTATGATACGCGAGTATGATATCGTCCACGTAAAAGAATATGATGACCCCATCCTTCACAAGGCAGCACGGCTCATGCGGCACCGCTTGGAAACCTATTGCTTTGAGCGTGGTTGTGAACTCTTTCTGCCAGAGCAGGGGTGATATGCGAAGGCCATACAGTGCCTTATTTACCTGCAATATGGTTCCAGGTTTTTGGTAACCCCGAGGCATTCTCATGTATACTTCTCGGTCCATAGTTGCGTGAACGAACGCATTGGTAACGTCGTATTGCTTAAGCTCCATATCATAGTGAGCCGCTATCGCCATCATCATGCGGAAAGACCGGCTGGCGAGCGTGGCTGCGTAAGTGTCTTGCGAGGTAATGTTCCGTTGTTGGTCTCCTCGGACTACTAGTCGCGCCTTACATTTTAACAAACGGTGGTGTTTGTCTAATTTGTAGGTGTAAACCCACATGCAGTCAAGGATTTCATATTTTGATGGCTTGCGAGGTGCTCTCGCTCGGCCTCTTGGAACATTTCGCCCATTGGGTGATCCTCAAGCTTGGTTCGGCACGTTGGCAGAGGAGGAAGCTGACTTCGGTGGGGCTTCAAGCCTTTGGCGAGCACTCTCATTACCTTAGCCTTGTCCATAGCTTCTCCTCTGTATTTTCCAACGCAACCGGCTTGGGCCCCTGCCATGAAGGCTGCTGCCCAGGGGACAGTAGTTGGGGACGCTTGTTGCGTCAGACTTGGTTGGTCTCCAGCCATTAGCCGCGTGAGTAATGCGACTGGAGGCGGTGTTGGCGGAGGTGTCGGGTAGTTATCCCGAATTTTCCTTCCTTGGTAGTAGCCTGGTGGGTCTGTTTCGTCTTGTTGCTCTGACGACTCCACAGGGGCTTCGTCCTCATAGAATGAGTCCGTTTCTTGTTGCTGGGTGGGAGTAGGTAGTTCGATGGTCCTGATGTGTGTCGCTATCTCTTCAAGCGTATTATGCATAAGGTTGTCCATGAGATCCTCGGTTGTCCCGTTGAAGATTGATTCTTCGTCAAAAGCAACATCTCGGGTGCTTATCACCTTGCCGAGAGAAGGTATCCATATTCGGTAGATGTTTGATGATCGGTATCCAACTAGATAACCAATCCACGCCTTTGGGTCGAGGCGTTGGAGGCGTGATTTGCCTCGGTGTGTATCGTCGGTCATCGCAAACGCCTTGCAGCCGTACGACTTTAAGTGTGCCAGGTTTGGTTTTCGTAGTGAGGTAACAATTCCATTGCTAAAGGCAACCCTCGTGAAGAATATTTCGTACGGTGTTTTCCAGTTGTTTATGTAGTTTGGCGTACGATTGTAGAGGTATACTGCAGCTCTCGTGATTTCCGGCCACAGTTCCCAAGATAGGTTGGCGTCAAGTCGCATGGCGCGAGCTTTCTCCTTGTTCACACCCCCTGAGCGTTCGGCGCCTCCATTTTGTGCTTGTGTATCTGGTGCCGAAGGCTCTACGATTATGCCTTGCGTAGCCAACCATCTCTCCACTTCTGGCTTGACAGATGTTATTTCGTTGTCCGCCTCAATGGTCTTTACTGAGATGTTGTAGTGGTTCTTAAGGAAAAGGATGAATGTAGAGAGCGCCTTGATGATTGATCTAGCAGTCCGGTGATCCGTGAAGTAGAGATCCCATTGCATGCCCGAGAACTTGTCTGTAATTAGCATTTGACTCTTCTCTTTCGTAATGCTCTGAGCTTCGTATGAGTGGAAGTCGATTGTCAGTCTTTCTCCCGGTCCATCCTCGTTGGCTCTCGGCGCTCGGCTTATCTTCCGTTTCGATTTTGCTCGTCCACAAGAGTTACATTCCACAGTTGTAATTCCCTTGACTCGCACCCCCTCAGCTTGTTGTACCAGGTGTTCGATTGCGGCTGGTCCTGGGTGGCCGAGCCTTTTGTGCCATAGTACAGCTGAGGCCTTTTGCGGTCCTTTCTTAGTTCTTGATGTAATTTTGTGTGTGTGGTATGTGGCAGGTGGGAGTGGATTATGTTCCAGCACCCATTGTCCGCATATTTCGGTCACGGTTCCAATAATCCTGTTTCCAGCCCCTCTTAGAGTAGTCGGGTCTGATTTTGTGTCCCACCAGATCCCTTTCTGCCGTAGCAGTCGAAAGGATACGAGGTTGCACAGAAGGTCTGGGCATATAGCCACATCTTGTAGCATCAGCTTTGTTTTCTTGACCTTGTTTGTCACGATCAGGTCGATTGACCCATATCCTCTAATCCACACCTTGGAATTTCCTGCCCATATGTAATCTCCAGGCAGCGGTGGACGGAAACCATAGACGCGGTCAGGGTCATTGGTTATATGACATGTTGATCCTGAGTCAAGGATAAATGACCTCCGCAACGGATAGTCTGCAGTGCTTCTTTCGTTTGGTGCTGCATTGAAGACTGCCTTGACAACAGCGATTCTCCGGCCTTCGAGTCATTCTTCTCTCGTTTCGGGCGTCGGAGGTGTTGGGGTATGCGACTGTTTGATCACATTTGGGGTTCTTGACCGGGTTCTGCTTTGACCGCGGAGAAGTCCTTGAAATGACGCGTCATTTTGACGCTTGAAATCTATGAGCTCATTAATAGTCTCGTTTGGTTTCCACCATTCGGGTGCCTTGTCTGGATTGACATAGTAGCAGTCCCGTATAGTATGGCGTTGTCCACATGCAGGGCATTTTGCTCCCCCTGTGGTAGCGGGTCCTTGATCTGAAGGCCGCTTAGACGTGGTGGTTTTCCTACCCGTCGTACGTTGATTACGAGGTCTTCCCCGGTTGCCAGATGGCGCGCTTTCAGCATGTTGGGCGTCCCCTTCATTGCTCTGGGAGGTTGCACCCCCTTCAGCGAGAAACGATGCATCATCAGCCGTAAAGGCCTTGTGTTTCCCTGATCTAAGAGGATGATGCACCATCATGTGTTCTCGGAAGCGTTTCATCATCTCCTTCCGGCTCATGCCAGTTGCAAATCTACCATTGTCCTGAAAATTTGTGGACCATATGGGCGCAACTTTGTTTACGGCTGCCAGGAAGTCCTTTGTTATCACATTCAATTGCGATAATTCAGCGACTCGATATGTCTCCGCCTCTGTAGCTGCCTGATCATACTCGGCTAGCCATGTGTCCCATTGTGACACGCTTCTCATCGGCTTGAGGGCCAAGAGGTATCGGTCTCGGGCTCGTTCTTGTTCAATTTGTTCGTCGACTCCAACAGTCATTTGTAAGTCGGTAATCCACTGTCGGAGTGGTTTATCTGGTAGGCAACACGTGCGCAGCAGGTGTGGTGACACTGTGGATTGTATGAACGCGACAATCTGTTGCATGCTTGTTCGCTCCTTTTCGTATTCGTGGCGGTCGCTTTTGTATTGCTCGAGGAGTATCTTGTAATACTCAAGGTCTTCCTTGAATGCCTTTTGGCCTCCTGTCGATAGCTCGGTCGGTCTGATCGGGATGTCGATGTTAGCCGCCGGCGTGTAGTCTGAGACTATCGGCGCCCGTACAGGCGGAGGTTTCGGTGTTTCTAGGACACTAGATTTTGGGTTAATTTTGTCCCAGATGTTGTGAACTACGCATCTGGCTTGTAGTTGCGTGAACCATCCCGTGTAGTCGGTGTGGTCCCTCAGCGTTATTGTAGGATCGCGGTTGGTAGATTGTGCCATTTTGCGTCGGTCGCGGCAGTGAGACTCTTAATTGTTAGATGGTATGATGGATAGGTAATGATGGGTTGATGATTGTATTGGTGTTCTTCTTGCTGTCTACCGTGGTTCCGTGAGTGATTTTCAAGTGTGCCAAGCCAGGTGGTCCCTGCTCGATTGTACAGATCCGACCTCACCAAAGCTCGTTCTATTTGACACTTATAGTCTAACCTGCTGTGTATACTAGCGTCTACTATAGACTAGGTAAATAGGACGTTAGAGAAGGTAAGGTTAATAACATGTCTAGCGTAGTATATTAGCTGTCCTAGTACGCTAATGTAGCTTATAGCGGACGCAGTAGCCTATCTAGCTAGCTCTACTCTACTATTAGCTGCTATAGTACTAGGTTTAAAGGATTTATGTCTTGTGTTAAAATCTCCTCCTACAACGCAGTATTAGGAGGGTATAAGGTAAGTAACGTATTAGAGTACGTCTTAGGTATATAGCTATCTATAGTAGTTTAGTATTAATACTCTGTTAATAATAGCCTATAGTAGGTCTATGTAATTAAGGCTTTCTTTAGCCTAGAGTTTTAGGTAGTGCCCTTTATAGATATAGGTTATTACTCTTAGGTAAGTAGAGCCTTATACATTAGAAGTGTTCTAGGTACTAATAGGTGTAAGGTGTGTAAAGCCTAGGTAGGTAGAGGTTCTTAAATTAGTATAAGTAAAAGGCTCTTAGACGTATATAACGTCTATATTCTTCTAGAAGGCTACTTCTAGTATTGTAATGTAGTAGGGAGAGCTCCTACTAACGTTAGCCTAGTATATATAGAGATAGTTTCTCTACTTACTAGGCTATTGTTGCCTGTTGTAGGCAGAGGGTGTATAAGTGTATTCTAATATATAGATAGTAGTTTATTGCTTATACTAGTATCCTCCCTCTCTAAGGTAGAGGGGTTAGTGTAGATAGTTAATTATAGAAGTAGACTATTAGTAGACATGTCCCTTACGTTTAGGTTTGTACGGCCTGTAGTAGCCTATCTTAGTATTAAATAGAGACCTAGGTCGAGATATATAGCATCTAACTAAGAATAAGCTAGGCCGAAATGTCCTAAGGAACACGTGTTAGATTAGACTAGTAGATAGGTACCTCTTACCTAAGGTAAGGTAAGGTAGAGTATAAGGTTGTACGAGCTATAGGTAGTAGTAAGGTAGAGCTACACAAGCCTTAGGTAAGGTAGAGTACCCTATAACTAAGGTAAGGTAAGGTAAGGTATAGCTATACTATTTAAAAGGTAAGGTAGAGTAACACGTGTTTAGGTAGGGTTATATATAGGTATTCTATAATTAGACTTATACATTCTTAATATTAGTTTAATACACTTAAACGTAATTTGTTATTACAGCCTATTATTACAGTAAGCCCCTAGCTAAGAATCTCTCTACGGAAGAAGATTAGCCCTATAAATCTAGAGAGTAGCTATAGACTTAAAGCTCCTATACTAGCTAGTATACTTATACTTGTAATAGAGCGCTAGTATTAAATCCTTCTATATAATAGTAACCTACTTAGCGTGAATTACATTCATGTTATAGTCTAAGTAGTATTAGAAAATAGGAGTAGAATTACAAGTACGTTACTTACCCTCTATGTGTCTAACAATAAAAGCCTTAGCAACCTCCTAGATAGCTTCAATAGCAGAGGTAGTAAAGTAGGCACCCTTAATAATTTATAAGTCCCTAGTAATCTTATAGACAAGACGCTAGAAAGGCAGCTTACAAATAAGGAGCTTAGAACCCTTCTAGTAGCACTTAATCTCTTAGAGAGCAACGACTAGGTTTAGTTAGTATCCTAGCTATAATAAATAACTGTAATAACGTACTACCTAGCTTGTAATAGCAAGGTTTCTTAGTAGCTAGGGCGTTGGTAGGAGTCTTATGCGTAGCTTTCTAGGCAATGTTCTTCCTTAGCTACTTACCACTAGTAGTTTTGCAAGCTGCCTGCTTAGTACAGGCTATATTGTAGATTTAGTGTATAGGTGTTATAGTGTTATAGTGTAGGATAGTAGGTATTGTAGAGCTATACCTATGCGTTTTCGTAGTAAAGGTAAGAGCGTTAGTAGGGTCTATGCGCAGCAGAGCTTAAAAAGTTGCAGTACGTAAGCGCGGAATACTACAGAGGTAGTTACAGCAGCAACGCTGTAATAATAATCTATAATAACTTACCTACTAGGAGTGCAAACCAGCAGCTTTCAAATAATACTTAAATTAAGTAAATGTAGTAAGTATTGCTTGTACTATAGGTGCTATAAAGTAGAGTATTACACAAAACACTACCTACGCTAGCGCCGTTTCCTACATTTACTAGCAATACTTAATACTCTAAACTATACACTACACTACTACTACTACTACAGCGCCTCTAAGTTATTACGTACTATAATTACAGCTACACTATAGAGTACATTAAGTAGGAGGTTAAGTAGGAGGATGCTAAGCCTAAGGAACTCGCATTTCTAGGTAATGTTAAGATTCTAGCGCATTTTAAGGCTAGAGGGTAGATTAAGCTCACTAAGGTATTTATTACAAGTAGTTATTACATACATAGCTAATAGACCTAGAGTATAATCTCCTAAGATTACGAGATCTACACTATACTACAAGCTTGCAGTTAAGCTAGTATATAGAAAGGCTAACCTACTTACACAAAGGTCTAGTTTAAGGGTCCTCTTAGTAATAGCGTACGCGCTATTGCACAGTATGCTTAAGCTACTACGCAAGATAAAGAAGATAAGGCACTTTCTAAGGTAGGCATAGTAGACTAATCTACTAAGTCTTAGCTAAGAAAGAAACTAGTAGAGGAGAAGACTTACAAGGATACCTCTAAGTAGTAGAAGGCTAAGATAATACAGGATTTGCTTAATAAGCTATAGTAGTATTGTTACAATGCCTATAAGAGCTGTAAGTTATTACATCTAGTTATTACATACGCGTACTAACTATAACTAGAGGAATAGCTAGAGGACACGCTTCGTAAGATTTATAAGAAGTAGAACAAGATTAACACCGAGGTAGACATAAGGAAACACTAGGCAACAATAGCTAAACTTGCTAATGCTGCTAAAGAGAACAAGAAGGACACCTTACGCTAGCACCCTAACAAGGATAAAGGCAATTAATTATCTATCTAGCTCTTTAGCACTAGTAGGGTCTATAAGCAGCTTATGCATAAACATTATTAGGATAGATACTAAAAACTTACAATAGGTACTTTTAAGAATTAGGCTGTAAAGCAAGTTTAGAAGAAGTTCTATAATAACCTTAAGCTAGAGGAGCTTGCTATAGTTAAGCAAGAGGCCTTTAAGTAAGTTATTATAGTTTATTATTATAGTTACTCTATACTAACTACTATAGGCGTTGCAAGCCACCCTATGTTGTAGAGGAGGCTAGCCTTAATAATAATCTTTAGCTTAAGTGTAGTAATGGGTATATGTTAGGAAATGCTAGTAATAAGTGTAAGGAAGTAGAAGAGAATTCTAGGGAGGAGCTTAAGGAGTACTAGGAGTCTCTACCTAACAAGTATAAAGATAAGGAGAAGACAGACTAGAAGGGTTCCTTAGATTTAAATGATAATTCTAATTAGTTAATAGGAGGGGAGGAGGAAGATACTAGTTGCTCTAGTAAGCTAAAGGAGGGGATAACGCGTAGAAGCACTATAATAAAACATACTAGTATACTAGTGTATAATAACAGCTAGTAATTACAGTTAAACTTTTAACAACCTTGCATTACTAGAACTATAGTGCTTAGTAGGCTTTCTTAGTAGCATAGGGTTTATAGTTACTAATAAGAGGTAAGTATTAGAATTCCGGTATCCCGCGTCCCCTAGGTTTAACTTTTGAGTTTTATTAATTCCTTTCTATTGTACCTTTAAAAATCTTTTTTACTATTTAGCGTAGCATTTATTATATACTGTTATTACAGACATAACGCTATCTCCTTAATTATCTCCTACGCATAGTCTAAGTCCTACAAGCTATATACATCTAGGCTAACCTAGCTATCTTCCCTTAAGACTACGTACCCTAAAATTTGTAACAAAAAAGAGAGATGCCTCTAGGAAGGAGATTAAGGTCTGTATAGTTACTTGCTCTATAGAAGGCTATCTTATCTCTATATAGGATAACTAGTAGCTTACTACTAAACACAGCTAAGCCTCTTATACACTAAAATAGGGTAGTTCTTCTCGCACTAGTCCTATATAGAAGTGCTTTAGTAAAGAAGTATATATTTAGAATAGACTCCTATATGTATACTGCTTTAACTATAGAGGCGTTTTAAAGCACCCTACAGCTAATAGGGTCTTAATTGGAACAACCTACCTAAAGAATCATCTTAACGCTAAGTATTGTACGTAGATACAACAGCCTGTTTACCTACAACACTATACACTAGGTATAGATATTAGACAGAGACGAGGAGAAAGATAGAGGCAAAGTGCTCCCCTATTCTCTTATCTAGCATTTAAAACTAAGCTAGTACGGGTTACTGTTAATAACAGTTAGTTATTCTAGACAATTTAACAACCTTCCTTCTAACGCTTTATACAGTTTCTTAGGCTAGAGGCTGTAATAATAGGACGTAATAAATTCTAGGCTATACTCTTTAAACAGTACAGCCTAGCTAGGGCATTACGGCTCTACGATCTTAACAAGGGAACCAAAGTCTCTATTTTACTAGATGCCTAGACTACTGCTAACTACCTTAGCTTCCTAGCAATTAAAAGGTACTACATTAACGATACCTAGGAACGCAAAGAGATTCTACTAGATTTTATTCCAATACGTAGCAAACACACTAGTGCCTCCTTAGCAGCATGTATAAAGAGTACACTTATTATAGCTAGACTTAAAAAGAGGCTACTTGCTATTACTTGTAATAATGCAAGTTATAATATAGTAATAACGTAAGAGTTACAGCGTAGCTTACAAGAGATAGGAGTAACCTAGAGTGTAAAGAAGAATACTATCCCTTACCTAGCCTATGTTATTAACCTAGTTGTATAGGATATTATCTAACATCTAGAGTTAGCCCCTTTAGACGAGGATGAAGATAATAGACTAGACCTACTTCTTTATATAGAGGGCCTAGTATTAGTTTCTAACTTACTTTGCAAGGTATGTTGTATTTATTACAGCACATTATTACATACTAACAGGCATCTTAATACAAGCAATTTGCAAGGCTATTAACGTTTTACCTTAACAATATAAGCGATTTCTTGCCCTCTAACGTCACGCACTAAGGCTACTAGCTGTTATATAAGATGTACAAACATAATAGAACTCTACATTTAATATATATAAGCGTGTAGTTAAGCTGCAACTATTTATTAATAAATGGTTAGAGCAAGAGATTAGGTTAAAGTTAACTTCTTAGCTAGAGAGCAGCACTTAGGAAACAGACTACCGGGATTTTCGGAAACTTCAGCTTGGCCCTAGTAAATGGCGCTATACTGTACTAGGACTTTAGTCTGTTCGCGCGTGTGCACAGACCATTTCAACAACGCGAACTCTAAAGAGGGGTATCTTCTTCAACTACACACGACTACATCAATATGAGAGCTTTTAGCACTAAAATTTCATCAAATCGAGTGCGCGGAGGTGAATTATCAGAAGCCCAACGGATATACTGCTTAGCCCAGGTTGAGGCTGGTGTGTCGACAAGCGAAGTTGCTGACGCGCTGGACTGCTCGCAGCGGTGCGTACAGAAAACAGTACTCCGATGGACAACCAGCTGCAGCACCACAACGCAGCCTCGGACAGGCCGGCCACCTACATTGACTAGTAGAGACCATCGCCGGCTGCTATGGATTGCTCGGAAAAACCCAGGTATTGAGTACCACAAGCTTATGGAGGAGGCTGGACTGTGGGACGCCAATACTACCTAGCCCAGCGTTTCTAAGCGTACTGTGCAGCGCGCAATGGCTGACGAGGGATACCGCAAGTTCAGAGCGAGACGTAGGCCAAAAATCAACAAGAACACAGCTGCGGAACGCCTCAATCTTACTAATGAATGGCTGGGGTTTGATTTTGGGAGGCGTACTATCAGGTTCAGTGACGAGTGCAGCGTTGCTCGTGGATCTGGCCACAACACGCCCTGGGTATGGCGACTACCTGAGGATAAATGGTCGCACGAGATGGTTGAGGAGGTCACCACTGCTCGCCAACCTGCTCGTATGGTATGGGGCTCAATATGGATGACTCCAGGTGGCCGAGCAAGGCGTAGTCGTCTAGTAATTATGAATCGCGACACATCAGCCAAACGCAATGGATACACAGCTCAGAGCTACATACGAGCACTTGAGGAAGGTCTCCAGGACAGCTACAGGCCAGGCGAGTGGTTTATGCAGGATAACGCACCTATCCACACTTCCCAGGTCTCGAAGGAGTGGCTAGAGGTTCATGGTGTTGCTACGATCAAATGGCCACCATACTCACCTGACCTTAACCCTATTGAACACATGTGGTGGGCACTTAAAAAGAAGCTCCATGAGCTGCATCCTGAATTTGACTATATGGGAGACTCTCTAGCTGAGTGGGAGGCGTTCGAATTGGGGTTGATTGAGGCATGGGCTGCTATACCTGACGCACTGATCAAACGCCTTATTAGGTCTATGCCACGACGCCTAGACGCTGTGCGACGTGCAAAGGGCTACCAGACTAGATACTAAGCGTAATGCGATTAATTTGCAACCCTAATTGTCTTATTTGGTCTATGTAGTAGAGAGTTATACTGCTTTGAAGTTGGTAATCAAATGTGGTTGTGGTGGTCCATGCGTCAACGCGAACAGACTTTTGGCACCCGATTGTATTAAAGCTATTACTAGCATGCTAGAGAATTTCAAGACTACTACTTTAGAGCTAAGTAGTAGTACAAAACCCTAGATACACGCTATTTAGTCTATGTACTCTACACTATTCGACTTCCTAGACTTAATGCAAGCAGAACTAGGTAAGGAGTTAGGTTATTGAAATTCTAAATAGCCAATTGTAGTGCAACGCGCTGCTACTAAGGGTAGAGAAAAGCTCTTAAAGTACTACGCAAAAACTGTAGATAAACAGGGTTACCTTTTTAATATAGCAACAATCCTAGATCCTTCGTAGAAGCTTACTGTGTATAAGGTGTGTTTATTACAGGTATTTATTACAGCACTACACTAACGAAACACTAGAGCGATTTATAGGAACGAGACTAGAAACATATCTACAAGCAACAATTCCTTAACTATGCTATGCGATATAGTGAAGAAACCTAGCAACAACTAACACTATTAGCAGCCCTGCTATCTACGCAACGTAGTCCTTGGTACTAGCAAACTAGCAGCTTTTTAAGTAGCTTTACAAGTACCTAGGACCTTAAATCTCCCTAGGACGAGATTTTCACGCTAGACAAGGCTAATAACTACCTTGATATACCTTGTGTAAGGACCTCTATTAGACTTGTCAAATAGAACGAGCTTTGGTGAGGTCGGATCTGTACAATCGAGCAGGGACCACCTGGCTTGGCACACTTGAAAATCACTCACGGAACCACGGTAGACAGCAAGAAGAACACCAATACAATCATCAACCCATCATTACCTATCCATCATACCATCTAACAATTAAGAGTCTCACTGCCGCGACCGACGCAAAATGGCACAATCTACCAACCGCGATCCTACAATAACGCTGAGGGACCACACCGACTACACGGGATGGTTCACGCAACTACAAGCCAGATGCGTAGTTCACAACATCTGGGACAAAATTAACCCAAAATCTAGTGTCCTAGAAACACCGAAACCTCCGCCTGTACGGGCGCCGATAGTCTCAGACTACACGCCGGCGGCTAACATCGACATCCCGATCAGACCGACCGAGCTATCGACAGGAGGCCAAAAGGCATTCAAGGAAGACCTTGAGTATTACAAGATACTCCTCGAGCAATACAAAAGCGACCGCCACGAATACGAAAAGGAGCGAACAAGCATGCAACAGATTGTCGCGTTCATACAATCCACAGTGTCACCACACCTGCTGCGCACGTGTTGCCTACCAGATAAACCACTCCGACAGTGGATTACCGACTTACAAATGACTGTTGGAGTCGACGAACAAATTGAACAAGAACGAGCCCGAGACCGATACCTCTTGGCCCTCAAGCCGATGAGAAGCGTGTCACAATGGGACACATGGCTAGCCGAGTATGATCAGGCAGCTACAGAGGCGGAGACATATCGAGTCGCTGAATTATCGCAATTGAATGTGATAACAAAGGACTTCCTGGCAGCCGTAAACAAAGTTGCGCCCATATGGTCCACAAATTTTCAGGACAATGGTAGATTTGCAACTGGCATGAGCCGGAAGGAGATGATGAAACGCTTCCGAGAACACATGATGGTGCATCATCCTCTTAGATCAGGGAAACACAAGGCCTTTAACGGCTGATGATGCATCGTTTCTCGCTGAAGGGGGTGCAACCTCCCAGAGCAAATGAAGGGGACGCCCAACATGCTGAAAGCGCGCCCATCTGGCAACCGGGGAAGACCTCGTAATCAACGTACGACGGGTAGGAAAACCACCAACGTCTAAGCGCCTTCAGATCAAGGACCCGCTACCACAGGGGGAGCAAAATGCCCTGCATGTGGACAACGCCATACTATACGGGACTGCTACTATGTCAATCCAGACAAGGCACCGAATGGTGGAAACCAAACGAGACTATTAATGAGCTCATAGATTTCAAGCGTCAAAATGACGCGTCATTTCAAGGACTTCTCCGCGGTCAAAGCAGAAACCCGTCAAGAACCCCAAATGTGATCAAACAGTCGCATACCCCAACACCTCCGACGCCCGAAACGAAGAGAAGAATGACTCGAAGGCCGGAGAATCGCTGTTGTCAAGGCAGTCTTCAATGCAGCACCAAACGAAAGAAGCACTGCAAGACTATCCGTTGCGGAGGTCATTTATCCTTGACTCAGGATCAACATGTCATATAACCAATGACTCTGACCGCGTCTATGGTTTCCGTCCACCGCTGCCTGGAGATTACATATGGCAGGAAATTCCAAGGTGTGGATTAGAGGATATGGGTCAATCGACCTGATCGTGACAAACAAGGTCAAGAAAACAAAGCTGATGCTACAAGATGTGGCTATATGCCCAGACCTTCTGTGCAACCTCGTATCCTTTCGACTGCTACGGCAGAAAGGGATCTGGTGGGACACAAAATCAGACCCGACTACTCTAAGAGGGGCTGGAAACAGGATTATTGGAACCGTGACCGAAATATGCGGACAATGGGTGCTGGAACATAATCCACTCCCACCTGCCACATACCACACACACAAAATTACATCAAGAACTAAGAAAGGACCGCAAAAGGCCTCAGCTGTACTATGGCACAAAAGGCTCGGCCACCCAGGACCAGCCGCAATCGAACACCTGGTACAACAAGCTGAGGGGGTGCGAGTCAAGGGAATTACAACTGTGGAATGTAACTCTTGTGGACGAGCAAAATCGAAACGGAAGATAAGCCGAGCGCCGAGAGCCAACGAGGATGGACCGGGAGAAAGACTGACAATCGACTTCCACTCATACGAAGCTCAGAGCATTACGAAAGAGAAGAGTCAAATGCTAATTACAGACAAGTTCTCGGGCATGCAATGGGATCTCTACTTCACGGATCACCGGACTGCTAGATCAATCATCAAGGCGCTCTCTACATTCATCCTTTTCCTTAAGAACCACTACAACATCTCAGTAAAGACCATTGAGGCGGACAACGAAATAACATCTGTCAAGCCAGAAGTGGAGAGATGGTTGGCTACGCAAGGCATAATCGTAGAGCCTTCGGCACCAGATACACAAGCACAAAATGGAGGCGCCGAACGCTCAGGGGGTGTGAACAAGGAGAAAGCTCGCGCCATGCGACTTGACGCCAACCTATCCTGGGAGCTGTGGCCTGAGGTTACAAGAGCCGCTGTATACCTTTACAATCGAACGCCGAACTACGCAAATCACTGGAAGACCCCATACGAAATATTCTTTACGCGAGTCGCTTTCAGCAATGGGATCGTTACATCACTACGAAAACCCCATCTCGCTCATCTCAAAGCGTACGGCTGCAAGGCATTTGCAATGACGGATGATACCCACCGCGGCAAATCACGCCTGCAACGCCTCGACCCAAAGGCGTGGATTGGTTATCTAGTTGGATACCGATCATCAAACATCTACCGAATATGGATACCTTCTCTCGGCAAGGTGATAAGCACCCGAGATGTTGCTTTTGACGAAGAATCAATCTTCAACGGGACAACCGAGGATCTCATGGACAACCTTATGCATAATACGCTTGAAGAGATAGCGACACACATCAGGACCATCGAACTACCTACTCCCACCCAGCAACAAGAAACGGACTCATTCTATGAGGACGAAGCCCCTGTGGAGTCGTCAGAGCAACAAGACGAAACAGACCCACCAGGCTACTACCAAGGAAGAAAAATTCGGGATAACTACCCGACACCTCCGCCAACACCGCCTCCAGTCGCATTACTCACGCGGCTAATGGCTGGAGACCAACCAAGTCTGACGCAACAAGCGTCCCCAACTACTGTCCCCTGGGCAGCAGCCTTCATGGCAGGGGCCCAAGCCGGTTGCGTTGGAAAATACAGAGGAGAAGCTATGGACAAGGCTAAGGTAATAAGAGTGCTCGCCAAAGGCTTGAAGCCCCACCGAAGTCAGCTTCCTCCTCTGCCAACGTGCCGAACCAAGCTTGAGGATCACCCAATGGGCGAAATGTTCCAAGAGGCCGAGCGAGAGCACCTCGCAAGCCATCAAAATATGAAGTCATGGTCAGAAATACCGTTAAAGAAGATCAAACTGACAGGACAGCAGATCCTTGACTGCATGTGGGTTTACACCTACAAATTAGACAAACACCACCGTTTGTTAAAATGTAAGGCGCGACTAGTAGTCCGAGGAGACCAACAACGGAACATTACCTCGCAAGACACTTACGCAGCCACGCTCGCCAGCCGGTCTTTCCGCATGATGATGGCGATAGCGGCTCACTATGATATGGAGCTTAAGCAATACGACGTTACCAATGCGTTCGTTCACGCAACTATGGACCGAGAAGTATACATGAGAATGCCTCGGGGTTACCAAAAACCTGGAACCATATTGCAGGTAAATAAGGCACTGTATGGCCTTCGCATATCACCCCTGCTCTGGCAGAAAGAGTTCACAACCACGCTCAAAGCAATAGGTTTCCAAGCGGTGCCGCATGAGCCGTGCTGCCTTGTGAAGGATGGGGTCATCATATTCTTTTACGTGGACGATATCATACTCGCGTATCATAAGAAGAACGAGCCAGAAGCACAACAAGCGATTACACGCTTGCAGGACAAGTACACTTTTACCGGGGGGAACGATCTTCAATGGTTCCTTGGTATGGAGGTCATACGAGACCGCACAAACCACAGAATACAACTATCACAGGCAGCCTACGCCGACAAAATAAGCCGACTAGCGGACAAGACAACTATACGACATGACACTCCAATGGCTGCGATTGAACTGAAACCAAGGGCCGGATTGGCAATGCCAACAGAGATCAACAAATTTCAGCGCAAGATCGGATCTCTGCTGTTTGCAGCTGTTACTACAAGGCCTGACATTGCCTTTGCAACATCACGACTCGCCCGTTTCCTATCAAACCCGGGACCTGATCACCAAGATGCGGCGGACCGAGTTCTATTATATCTGCTTTCTACAAGACGACGAGCTCTGGAACTTGGAGGAAATTCAGGACTTCAAATCGCAAGCGATGCCTCATTTGCTGACAATACCTTGGACCGCAAAAGCTCCCAAGGTTACGCCATCAAACTCTTCGGCGGACTGATTGCATGGAAAGCAAACAAACAAGACACTGTAACCACATCGACTACTGAAGCCGAACTACTAGCCCTTTCGCAAGTAGCCAAAGAGGCACTATTTATCTCAAGACTCCTTCGCGAACTCCAGGTTGACCTGGATGCAAACACTGTGATCATCCAGTGTGATAATAAACAGACAATTCGCCTAGTGACGGAGGAGATTTCCCGTCTTCACACGAAACTACGGCACGTGGATATCCACAACCACTGGATCCGACAAGAAATATCTGAAGGAAGGATCAAGGTGGAATACGTGCAATCCGAAGAAATGATTGCCGACGGACTTACGAAGGTCCTCCCAGGAAACAAATGGAAAGGTTTCCTTCAACAACTTGGACTGGTTGAAATCAACATCAGGGAGGTAACGAAGATCGTACCTCTTGAGGAGATCCAAGAACAACTTGAGAACCTCACAGTCGCATAACTACCAGCTACGGAGGGGTTCCAAGCTGAGGGGGTGTGTCAAATAGAACGAGCTTTGGTGAGGTCGGATCTGTACAATCGAGCAGGGACCACCTGGCTTGGCACACTTGAAAATCACTCACGGAACCACGGTAGACAGCAAGAAGAACACCAATACAATCATCAACCCATCATTACCTATCCATCATACCATCTAACAATAAGACAATAGTAACCTCTATCTCTACTTCTCTACTTAAAACCTTGTATCTAGACTAGTATTACTATAGAGTCCTAGAGACAAGCCTACCTAAGTTTACTAGGCTAGTAGAGATTAGTGTTTAGAGTATCCTAGATCTGCGTATAGTGTGACGGATCGAACCCACGACCTCTGGGTTGGTGTTCCCGCACGGGCCCACCAGCTACGCGCTAAGCCACAGGCTTAGTCATCCCTACTAAATATCGTCGTGAGGCTGCCCCTCCGGAGCTCCTCACGCAGTATCTCACTTTGTAGAGGCAATCAACCTACTAGCAGATCCACATCGTGTGCCCGTGTTACGTGCCCTTACACTATACTGCGTCATTTCAACATACCCAGGATACGACAATTCAGGCTCAGTTACCGAACGAGTCGCGCGCGCGCCAGTAGTGCGACACTACCCCGCGCCAGTGCAAATCTGCACTGCATCAGGAATCAACTCTGATCGACGAGGATCCAAAGCCCAGGCTCTGTTACACGACTGCGGAGTGGAACTGCGCTGAGGATTACGCTCAGTTGATCGCTGACCTCTGATTGGCGACAAGGTTCGGCAACGAGGAACTTGCGTATTGCGCTGGAAGCCCACGGGCGGGACATCTGGCTCTGTTGACGAAAGCTCTGGTGAAGCTGCTCTGTCAACGAGGACTGTCACCGACGCTGGTAGAAGGAAAGGCTCCCCTTAACAAATCTGAGCAAGTGGAGTGAAACAAGCGCGATCGTCAAGGGCTGCGCGCTTCGAGTAAGGCTCTGCCACCGACGCATACACCACCACCATCATCAACGACATGGCCGGCAGTTCAGCTCCCGGTGCGTTCCCTAGCGACACACAGGGATCGCGTGGTACCACCATCGGAAACGATACCCAAAACACACAACCCATGGCGCCGCCGCCCGCTCCTGACCGAGCCCGCCGATCAACCCGGCGCGAGAGCACCTTCCGGGCGGCGCACCCGTTTCAGCCTTCGGTTCCAGATAGCGAATCACAAGAGCCCACAATCCCAGAGGGAGAAGAAGAAGACACCCGCGTATTCAACGACATTAAAGTCACCAACGCTCGCATTGAAGTTCTCAAGGATGACCACAAGCATGTGCGCATCACATTCAATGATGACCATTGGTTTGATGTCGAAGAAGACCCCGGTTCAGAGGACGACGGAACTTCTTTCTTCACCCTCCGGGTAGGCCAGAATCGCACCGAAGGCAACATCATCCGAGCTATCACAAACTCAGAGATCACGAATGCCCCACAATGGGTAAAGCAAGCTCGTGACAAACCAGAGTATTGGTATCGACTGCTCATCGATATCATGGTCACTATCCGCGACTGTGGCTTCTCGATTGACTATGAGCTGCTAGCAAATCAGACTAAAGACCTGGAGATTCGAGCCCTCCACGAACAACTCACCGAGGCTTCACGTCCCCAATTTGCAGTTGGTCAAGTCGACAGCCATACACACCAGTCTGCACTCACCCAGATCCGACGACTCGAAACCACGATAGAGCGTCTGAAGGGCAAGGGCGCTGCAAGCAACGTAGTCACCACCGCCCAATTGCAATCGCATCCGCTGTATCAAGCTCTCACCACTGAACGCAACAGTATCGCCGAGGAGCGTGGCAACCTCAAGGTCGACGTTGAAGAGCTGAATCGAAAGCTCGCCAACTTGTCACAGAGCAACATCTCGCCAGAAGACCTCACCAAGCTCCGTGACGAGCTAGTGCAAGAGCGCAACGACGCTGACCTTTGGCACGATGAGTGCAAGAAAGCTCGCGAACAAGCCGATCGGTACTACGGCACCATTACACAACGCGACGATGAACTCACGGCGATGACCAAAGACCTCGATGATGCAAATGGCAGAGTCAACCAGATCGGACGCGAGAACAAGGATCTACTCTCCCGACGCCACACGTACTCAACAAATGCGCGTACCAATGTGTCTACTTTCAGGTCTGTGACAGGAATGAACTTCTTCTTCTTACTCAGTCGGTCCACAATGACAAGGATGTCAGTGTAAGTGCGTCCATTATCCGTGCATGGGGAAGGTGAGTAATATAGTCCATAGAGATGCTACTCCAGTACCGATCAGGTATTGGTAGCGGATGGAGTAGTCCATGTTT